>CAJINV010000011.1:1385215-1855025 GCA_905178155.1 Amoebophrya sp. A120 | reverse complement strand
GCGCCAAGTGGAATTTGGCTTGCATTTTCGGGCCCACTTCTGGCGCCGCAGTCAGCAGTGGCGCTAAATCGCGGCCAAGATCCACCATTGGGTAGGCGCCAAGTGGAATTTGGCTTGCTTTTTCGCGACCACTTCCGGCGCCGCGTTCAGCAGTGGTGCTAAATCGTGGAGGCCAAGACCCACCATAGCATGGGCGCCAAGTGGATTTTGGGTTGCGTTTTCGGGTCCACTTCCGGCGCCGCAGTCGGCAGTGGCGCTCAATCGCGGCCAAGAGCCACCATTGGGTGGACGCCAAGTGGAATTTGGCTTGCATTTTCGGGCCCACTTCTGGCGCCGCAGTCAGCAGTGGTGCTAAATCGAGGCCAAGATCCACCATCGGGTGGGCGCCAAGTGGAATGTGGCTTGCTTTTTCGCGACCACTTCCGGCGCCGCGTTCAGCAGTGGCGCTGCGAAATCGTGGCCCCGATCCACCACAGCAAGAGCGCCAAGTGGATTTTGGGTTCGTTGCATTTACGGCGCCACTTCTAGCGGCGCAGTCAGCCGTGGTGCTAAATCGTGGCCAAGATCCACCATTGGGTGGGCGCCAACTGGGCTTTGGAACGTTTCTCGGGACCACTTCCGGCGCCGCATTCAGCAGGGGTGCTGGGAAATGGCGACCCAGATCCACCATGGCGCAGCCGGCGATCGCGTTTGTCCACTCCGCTGTTGGCTAGCCCTATTGGTTATGGTTTGCCGACGTGCGTATAATTTCACTCTGAGTGAAATGACATTGCTCTTGCCCGGCCGCCGCCGCCGGGCAGGGATGGTAGCTCCTCTTCCTAGACGGCGCGTGTGTGTGGTTCGAGAACAAATTGCTCAGGTGAGAACCTGAGGAGAGCAAGAGTTTGATGAGTGTCCTCACGCTCATAAAATGGAACTTCTCAGCAAGGGAGGGAAAGCACAGGCTGACGCGTTTTGCCCGCGGCTTAAAGCGTGTAGGCGTACCGATGAAAGTGACGCCCTTTCTCCCGCAACTACACATACACAGGAGCATTGTATTAGGTGTTTTATTTGAATTTGAGTTGTTCTAGAGGACATAGACTACAGGGCGCATCAAGATCAAATACTCTGTAGTAAGTACAAAATGCCGCCGGCTTCGTCGCCATCACCTAGCACGCCTGACGGGTCTACGGAGGAAGACGAGGGCGAAGATGTCTCGGCAGCCGAGGACGCGGCAGAGTCCGCTGTGCGCCGGAGCAGGATAGCGCAGTGCCGACGGAGCCAGTGCCGCCATGTGGCGAATTGGCAAAGGGGGAGACTTCCTGGCCGCGCCGCGGCCCTGCGGAGGCCCCCGCCAAGGGGCGCGCCTTGGCTTTGGCAGGTTGGCGCCCTGGGCTTGGGCAGAAATTTGACATTCCTCACGCACGCTAGCGTCGCGGAGGGGTGCGAGGCTGCTAAATGAATCAGCGCGGTGTGCGGAGAGGAAGGGCGGGAAAGATATCAGCGAGCAAAGGCGCGCCGCCGTTAGCGGGGGCGATAGACATCCCGAGCCATGAGCACCAACCACCCTCCGGGACGTAGATCAGGCCCATGAGTGCCGGAACATGCCGGCGACGTGGACCCTGCTTCGGCAGATGATTGGCGACCAGGCCACGTTTGTCGAAACGCAGAAGCCCGCGCAGCTCCCTGGCAAGATTTGAGGCCGCGCCGGATATCGAGGCCGGCCGGCGGGCCCCCGGTTGGTTGCGCGGCCCGGCCTTCGCTCGGCCAATGCTTCTTGTGGGCAGTCCTCTTACGCAAATGCGCGCCCTTGCGCTTGGTGGGCCCCCTGTGGGCCGCGGGCTGATGTATACCAGATATTGGCCCCGAGTAGCAATCCTACCTGTTTTTTGGTGTGCGCTTTGGGCCATGCCGCCGGCGCGGTTGAGTGTATTGCCCAGCGGGGGGCCCGGTGCTTGTTCTCGTCGGTCGCAGACGGGCAGGTCCCTGTGCGCGAGGAAGCGGCGCGCCCGACATGGCGCAGCCAGCGATCGCCCTTGCCCACTCCACGGCTAGCTAGGCCGAATCGTTATGGGTTGCCGACGTGCGTATCTATAATTTTCCTCACTGTTCTTGCCCGGCCGCGGCCACCGGGTAGGGATGGTAGCTCCTCTCCCTGAACGTTGCTTGTGTGTGGTTCGAGAACAAACTGCTCAGCGGAGAACTTGAGGAGAGAGAGAGTTTGACAAGTGTCCTCTTCAGGCTCATGAAATGGAATTTCTCAGCAAGGGAGTGAAAGCACAGGCTGGAATGCGAAGTAATGGCGCACTAGCGATCTTTCCGTATTAATTTTGTGCATAGAAGTATTCTCACTGTCGTGTCAATGCCGTCTTTGGATCTCTTGCGTCTCTCTCATGCTCCAGGCAATGTCACACATCGCCAACCTCGAACGCAGCCAGCGGGAAATGTTGTTAGTTCGGTTAGCAGCGAGACGCGAAGCGCTTCCCTCCTCACCCTCGCCAAGGACAACAAGCACGAGGAGAACGAGGCAGGATAGCCAGGAGAGGACAACTGGGCGCCCGCGCAGGCGCATGCGGGCCGTCCGCCTGTAAGTCATACATTCATCGGCGCGCGGGCGCGCGCCATTTGGTATGCCCCGGGCGTCTCCTTCCTTAGGCCGCTGGCGGCCAGATGTATTTTGTGCCGTGGCCCCGGGTGTGGCTTGGCTTCTTTCTCTGGCGCGGGCGTGTCCTGCGTTATGCCCGCCGCCCGCACGGGAAGGCGCGCGCGTTAGTGTACTGCCGGTGGAGGGCCCGGCGCTTCTTTATCGGCGCCCGCAGGCGGGCACGCCCCTGCGCGCGAGAAAGCGGCGCGCCCGACATGGCGCAGCCGGCGATCGAGTTTGCTTGGCCGCCCTACGGTTGGCTGGCCCTGTTGCCGCTTGCTTGTAATTTCATTGCCGCCCGCGCCCGCCGGGTTGGGAGAGTAGCCCCTCACCCTAGACGCGTGTTTTTTTGTGCTTCGAAAGCATACAAATGGCGTTATTTGTTCAGCTGAGAATCAATCTGAGGGACGGTCGCGCGGCTGCACGGTGACGAGAAATTACTCTGGTTTCGTCCTACAATAACCAACCGGAGATGCTGAGCGGGATGCTGCTCCAATCGTGTGGGCATCATGACAAGGTAGACATACGAAAAAATAGAAATTTCAAAAATAAATGATACCAAGCACAACAGTTGGCTTTGCTGCTTAGATTTGGACTTCTGTATGGGAGTACGACGCTACAGAGCTTGGCAAACACTCGTTCGCGAAAGAGTAATAGAAAAGCCTTGGCAATCCTGCTCACGCTAGTAAGGAACTCATGTAGAAGCCAAACCCAGTCCTACTATACTCATGCGCGTTGTTCGTTGGTTCCGCACTCAGCAGAGATGCTGCATTTTGGTCCAGAGCCACGCCACCGCGGGCGCCCAGTGGAATTTGGGTTTTAACTTGTGAGGGAGAGTAAAATGATGATGATGATGATCATCATGAGAGATCGGAGTTTTCTTTTGTGAGAGCGACCGCACCCAAAGGTGCGTTGGTTGATTCAGATTTTGTGAGAGACCTTGAGCCTTGTTCTCGTCCTGGTGTTTGGCAATGAATACTCCTTGTTCTCGTCCAGAGTATATAAATCGTCAGCATTTATTCTTTGTGAGAAGTCTGCAACGAATGCGCGCAAGCTGAAGGAGCTCAGAAGGAGGCAGGCAAGTTGGTCCGCCAGATGACGAGCCCCATGCTGCACGCATCCCGGCGCAGTGGGTGCGCCGCGTACAAGGCTCCGCGTATAAGGAGCTGCGCCGAGTTAGCGTGGTTCCAGCGCAACTCGTGAATCGCCTGTGGCTGGTGTGCTGCCGGCAGATTGAAAGTCAAGCACGACTCGACGCCCGGAGTCGCATACTGCAGCAGCAAGATTGCCGAAAGTCAGGCCTTGCCGACAGACTGCGGGGCCTCCAGTCGCCTGCGGGACTGTTGAGGCCCCCACCGGGGGGCGCGCCGTGGATGGCTTCTGTGGGTTCTCTGGGCGCCCGCGCAGGCGCATGCGGGCCGTCCTTCTGCAAATCGTCGGTCGGCGCGTGGGCGTGCGGCATTTGGTATGCCCGGGGTTTCTCCTTGGGCTGCTGACGGCCAGATGTATTCTATTGGCCCCGAGCTTTGGTTTCTTCCTTTGGCGCGTGTTCTGCGCTATGCCACACGCGCGGGAGGCGGAGGGCGCGCGCGTCAGTGTACTACCGCAGGCGGAGGGCCCAGAGCTTCTCCGTCGGCGCTCGCAGTCGGGCAGGCCCCTGTGCGCGAGGAAGCGGCGCACCCGACATGGCGCAGCCGGCGATCGAGTCTGCATGCCCACCTTTTGGCTGGTTGGCCCTGTTGCCGCTTGCCGATAATTTCATTGCCGCCCGCGCCTATAATTTGGATAGGGAGGGCAGCTCCTCTCCCTAGGCGTGTGTTTGTGGTTCGGAAACAAAATGGCGCCACTTGCTCAGGTGAGAATCAATCAATTTGAGGAGAGTTCGACGAGTGTCCTCAGCCTCATGAGATGCAACCTCTCAGCACGGAAGTGGGGGCACAAGCTCGCGTGTTTTGTCTTTGTCCGCGTCTTAAATAAAGTGTCTAGGCGTACCAATGAAAGTGGAGCCTTTGCTCCCGCAGCTACGCAAATGGATCACTTTTTTTCACTAGTTGCGCAGGCAGTGGTGGCAGTCTCTTCTTCTCGGCCTCTCTCCGGTATTTGATGGGTCATGGATGGTTGATTTTCTGTTTTCTACTTCGCGTTTGTGCCTAGTATTACCGATCGCCGGGCACGTAGGTAGTTGTACATGACGCAGTTACGTACGGTCGTCAGATTCCTATGTATCAGATTTTTTTTTACAGAAATGTGCATGATTATTAGGACTTCAGATATACTTCAATTTTTTATTTTTTCCTTTATTGCTCATACATAGTGTTAGTGTGTGATGAAGATATAGCTCTCTTTTCAGTAAGGGCCGCTTTCGCCTTTCTATTTTTCCTTTATTTGCGGTTGCAGCGAAGTGAGATCCCGATCAAGATGGAGTTGCGGCATGTTGCATGCGATTTGCGTCACTAATACCACCTGTAGTGTAAAGTACTAGGTAATAGACTTCTGGGAAAGAAGCCGAAGATGCGGGGCTAACACATGCGACGGTTGTGACGACATGAAGAAGAAGATCAATCTAGATGATCCCAATCGACGATCATGTCTAATCCGAGATGAATATTTATTTGCGGTGCCGTGTAAGTCTAAGTACGGTAGGAGTTGTAATTGTCACGTTTTGTGGCACAGAAACAGATGATTTTCATCAAACTCTATAGTTACTCATCATTTCGATGATGTGCCTTCGGCTGAATAACAAAGCGTCGTCCATTGTTTCTCTTATGTGACATCATGGCAGGTTGCTTATGCTTTGACTTTAGATTTAGTGAAGCTGCCGTTTTTTCAGTCACTCTCATTTTCTCATGTTGCTTGAGGTTGAAACAGATGCTTTACGGCCTAGCAAACTTAGTTATAGAGGACGAACAATTTTGGTAAGTTTCGTTTTGTACATGCGCTTGCGCTCGTAGGTCCGGATTCCACTCTTAAAACCTACTAGGCAAAAAAATATCTTCCCAGGACTATTAGCACCCATACCGAATCAATATAACAATGTCTTTGTCCTCACGAAGATCGTGAAGACTGTTGTCGCAGACTGAGCTGTGGCATCTTGCGCTGCAGCGGCTCTTGTGATTTTGGTGCACAAGAAGGATTCCACTCGCACTCGTATTTTCGTCCGGCACGACAATAAACATGATCGGCGCCGCCACAGATGATGACTACCTCTCCACCGGTGGGGCAGGATCACCGAGCATTTTATTGGAGAAGCGAGCACCGGTAGCGCGACCGCAAAACAAGAAGGACGACCTGTACTTACCTGATAGCTCTTTGGCGTTGACAAGAGCATGTGACCCTTACGGATGCGGTAGAAGTCACTATTACATCGACCCCAATCGCTTCTACATGATGGTCAAGCAAATTTTGAATATTTATCAGGTATCTCGAAGGCTATGGAAGGCAATGGGGCGAGAAAATCACGTATAGTGTAGGCCTGTGCTACGGTATCGGAATGCTTACGGGCGGTTTCTACGGCTCTTTGTTGGGCATGAGAAAAGGAGGAGCAACGCCAAAACTCTTTCTCAACAGCGTGATGAACGGCGTCAGTAGCAGAGGTACGTACTCCTTGATGCGTTTTTGACAACAAATTTTGAATAAGATCAGTTTGGTATATTCTGACCCGTAAGTATCTCGTAGTCGCGCAAAACGTTTTCTTTTTCCATTTAACCTCCAACCATACGACACAAATGATTTCCAGGTGCCCTGGTGGCGAACCAAGGGGCCATCATGACTTTGTACTACTGCGTGAGCAATCAGTTGCTCGGGTGGATACGAGGCGAAGACGACCAGTTTAACGCCCCGGTGGCCGGACTTTTCTCCGGCGCGCTGTACAAGAGCACCGCGGGAAGCTGGGCGCAGATGGGCCGATACAGTCTAGCTGGAGGACTGGTCTTTACGGGGTTTGACCAGCTTGTCCGGATGGGCAAGATATAGCTGCTGTGTACAGAAAAACGAAAATAATACTCGACTCCAGAAAATTCTTCTATTTTTCAAATCTAACGAGCGACAGCGACTTGTACTTATTCATACGTTGAGGTACAACACGCACTACATTAATACCGGCTGTGCTGCTACGGAGCTCAGCGGCCTTGGTCACATTTATCCGGACTCGTGTGCCAGCTCCTTGTGGTGTTCCGATACAGATGACGATGATAGTGATAGATGAAGCGTGATAGTGAAGATGTCGATGTGCGCATAAACTGGCTGGCAGGTGCAGATGATGTCGCGCGCAAGACACGCGTTTTTCGTCGCGCGAGCAAGACGAGGATGCGGTTTGGCGCACATATTTATAGTTAAGCGCAACAGATTTCGGTCTCGCTTTCGCGCGCAATGCAGAAGGAACATGTGTCTGCGTGCTTCTGCGCAAAAATTTGCGCAGCTGGAGATCTGCCTTAGTTGTGATGATATATATTCATTCCTCATTGCGTCGATTTCTTCAAGTGTGTACATCTACCCACTCCGTGTCCCTGTGCAGGATGAAATAGAAGAATGAAGAACGACTGAACGTGACCACCCCCGGTCACCATCAACAAATATCAGCCGACGTCAAGCCGCATATGTCATCGCGCGCTGCGTCGCTCTGGACCGGTGCAGCAGTTGCCGCTGCTCGAGCAGCAAGAAGTAAACCACGGGGAACCACCCTTCTGTACCTGACCCTGCCAGAGCAGCTTCAGAACTTCGTCAGCGAAATTCCGTCGCGGACCGAGGTTGGAGTGGATCTTGAGGGACATTTGGGGCGCTTTGGGAAACCCAGTTTACTTCAAATTTACTCGCCGGCGCTGCAGCAACTCGCTCTCGTGGATTTACTTGAGTGCAACAGGAACAGTGGTGCTTCAAGAGCCTTAAAGACAAAAGCGGCACGAGGGACAACGCAAACTCTGTCGTCGCCGGAGAGCAGCGCTTTCTCAAGCCCTTTACTGGAGGAAGATGCAACTCGAGCAACATTGCGAACTTTTTTCCAAGAGCGCACAGACGTCCGCAAAATTTTCCACGATTGTCGCGAGGACGCCGCGTTTTTGCGGGCACTTTACGATATCAAACTGCAAAACGCCTTCGACACCCAAGTTGCGCACCTGGCCCACTTGGAGCGCAAAGGCAGTACGAAATACCTGGCGTCTCTGCCGGAGCTGTTAAGAATCTTTCTCCCAGGCCTGTACAAAGAGCGCCGCTGGGACGCGGTGGAACGGGCGGGGCAGCGGTTGCATGGTAGCTTCTCATCGAGCTACGCTGCAGCATTCACCGCATCTACTTCAGAGAACCAGCTACACGATGAGCAGGGCGACGGGGTGAATGATGATGACGAAGAAAGCTATGGACGACCACAGGCACAGCAGGACAAGCCAACATTACACACCAAAAACAAAAACCTGTATAACTCCGTATGGGAGCACAGACCGCTCTCGCAAGACGCTCTTCACTACGCGGCAGAGGGAAGTTTGGTGCTCCCCCACCTTGCTGCAGCTTTACGACGGATGCTTCGGGACCCGACCGGAGAATTCGTCGCTCGGCGGACCCAGCAGCGTTACTTGCCATACGCAGAGCTCAATCGGGAGCTGTTCGCGTCGTCAAGGCCGGCAGACCTCGTAGATAAGCACGGGCAGAGGTGCTGCTCTTCCGCGCGCGCGGAAGGTCAACAGACAGTCGCGACGGCGGTACATCCTCACCTCTCAAGGGCCTCACGGGAGAGCGATGGACTGTTGCAGAATCACAGTCAAGCGTCTGACGAGGCGAGTCAAAATCTAGATGAGACAACACCTGATGAAGACGAGCGCACCGTTTATGTCGACGGATTCGTTACAAACCGGACACCTGTATGCATTGCAAATATGTCTGGCTCTGGAAGGTTTGTTGCAACTACTTGTGATGGGGATTCTGCTCCAGGCAAAAATCTGTCTTGCGCAGTCAAGCAAAGGTTAGGATGTCCGATTTTGGTTTTCAGGGTATTTGTTTCTCATGCACACTAGGCATAAAAAAAAGAAAAACCCTCCGCGTGATTTGTCATGCCGTGAGCGCGTGTGCAATGCAAATCAGAATCCTTCCAGACCATGACGCATTTGCAATGCATACCCCGAGGGGGAGACGCATTTTTCCTGCAACGGCCTCAACGCAATAGCGCACAAGGGATTCGAAGCCTACCAGGTTGGCGATACGGTGACCAACCTGCGCGTGTGCGGTCGCAACAGAAAGGGACTGTTTGTCCGGGAACATTTGGCGCGACCCGCACGACCAAGGTGGGGCTGCAATTGATTTTTTTCTGCACTAATGTTGACCACGATGAACAGTTTCGGATCAGCTATGCGACAGTGCTGCGTTGATGTGTGCGCCGACGAGCGTAAGTAGCGTACTTGTGCGACCCGCGCAGCACGATGCTCATGGCGACTTCTGGTTCAATATTTCTTCGGCGTTCAGTTTTGTTGCTAGAAATGCGACAACAGTTTGCGATTCCGGTAGGTGTTCAATGGGACTACATATCGAGATCACCTACTTACATCCTCCGTCGCGTGATTACCCAAGCGTAAGTACTGAGAGCAGAGAGAAGTTCTATTTTACAAAGCTGCTTGCAGAATCGAGGCACAATGAATCTCCGGTAGGCCTTGATTGCGATTGAAGAAACGTCAGCATCTAGAGAACTATAAGGGATAGATAGCCTGAAGAACCGCCACCTTTTGAAAGGGTTCGAAGCTCGGGTAAGTAGCTACTAAGATTTCGGAAATAGGATGTCAGGGTCAGGTAGCCCTGAACAAGCGTCTGGAGGTTCCTTCTGGGGCGGCGCGAGCGGTTTGCTCTGGGAAACAAGCGATGGCGAGCAGGAGGTGTCCGCGTCGGCGTCTCGGAGACAGCGCGCGGCACGAAGATCGAAGTCTGGAGGGTCCGGCGGAGACAACAATGAGGATGATGTGGAGAAAGACGTGATATCGTCCACGCCAATTCCGATGCCACCCCCGCCAACAGCTCCTGCGAACACCGCTGCCGGTACCACGACGGCCTCGGCGTCGGCACCTTCTGATTCCGGGCCTGCCGCCGCAAGCTCCTCATCTGCGATTCCGATGCCACCGTCGGCCAGTGCAGCTCCGATGGCCGCCACTGCCAGTGCGGCCTCAACGGCGATACCCCTGCCCCAAGGAGGTTCCTTCAATGCGACCGCTGGCGCAGGTGTTCCCGGCGCTGCGATTCCCATGCCGCCGTCCGGAGGGGCGCACGCACAGATGCCGGATGAAGCTGGCTCTTCGCATCGACAAGAGCAGGATAGTAGTTCGAGCAGCAGTACACAGCGAATGTCATTCCGTGGCAGGAAGCCAAGCGGTGTTTCGGCTGCTGACCAAGCTCCCCCGCAGCCGGCGTATTTCGCTGCGGGTGCGCCAGCACAACACGCCGCGGACATGTCGTCCTCTGGGCAGGTCCAGCCGCCCGGCGGCGTAACTGAAGGGCAACAACATGCGGTAATAAACCCGCGCGGGCCTCCGCTAATGCGGCACATGGCGAGTCGCGGAGATGCGATACCACCAGGAGATGCGGCGAGCGTGTACACGTCGCAGGACTTTCAGCCACAGTACGCGCAAATATTTTTGGACCAGCAGCAGGGACTATCGCAATCGCAATTCCACCTCGACGCCCGCGGACAGAGGCTGCCGTCGGGCGCAGCCGCCAGTTTCCAAAATTTTCAGCCTCCCCCCTCCAGCGGAATTTTTCAGGCCCAGGTTTTTGATTCGGTAAACGGAAACAATGCGGGAAGTTTCACCGGCGGAAACAAAGATCTTCCACCAGGTGGCACAGCAACACGCGCTTCAGCCGCACAGCGAGCCGCAGCGTCTTCGCGGGAAACAGGGTTTTATATGGTGCCCAACCAACCTCCGCTGCATAACCAAAACTTTGGTGCTGGTCTGCCGTCTGCCGCCATGTCTTCTGCAGCGCCGCATTTGCAGCCGCCGGCCGGGGCGCAACAAGCAACGACGCCCTTCATGCACCCAGTGTTTCGGGGCGATTTCAGTCCTGAGAGGAGACCAAAAACGCCGAGCCAAAATCCGGGATCACCATTTCGGGATACAGCATTGGGTACTAGAACGTCTTTGCTGTGATAATCCGGAGCGTGGCGTGCTCGTGTGTGAAACAGAAAAGAAGGAAACATAAAGACAATATAGTATTAACATACTTAATCGAAATACAAATATCAAACAAAGGTTCCAATCCAACGCGAGCCATGGTGATTTGCTACCAGCGGCTATTATCGTTATCCGACGTGGAGGCGCATCACGTACTACAGAATACAGTAGATTGAATTTTTTTCCCATGAAGTGGAGCAGAATCTCGCCATTGACATGAAAATGAGAGTGTGCCACCCTAAAAACAAAAGATGCATGTTGAAAGAAAACAAATCTCCCTTTTGCAAGGTTCTCGAGCGGTACTTCCGAGACCGGCCAGAGACGAAGAAGCGTATGGACGTCGGCTTGGAAGTTGTGGAGTCCTGTTTCGCCGCCCGAATAGACGCCCTTGCCGCCGATGTGAAGGGTCACCTGGATCATGCCTTGGCTCAGCGCGCGGACACAGAAGCACAACAGAAGGAGCACATTCAGATGCTGACGAACCAGGTAAAAGTAAAATCTAGTCGTGTGGTGCTAGCGAAGATGTTTCCCGACGATCAAGTGTCATGATCAGCATATGAAGCTCGCAGGAGCAGCGATGATCGCGATAGTACGTTTCTGAATAATTGTAGTTCATCCTGTGTCCTCTTGTTTTACAAACGAAAATCACACACTAGGTTTCGTCACTACAAAAGCAAGTGAAGCTGCTAGCTTCAGAACTGCCGGGCGGAGCAGGCGCACGGTCTGGGAGCAGCACCTCTCTGCCGGGGAAGCAAAAATTGCGGCCGCCAGCCCTTCCTTCGCAATTGCAAACTCCTGTACGGCAGCCGGCCAGCTTGGGAGGGTTAAGCGGGGCTGGAAGGGGGACTGCAAAGTTGATGCCCACAACCGCCACACCCGGTTCGTCGCTCAAAGCGTCGCTGAATACTACCAACCCGTTTTTTAATGCGGTGGAATAACGGCGGTCGATGTTCAGATTGAAACAACTACAACTTCAGCAGATAATATGCGAACAGAAAGAGCTTTATAGCTTTTTTTTCGCCTTCTCCTGCACGAAAACAGCGCTTCGCTTATTTGATGCGCGATAGAAACGCAAAAGACGAGCATGAGTCATCATGTCTTCTGCGCGACGAGGCAATGCTCACAGGCAGTTGCATTTCTTGTTTATTGGACCGAAAAAGACGCAGTGCCGACGCGCACCTACTTATGAAGAGCACAGACGTAGAGGAATTGGGAGAAAAAGATGCACGACTGGCTACCATATTGCGATGTCATGTTCGAACGCTTCTTTTTACTGAGCCGTCTTTTACTTCTCGTGTGTTGTTGGTTTCGCATGCGAGCGAAAATGTATCATGAGAGAGCCGGCTGCAAGATTTGAGGCAGAAAGCAGAATTGTGCGGAATTACATATCATGACATTGACATTGTGGTTTATCATATTTGTATGTCGGGGAGTGGTCCAGAGGAAAAATGTCGAAGGAGCGGAAGTACTTGTTGCCGAATTAGACCCTTCCTCTTTTCAACCCTTTGTTTACTGGGTAACACCATGTATGCTCGAGCAAAGCTTCAACACATGCAGCCTTCAGGTGGTGATAGCCAGAATATCCTTGATCACAATGGTGCTTTTCTTTCGATACCGGCCCCCGCGGTGCCCGCGGGGGGCGGGTTGATACTAGCTCCTGAAGATGTTGAGCAGCAAGGCGATGACGGCGACGATCGACATGGTGCGCCGCGCAACCACGTCCAGCCGGCTGCCAATCAGAACCGTGCGGACTTGTCCGCGTGGCGGGGCGGTGCGCCTGTCGCGGATGAGGCTTCGGCCGCTATGCGAACTGGCGCGCGCTGGGCCGCGCCGATGTCTGCGACGGTGTGAAGTTCTCCCCGGTGGATTCCGGCCTGCTACTTGTGTCGACGGGGTGGGGCGTTGCTTTCTCAGCGACGGCAGTTTTTAAGGCGAAAGCGCTGGACTCGAGGCGGGGCGCGTTTGCGCTGGAGTTGCTGCATGACGAAGCTGTCCGGATTCCAGCCTGCTGCCCGTGGTGGCCTGTAAGCGCGGCGCTCTCGTGGCGGAGACGAGGGGAAGCCTGAGCGCCTGGACGCAGCCGCTCGGTTTGTGTGCCGGCATGAATGCCCGCCCGCATGGAGCGCGGCCGGGGCGGATATCTTGGAGTCCGCTGTGTTTGTGTTGCCTTTGGCCCAGCTCGAGGGAGCACGCTGTGGCGGGCGCGCCACTGTCTTTGTCGCATCTCTCTTGGAACATCATGCGCGCCAATTTATCCAGGTGTCTGTCCGCGATGTTTATTTTGGCGCGCCGCGCCCAGGCGCCGGCGCCGGCCCCTTTGTCTGGCAGACCGCAAAGTTGATGCCCACAACCGCCACACCCGGTTCGTATGTCAAAGCGTCATTGAATACTACCAAGCCGTTTTTTAATGCGGTGACTGCCGGGGACAGAACGCGACGCTGAGCGGCCTTGTTCTTGTGTGTGTTTGGTTTCACTTTCGCATGTGAGCAAAGATGTAGGTACCATGAGAGGGCCGGCTGCAAGATCTGAAGCAGAAGGTGGAATTGATACGAGGAATTCTTGCTAGATCTACCGATGACGTTGCCTTTTATTGTAATGTAAACTCGAGAGCATGAAAGCAAAGAGTAGGGGGGCGCGAGCAGTACAGCGACTGTTTGTGCCACGGCGCGACCTCGTTGTTGTTTCTGTGTATTGTGTCACATGGCTGCCACAAGAAACTTCTTGAGTGAACAATAGGCCATGGAGCTTGAGTTTATCGGGGCTGAAGAGGCTTTGAGTTTCTGCGTACCTTTTGACAAAGGACGAGAGGCGAGCGGGGGTGATGCACCCAGTGGGAGACGCCTTCGACACCTAGCTATGTGTGTGTCTATGTTCTTTATTGTTTCGATCGTAGTCGTACTCGTAGACCAACAGCGGTGACCACACTTGATCAGGCCTCGGAAAAAGAACAAACTTTTCCTCTTTCAGCATCACAGATTTTTAATCTGCATTGCTGCCCACACGCGCCACAGCAGCAAGCCACACTCTATTTCGCCTTTTATTTACCATGACAGATTGGTGAAACACGACTAAACGGGCACAAAAGTCAAGCTCTTTTTTATGTTCATGTGGAAAAATAGTCTCTGTTTGTCAACTTTTGGCGTTCCGCATTACAAATCTGGTTTTTCCGTCTCTTTCGTCTTGCGTACAAAAACGAAAGCTCCTGATGCAACATTTCACTGTCCGAACAAGGCAGCCACAGGGTAAAAAAGCAGCAGTGGTAAATAAAAACCACGAGGAGGAGATCCAAGATCTTCATTCTTTTCGGTTTTTCAATCTATGTTCGAAGTACTGACACCAGGCGAGAATAGATACATGAGAGGTGGTAATGGGGAAAATGAAAACTGAGTGTGAGAAAAGGTGTAGAAGTATCTTCGTTCGTTAAAAACGGCATATAAGGAGACTTTCCGGGTTATGTTGTAAACTTTTTTACCTTTTTATTAGAAAAAACAGACACAGGACGACTAAGTAAAAGACGCTGCAAGTACACGCATCCCAAGTTGGCGGAGAGCACGATACAAAAACACACGATAGCCAATCTGTTTCTTACCCTGCTTGAGTATACCCTGTGGCTCCACTGGTGCTTTGCTTTTGATACCTGTGTTGTATTGCTGTCCTTGTTCCGCCGAGCTAATCCGGTGACTCTGACGCTTTTGTATGGCAGTTTAGGTAAAAAAGCGTGTACTCAGGTCGGCGGGTTTAGGACTGTAAAGAGGTGTTGGGGGACGAGGTGATTTTTATTCTCTCAACACCGACGACGCGCTCCATTTTTCTGCATCTTTGCTACCTCATATAACACGACTTGTCCCCACCTATATCGGTTCATTTAGGCTTTACAAGGCAAGGAAAAAGCAGGAATTCTGCCAATTTTGCTGCTTCTTTTCCAACTCGCCTGGTCCCACTCTAAAAATGATTACTTGCAAAATAAAACTAGAGAGATGTGTAATTTTTTAATGCTCCGCGCGGCTATATCTGCAGGATATTTCTTTCTCTTGATCTGCGCGTTGCCGATCAAGATTGAAAAAGGTCCCGTTTGAAAGTAAGTTGCCCGATGTATTCGGGGTGAGTTTCCGTGAAGTCGCCCGCAGTTGTTCGCTTCTTACCTTTTTGTTTGTGGTCTTCTTAGAGCGTGTTGTTGTTACTCCGTTCTTCTACTTCTTGTTATATCCTAGTGCCTTACACACATGCTGTCTAACATAATTTTACCTACTTCGTCTGTAACTGGCTGCACTCTCTTTTAGAAGCATTCTCTTGCGTATTTTAATTACACCTTCTGCGACTAGCCGTCTTTCCCCATTACCACCAGCGACAAGATGCCGGATTTCCAGGTTGCGTCTGCTCAGGCTCCGGCCACCGGTGCAAACATGTTTTCCAACCCCATGCAAAGTCTGGGGCTTGCTATGCTGACCGGAGGGAAGGGATTTGGCGGCGGCCTTGGTGGTTTTGGACAGCAACAGCAACCGAAGGGAGGTTTCGCGCAGCCGGTAGATGATAAGGATGCTTGTGACTACGACTCGTATCGCCACGGCATGGTCTTTTTCGACTTCGACGCTCGCTCGGTCTCGGTCGCGACGATGTACAAGTTCGGCGTCCTTCCTGCCATGCGCGATTGCTACCAACAGATTGAAAAAGCGGACAAACTAGAAAAACCAGGCCTGATCAACAGGTACGTGCCGATCCCGGTGCCCCGGCTGCACTGCGTCGACATCGCACAGGCCGCCTCGCTCATGGACATGCTGTACAAAAGTGGGGACGACGCGGCGATGGAGATCTTCAAGCAGCAGCTGCAGATGGTGGTCGAGGAGGTCAAAAACAAACACGGTGATCCGGGGGAGAGTGAGTGGCTCAATCAGGTGAACTGGCGCGGAACAGCAAGACCGGTCAACTGGAAGAAGTCCGCCCGGATGAGCAGTGGTGGAGGGAGCAGTGACGCGGCGACAGACACCGAGTTGGAGAAGATGCGGCTGAGAAATGAGATCTTGGAGAAACAAATTAAATTGCAGGAGGCACAGACCACAGGAAAAGGGCAACAGTTCTCCTTCTTTCCTTCCACGGACTTCGGCACCTCGGCCGGCTTCTTCGGATCAGCATCGGGGAAGAGAGACCGCAACTCTAATGGGAAAGGAGGTGATGACACCCACGAGAAGATGCGGCGCGCTACTTTCGCCGATAACAAGTACAACAATCCGCTACGACGCAACAGGGGTTACGTGTCCGACGATGAGGGTGATAACAATCAGAACAACATGGAGAAACTCAGCAAACACCCGGAGCGGTACAACATTGGAGAGAAAACGCCGCCCAGTCAATTCCAGTTGTACTGCCAGAAGTCGGCTGAAGAAATTGAAAACTTCGCGGAGGAGTTATTGCCGGCACAGGTGAATAGCATGTTCGAGGCGAAGTATGCGGAGATGTTTGGGAAGCAAAACCCCATCTCCTTCCGCGGTCTGCAACACTACACAAAGGTTTTCCGGGAGGAGCAGAACACGCTTGACAACTTATTTCAGTGGCCGGCGACTGTGGATACCCTCGCGACGATTTTTAAGGAGGACGCGGAACAGATACAGGAGGAGATTAGCATCGGAGTCCTGGAGTTGCGCAGCACCGCTGTCGAAACCCTGAAAGAGGAGTGGGTCGCCCTGTGCCAAGGCTTCTGGATAATCGGACAGATCCTGCCGTTGGAGAACTTGCAGGCAACCACTGAGATGATCATCAAGGAATTCCACGAGTGCGAGGGCATGCCGGTGACGAACGTGAAGTATTTTCATTCCGTGATCGAGTCCTACAACGGGAAGCTGGTGCCGGAGCAGATGTTTGTCGATGAGGATGGCAAGGATTTTTGTATTTCCATGGCGACGTCCTGGGTGGTGATCCTGCTGATCAACTTCATTCGCGAACAGAAGGAGAAGGTGGACAAGCAGCGCCACGAGAAGAATTTGGTGCGGGACCAGGGACGAGGTGGTGGTGGAAGCAGTTCGTCGGTGTTCAACCTTTACTGAGGGCACGTCAGCGGGGGGTTATCAATTCAGAAGTTTCTATGCAGGAAAGATTTTGAACGGGTTTATTTTTTATTTTCTACGAGCAACTTGCGGACTGACAGTATACGCTACAACTGGCGTAAAAAACAACTATACAAAAACGACCACTATCATCTCGACTTCTACAACCTGCCAAAGTGCAGGAAACTTCTTCACGAACAACAAGCGGGCGACTTCTTTTATAATGATGAACGACGACTCACGGGTACTGTGCAGATTCCGGTATGGAAAATGCGACATCTTAAATTTTTTGGAAATTTTGAACGAACAGCTACAAACTACATCTCCATCTCTTGCACGGCTTTACGAGGTGCAGAACATCAAGGCGGGAATTGGGAACTACACACTGAAGAGGATGGAAAACTACCAGAAGTGCTGCTATTGTAAAAAGACGAAGGACTGCGGATGTTGTGTTGAAATCCGGAGGGATAGGTGGGGAAAGGTGGACTGCAGACACACGAGGAGCAGGGATCAACTATTTCCGAGCTGGGCAGATCCACAGCGGCGAGGACAACAACAAGCAGCACAACGGCCCCCCTTTCGTTCTTTTTTGAAAGAGATCCGAAAACAGCTTTTTCAAATGGATGAGCAGCTCATGATGCAGATTTTAGAACTTAGTAATACTCGCTTCACCAACAGGCTACGGGAAAAAATTCGAATTTGCCGCATGATAGCGAGCACGAACGCAGAGGATGAAAGGGAGACGCACGTGTTGTATCTTGCATGGCGGCCGGGAACGAGGAAAACTTACGTGGGGAGGACAACCAAGGCGAAACTAGACCGGGTGGAGTCACATTGGATGGCGGCAGCGGAAGAGGGGAGGAAGAACAAGCTCGTCGGCTTGTTCCACCGAGACGGCGAGCCGAACTGGATAGTAGTGAAACTCATGCACGCGCCGGTGAAGAAGGAGGCAAACTTAGCAGTGGGGGAGCGCATCTTGATCCAGTATTTCCATGCGACAAGCAACACCCAGGGGGCTGCTGTCCGCGAACACGAGAAGAGCAGGGCGGGGGTGGTGAAGACGTTCATCATCACACACCCGCGGCGGAAAGTTTTCAAGAGTACACGCACCTCTGGACACCCTTGCCGACAATTCGAGATATCCGACAAGGAGCCCGCGCGTGCTTTCGAAGCCATGGCGCAGTGGGACTTGCCGGATTTTGTAGATGAAGAAGCGCGGGTCATCCTGTCCATGTCTAAGAGGATTGGACTGTCTAACAGTATCAGCTCCTACCTACGGGCGAAGACGGCGCGAGAAGTTACACAGCTGCACAGCCACGCAAAACGCCTCCTCCCTACTGGCAAGTACTACATTTTCCGCTCCAACCTTGACGCCACTGTTAGCGGCTCCAAGATCATCGTCACAACAATCCGCCTCCCAGAGACCACGCCGATGCTGCTCAACAACCTGCGCCGCATGTTTTCGCGCATGCTTACACACCAAGAGCTGAGGTGCGGCCCGGTGCGTGTCCTGCGGATTAAGAAATCCAGGGGAAAGAAGTTTTTGGACATGTTCGGCACGAAGCTGGCGGATTGGCACCGGAACACTGCGTACAGGATCAGGAACGACCTGCCGCTTCGCTGTTCTTGCCAGGAACTGAAGGAGCGGCATCCGTGGTTGCCTACGATCGACGGACATATTTGCTGTGAGCCTGTTTCGTCGGGCTTCACACTTGCAACACACCAGGGAAAAGAAGTAAACTGGACCAGGATTGCTACATTCGCGCCGACCCGAGGACAAGTCGCCACAGCAGTAGGAAGAGCCAGAAAACAA
This sequence comes from Amoebophrya sp. A120, assembly GCA_905178155.1. Lineage (NCBI taxonomy): Eukaryota > Dinophyceae > Syndiniales > Amoebophryaceae > Amoebophrya > Amoebophrya sp. A120. The sequence continues at coordinate 1,836,413 of CAJINV010000011.1, read as the reverse complement.
TTCTCCAAACAGCCAGGCCTCATACCACTAGGAGGAGAGAAAGAGGATAAGGAGATAGCAACGAAGTCGATCGACTGGGAAAGGCGTAAGTCCTACTGCACGGAGGACGACGTGACGGACGTTGCTAAGCTTCTGGCGGCGCACTGCTACACAGGGGAGGTTGACAAGTCGCGGAGCGTCTTCTTCTGTTGTGACCGAATAATCAGCCACTGCATGATCAACCACCTTCAGGGTGACTACGAGTTGATTCCAGGCTGGGGAGGTCTAGCGCAGTACGACACAGACGTGCAGGGAGGCTTCTTTTCGATTGCAAAGGAGAATAAAACCAAGGACCTCACAAACATCCGCTTCCGCAAGTTCCACCGCTGGCCGTTCTTGAAGATCATGCTGAAGAAGCGACTGTTTGACGAGGTGACTAGGGGGAGGAGTTTAAAGGTCACAGACTTGAAGGGCGGGGCAATAGCATTCCGACCGATAACGAGCTACTTCAAGCACATCTACGGCGGGCATTTCTCCACAGTCGCGAGGGTCATCCGGCGGATCCTCGACGTCGACTACAAAAACTTCCTCTTCAGCACGCAGCAAGAGCTCATCGCGGAGTTTGAGCAGATAAACAAGTTCTGGCGTGACCTCCCACCAGAGGAGCGACAAAGACTGCAAATAGCAATACAGACTGCTGACGTCAAAGACTTCTTCACTAGGTGCTCAGTTGCTGACGCGATGCAGATTGTCGGCGAAAGAGTGCAACAGCTTAAGGGGTACGGGACGCAGTTTGTCGCGGTAGAAAAGAACACGCCCTACCTCCAAAGGGTCGAGGAGCACAGGCAGGAAAACCCCAAGCAGCGCGCTGGCAAGTTGTACCACAGGAAGATCAAAATGACGTCACTGATAGCACGCGCACGACCCAAACCGCGGAGGAATATCCAGTTCTTGAAGGACAAGCCGGACAACAAACACTTCTGGCACATCGATATTGATCTCGTCTTGCGGTGTCTCAAGCTTGACGCTACTTTTGCTATCTGCCGCTGCATGGGCCTGATCGCGCGACAGGTTGGGGGCGGGCCGATGGGGTCACCATTGATGGTCGAGGTGAGCAACGCGTTTGGGATAAATGCGGAGAGGGGTGGAACGATAGCCGCAACATACGGAGACCCACGCAGCCGCTACGGGAGGAGGGGCGTCCTGTGCCATAAACGCTACATCGACGACCTCACCCTCATCCGCTTGTTGTTGCGTGGTATCGAGCCGGGGAAATTGAAGGAGGAGTTTTATCGGGGGTGTAAGCTATCGGATACAACCGCGGAGGGACACGTAATTGGGATTAGATACTGGATTTCGGACAAAGGAATTTCTACGGAGGCACTTCCTTCGAAAGCGGAAATTCCAAAACAGTCATTTTTGTCGAGTAAAATGAGGAGGGGGATTGAGTACGGGCGTCTGTGTTACGAAGCGTCGCTTCGTATCAACGCAGAGGACCAAGAGAACAGCAGCGACGCAGAGACTGCGTCACCGGTATAAACTCCTCGCTCCGTCGCTACTCCGAAAATGCTACATAGAAGCCTTTGTAATGCACTTACGCGACGGCATGTTGAACCCCATCAGGATATTTAGTTAACGCAAGGCAATAGTGGTATAGTAAGTCTTTTATGGTTGTCGTTTTACTTTTCGAAGAGCAAGGAATCTTATTTATGGCGTTTCTAATCAGGCCTCGGAAAAAGAACAAACTTTTCCTCTTTCAGCATCACAGATTTTTAATCTGCATTGCTGCCCACACGCGCCACAGCAGCAAGCCACACTCTATTTCGCCTTTTATTTACCATGACAGATTGGTGAAACACGACTAAACGGGCACAAAAGTCAAGCTCTTTTTTATGTTCATGTGGAAAAATAATCTCTGTTTGTCAACTTTTGGCGTTCCGCATTACAAATCTGGTTTTTCCGTCTCTTTCGTCTTGCGTACAAAAACGAAAGCTCCTGATGCAACATTTCACTGTCCGAACAAGGCAGCCACAGGGTAAAAAAGCAGCAGTGGTAAATAAAAACCACGAGGAGGAGATCCAAGATCTTCATTCTTTTCGGTTTTTCAATCTATGTTCGAAGTACTGACACCAGGCGAGAATAGATACGTGAGAGGTGGTAATGGGGAAAATGAAAACTGAGTGTGAGAAAAGGTGTAGAAATATCTTCGTTCGTTGATCAAGTCAAAAATGGCTTCTTGCAGTCGGGCTCGCGAGCGGTGTCGAAAGCATTCGCTTCCCCATCATGCTTCCACGACCCTAGGCGTGCCACAGAGCGCCATGCGCTACCCTTTCCGGGCGTGTTGATGTGTGAACGAAGCGGCGCACGCGTTGGAAGCAGGGTCGTTCGGCGGGCTACCTCCGAGTAGGAGGGCGCCGCTGTTGTTGTTTCGCGGCACCAAATAAAGTAGTGGCAGCGCCACGACTTTGCCTTTGTGCAGCTAAGGTATGCTGGATGAAAGGGCGTACCTGCGACGGCGCCCTATTCGCGCACCGGCGTGCGAGGTCTCTGATGCCGGCGCGGTCAGAATCACGCGGGGCGCGGGCATCTCGGGATTTGTCTTCGGACTGTGCGACGCGGCCTCGGCGGCCATTGCTGGCTGCGAAGTCAAAGCAATAAATACGAAGCAGGAAGTGATGGCGCCCGCCCAAGGCCAAGGAAGTAGGCAGGCAGCAGGCGAGGCCGCCCCGTCCGGGCCCTCCCTGCCTTGCCCCCCTATGCCGCCCCCCCGGCGGCCTCTGCCGCGCGGATTCATTGCGCCAGTACGATACCGGTCGGCCCGCCCGGCCTCGTGTGCCACCCCCGGCCCGCGCAGTTGCTGCCGCGTGCGCCCGTTGGGGCGCCCGTATTTCATTCTGCCCTCCCTCGTCCAGACTGTCTGCGGTGAAGTCTATTGTTGGGCGGGGCGCGGCGCGCCGCGCAAATAAATTGCCAGCCTCCCCCTACCGGCGGGTGTGCCCGCTGTCGTTTTTGGGAGGGGAGCGGCCAAGGCGCCGGCCCTCTGGTCGGGGACACAGAGAGACTGTGGGCCGGCGGCCCAGCGGAGTCGTTCTTTCGATCGATACAGGTTGGGCACCGCCGCCGCAAATGGCGCCGCCACCTTGCCTTGACCGCCTGCGCTCGTCGTTGGGAGGTTCTGTAAGTTGAAGCGATTGCGCTAGGTATGAGGCGTTGAGCACCCTGCAGAAGAAGAGCTCTAGACCTCGAGACATGTCCTCTGTTGCAGAGTGGTCTTAATGCGTTGAAAGGCCATCTACTTATAGTGTTTTCGAGTGACCTTGCCACCGCGGTAGACCCTGGAGCAACATTACATATTTCGACCACAACTTCGAGAAGCGAGAATGAGAATGAGAATGAGCAAAGATGAGATGAGAGGAGCACGAGAAGAGCGCGACGTAAGACAAAAAGTCGAAGGGGCGTTTTTTGTTCGCTTGGAGAATCGTATTGATAGAGCGCAGCATCAACTAGCATGCCCCGACTGCAGGCAAAGCTAAAGATGACGCCGGGATCTTTGCATTAAAGTCTCACAGCTGGCTCTTGTTTCGCGTCGTCTTCACGAGCCTGCTGTGTAACACCCAGCTGCGCCACTTCTTGTTCTAAAAGTAAGTCACTGCATGTCTTATGCAGTATGGCAAATTTTCCATCATCCATTTTGTAGCTGGAGGTCAGCAGGGTCAGCCGATCGGCCACAAGGGCATGTGATGAAGATAGACAAAAATTAAAGATGCTCAACACCGACGTCGTCCTCCGTATGGAGGAGCCCGTGATCTTCCTTCCTCGGGTCTCTCCGCCAGCATAAAGCAGGACCTGCGAAACTACGAGGGCCACCGACGCACCACGGAGAGGTGAAGAAAGCAGGAGCCAGCCGGCACTTCTTCCGCTTGCACATCACATCCTGAAACCGATGGAGGGTCCCACGTCGAAAGCGTCCTCTTCGTCGGCGAAGCCGCAACCGAAGTCGCGGCAGCGGGGCATCTTTTCCGAGGTCCTGCGCCAGCACAATGAGGAGGACGTGGAGGGGTGCCGCATGGGCCCGGGCTGGCGGGAGGGCCCCATCCGGACGCACGGCAGCGCGGCCGCCAGCAGCTTTCGCATGTCCGACGAGAGCCGCAGCCGCAGCAACGCGTATTTGGAGCAGCTGCAGGCCGCCGGGCGAACCAAGATAAAGGCGCTCAACGGCGAAGGCAGGCAGGAACGCAGCTCCGCGGATAAGTTGATAAGTACAGAATATCAAGGATAAGGTTTGATGTGTTTGGATGGCAGATTGAATTTGTAATGCGGCACAACATGTACACCTACATGTACACGTAGATGTACGTGTAGTTTTGGTTATGGTTAGGTTATGGATGCGTTTCAGGTTTAGCATCGTGAAAAATGATGTCATCTTTCAGGTACAGACACGGTAATCGACGGGAAGGCATTGGATCTGGCGTATCCGGATTCCCAGATAGTAGAAATCGGCTCCATCGAGCCGATATGCAATGCAAAAGCATCGTACTAGTATAAATTGCAATGCAAATTGGCTCAGCATTACAAATTGAATTGAATTTGTAATGTGGATCTACGTTAAGAAAAAATTTGCAATGCATTATAGCTCCAATTAGTACGAGTACGATGCTTTTGCATTGCATAGCCGAAGGTTATCGAGGTGTACGCGCACGCCCCCGGCACCAAGCCCCGCAAGGTGACGGTCGAGCGACAAAAGCGGTACTTCGCGAGCCTGAACCCCGAGGAGCTGTTCCGCGACCGGGGCATAAGTATGGCCGACTTCGTGCAGGAAAGCAACCGCAGCTTGCGGAACCGGAAAGTGAAGCTCGACAGGAAAGTATGGAAGGGGAAAGATAAAATGCTAAATTCGACGTTCTGTGTCGTGTGCACATTTTTTGCATTTTCCATTGCATTTTTATCCTGTTTGACCTTCAATCGCCAGCGGCTTTTTCAGTAGCAACAGGTGGCACAGAACGTGTATATTAATTCCGAGTAAAAATTTTTTTCTCTGCATACCCCAAGGGCATTAAGGAGTCCCAGTTGGATTCCAACGATTTTGACCTGCTGGATTTCGACGACTATGCACTGCAAAAGTATCGTACTCGTACAAATGCATGACAATGACAAATTTCCTCAGTATGAGAAAACAACAACAAGTAGAATTTGTAATGCTGATTTACCGTAAGAAAAAGATAGTGCATAAATTGCAATACGAGTGCGATGCTTTTGCAGTGCATAACGACACGGAGTACGACGTCCGCAAGCCGCGCGAGTGGATGACGCTGATTCCCAAGCCGCCGAAGGGCAGCAAGAAGCGCACCGGGCTGAAGGCCAAGGGTCTGCGCGTCGGCGGCGAGGCGGACGGGTCGTTTGAGGCGTGCGTGATCTACCAGTACGAAGGGGACGACACGAATTACTTCTACGGACTGTGGTACGACGACGAGACGCCGTGCTTCCTGTCCCGCTTAGATTTTTTCTTCGACGGCGAGGACCCGGTGGCCTACGCCGACCGCGTCGCCAACGCCTTCCGCCAGCGACAGCTCGTGGCCTCGCACATCAAGTTTCTTTTCTACGTGGACAACGTGCCGACGGACGGCATCTCCACACTGAACGTGGACCAAGTCGCTAGACTGAAGAAGAACGCGCGGTCCAGCGCCGAGCTGTGCAGCAACGGCATGGATCACTTCGTGGAAAGTTTGGTCAACGAGGTAAAACTCGACTACGGTCGCGTGTTGAACCGGCTGTGTCTACTAGTCACCGGCGAGGCGAAGGGGTTGTCCCCCCTCGCCGAAATGGAGGAGCAGGCCATAACGGGCGCGCCCGACGTGGACTCGAGCTACGCGTCGGTGAACGCATTTAGGAAGCCCGCGAAGTTCTACGCGCTTCACCCCGTGCCGGCATACAATTTCACGAACCTATTTGCGCAGTTCTGCTTCTCCTCGCTCTACGTCAAGCCACAAGTGGTAACGACGTTGGTGCAGATCCGCGAAGCCTGTCTCGCGCTGGAGAAATCCTACGGCACGAAGATTTTCCAGACCAAGTTCCCGCGCAACGCGCGGATCGACCAGTTCCGAACGCTGCAGACGCAAAGCATAAACGCGATGCTGAGCAGGTGTAAGGAGTGGGTGCTGGACTTGAAAAAGGTGGTGGTCACCAATTTTGAAGACGTGCAGAAGGGATGGTATTATAGGAGTTTGCTCGCGACCTACTTGTTTCGCTTTCCGTTGTGTAAGTATGCAGATTTCAACATCGGTTTCGTGCCTAAAAGAGGTCAAGTGCATGTATGAAGTCCCAAGCAAAATGATCGCAATTTGTTTTTGTTCCCAATTTCAGGTATTCCATTAAGGAAACCAACGCTGAGACGTACAAATACGGCAAGATCAAGAAGCTGCTCACCATGATTCGCTTCATCATGGAGACCAGCATATTCGAGGTGGTTCGCGCCAGCATTCAGGCGTACGAGCAGAAGATCGTGAACTACACGCCGACGAAGTGCACGATCAAGAGTCTGAAGGAGGTGGAAGTCGCTTTCCGCACACCGACGCCGGAAATGATCCTGAACGGGCTTTTATCCAGGAAAAAGACTGTGTAAGTGTAAGTTTCTTGGGGGAATAGCATCACAGGTTTGCTCTGCATGACACAGAAAACCTGTCATGCGCAGCTAGTACGTGAGAACACGCACGGAAATTACCTCTGATGCATGTCCAGGATGACGAGTGCAACGGTTTTGCATTTTCTGCAACACAAAGTTACACTTACACAGTTTTTTCCTTGCATAGCTTTCCAGGGACGACGTGGCGGGGATTTTCCTGATGGAGCTGAAGGTGAACGATATCAAATGCAAAAGTGTCTCGGTCTGGAAGAATGCAACTTGTGATGCTGCCTTTGGATTCCAAAAGAATTTGTATTGCATGAGTAGCAAAGGGAATGTAATTCTAATTTTTGCTACGCGGATAGGGCATTTGGATTTGTCATGCGAAAGAGGCATCAAGAACCCCGCGAACAATCTGTGATGCTACGGCATGCATCACAGACATCATGGCGTATGCAAAACGTGCATGACAAGTCTCAGAAGCTTCCAGACCCAGACACTTTTGCATTTGATAAACGAAAACAAGGAGCAAAACACGTTCCAGGCGGCGTACAGCGCCAACGGGGCGGATTTTTTGACCATGGTCACGGAGGTCATCGACTCCGCGCTCGTCACGATGGCCGACATCTCGCAGCCAGAACCCCTGGTGATGTCGCAATTCGTGCGAAAAACGGACCCGCCGAAAAACATCGAGACCACGCACCCGTCGGACGAGAAGGTGGTCGCGGTCAAGAAAAGATTAGAGAAAATGATGCAACCGTATTGCAGCTTAGGATTGCTTCCGATCATGTTGATCTCGATTTAGAAAAAAAATGTGAAGGGGAATGAAATGTCGACTAGTACAGCCGCTCAGCACATTATGTATGATGTAGTACAACTCATATCCTTGTTAGTTTTTTCGAAAAAAATCCCTGACCCTGCAAAATAAAACCAGGTACGGTGCCGCCCGTTTGGAGGATTACAGGAAGCTGATCACTCCGTACCTCGAGCCGCTTCAGCAGGACGTGGCAGAAATTGTGGCGAGCAAGCAGGACGAGGAAAACCCCGCGTCCGTGCAGGACATCGCAAAACACATACACGAGGAGCAGGAGAAGGAACACGCCATTATGGAATCCCTGCCAGAAAGCATCACGGCAGGCTTGTACGAAATCTCGCTCTCGGAGGCCAGAAATCTCTTCGCGAAAAAGCACAACAGCATCGCGGGAGAGCTGCTGAAGTTGCTGGATAAAAGGTAATAACAGTTGTCTGCTGCGCTTTGCTTTTCTGTGTTTTCATTTCAAATCTGTTTTTGCATTTATACAAGTTGAAGTCGGTACGTGAACATCATCAATCTTCAACATCTCGTCGTGCTCGGCGCCATCAAAAGTAGAGTTTGTTCACTCGTACGCACAAATGAAATCCGTGCAGGTATCGTGAGATGGCCGAGACGCTGATGGCACAGTACACGAAGATTAAGCTCTCGTTGAAGAAAGCGCCAAAGGACGTCGAAGAACTGGCCGAAATCAAGGAGTACATGGAAACCGTGCCTGGGGAATTGCTAAAGCTCGAAGTGTATCGAATGCAACAGCATCGTACAACTCGTACTAATCGCAGTACAGCATGACAGATCTGGTTTCTATAGCTAATTCAGCATTACATATTTTGATTTTCCTGCTTGAAAAATTTGCCATGCGATTTACATTTTACACTACGTACGATACTTTTGCAATGCATAATGGGGAAGCAAAAAAAGTTTTCGACGTTTACGACATCCTTGTCGAAGATTTCAGGCTGAAGGTGCCACAAGACGCCACAGACCTGAAATGGAGCTGTTTCAAGGGAACCAAGGATATCATGGACACCATTGCAGAGGTAATTCAATAGGAAAATGAATCGAAATGCATATCTATGCAATTGGTTATGGTCTTTCTGTCAGGAGGAGGAGGTTCAACATCTGCTAGTAGTGCAGCGGTTGAATGAAACTGGTGCTACTGAAGAGCCTCATGTTTGCATACACCTACCTTCATGGTGCTCGCAAAGCAGGTCTGCCTGCAACTGCACATTTGCAAAACTCTTCGCATGTTGACAAACTTCTACTTTCAGGTGAAGCAAGAGCACGCGGACACGATGAAGAGCTTCTTCCGCGAGATTCAGGATGAGCAATTCCACTTCGACAACACGCTGCACGAGTTGGAAGAGGACATTGCAAATTTCGTCAACTTCACCGACCTGTCGGACTCCCAGTCCATCAACGACTCTGCCGAGAGCATCTCCGAGCGTTTGAAATCCAACCAGGAGACCTCGAAGCTGTTCAACCTGAAGGAGTCACTCTTCGGCGTGGAATATGCATTGCAAATATGTCTGGGTCTGGAAGAATGCAGGAGTTTGTCATGCAGATTTTGCATGACCATTGACCCACGAGGACAGACCCCAGAGGTCTGTGATGCATGCCCTAGCACCAGAGATTCTGCGAGGGCTTTGTTCTGATGCTCATACCGCATAAGAGATGCCCTCTCCGCGTAGCAAAAACTGCACCTCTGTTGCTGTTGATGCAATACAGATGTTATGTAGGATCCAAAGGCGGCATCACAAGTTGCATCTTTCCAGACCCAGACATATCTGCACTGGATATGGAGCCGCACGACTACGGCAACCTGACGGTGATGCAGCGCGACTGGGAACCCTTTTCGATCCTGTGGAAGCAGGCGTCGGACTGGCAGAACAAGAAAAAAGCGTACTTTTCCGGCAAGTTCGACGCGATCGAGGCCAAGGACTGCGAGGACCGGACCAACACCGGCATCAAATTGCTGTTCAAAGCCACCAAGGCGTTCACGGCTCGCGGAGAGGATTACAAGGGGGTCTTGGCGATCACGGAACAGATCAAGGAGGAGCTGGCCGATTTCCAACAGTACGTGCCTTTAATTGTCGCGATGCGCAACGAGGGTATGAAGGAGCGACACTGGACCCAGATCAGCGAGCTGGTGGGGGTGACCATAGATCCGGAAATGGAGAATTTCTCCTTGCAGAACTTCATCGATCTAGGTTTGATGAACACCGTGACCGAGATCAGCGACATCGGCGACCGGTCCGGAAAGGAGTTCCAGATCGAAAAGCAGTTGGCGAAGATGAAGGCGGACTGGGAGCCCATCGAGTTCGATTGCAAGGAGTTCTACCGGACCACGGAAACCTACATCCTCAAGGGCTCGGAGGAGGTCAACGCCATTCTCGACGAGCAGAATGTGCTCACGCAGGCGATTCAATTTTCCCCGTTCAACAAACCGTTTATCGAGGAGATCGAGGAGTGGGCGGTGAAGCTGCTGTACGTGTCCGAGTGCATTGACATGTGGCTGAAGGTACAACGTGCCTGGATGTATCTGCAGCCAATTTTCGATTCGCCGGATATCATGAAGCAATTACCCACCGAGGGGAAAAAGTTCAAGGCGGTGGACCACCTGTGGCGGCACTGGATGGGCCGGGTGCACAAGAACCCGGGCGCGTTGAACATTCTATCGACCGAGGGGCTGTTGGAGAAGTGGAGGAACGCGAACAACGACCTAGAATTCGTCCAGAAGGGGCTGGACGACTACCTGCAGACGAAGCGCGACGCGTTCGCGCGATTTTACTTCCTCTCCAACGACGAATTGCTGGAAATTCTCTCGCAGACAAAAGACCCGACCCGGGTGCAGCCGTTCCTTATCCTGATTAAAAACGTCCCCACACCAGAGTCAAGATGGGAAACCTGCTAGACAAACCAACCAGCTTTGGTTGTTTGGCATGACAAGTTTCGATCCTTGTAGTGTAGTCCTGTTTTAGGTAGGTCAGCAGCATCACAGATCTATCATAGAACGCTGATTCTCGCATCACAAATTTCAAAACACGAAGAGAGAATGCTTCTCATAGGGCTCCGCATGATAAACTGTTTTGGCATGCAGCTCTGGGGTGGGAATGTTTTTACACGGGATATTCCTGTGCAAGGTGTTCGAGAACATCAAGCGGGTGACATTCGGGGAGGAGATGCAGGTGTTGGAGATCTTCTCTTCCGAGGGCGAGAAGATCGTGTGTGCGCAGGAGGTGAAAACGAAGGACCGAAACGTGGAGGAGTGGATGGGGAATTTAGAAAAGGAAATGTGCAACTCAGTTCGCGCGGTGATGCAAACCAGTATCGAGACGTATGTGGACACGGAAAGGACCAAGTGGGTGCTCGAGCACCCCGGGCAGTGCGTGTTGAACGGTTCGCAGGTGCACTGGACCGACGAGTATCAAATGTAAAAATGTCTGGGTCTGGAAGAATGCATGTTTGTCATGCTTGTCTGGCATGACTCTCAAATCTGTCATGCACGTTACCCAACAGCTTCATCATTTTTCTGTGATGCAAAAACGCAGTTTGTCATGCAGAATAGGCAACACCTAGAAGCTCAGAAACTTGTCATGCTGAGCCAGCACTTGTGGCCTCATCATGAGACGCCATCCAGCATCACAAGTTTCCAGACCCAGACATTTTTGCAGTTGATAACGAGGTGGAAGAGGCGATTGAGGGCGACATGGTCACGGGCTACTGGGAGAATATCCTGGGCAAGAAAAGTATCGTACTCGTACTAACTGCCTTTATGCATTACAGGTCATTTTCTAAAGGCAAATCCGCATTACAAATTCAATTTGTAATGCTGAGCCAATTTGTATTGCAATTTCTACTAGTGCGATACTTTTGCAATGCATAGAGAAGCTGGGCGAGCAGCTGATGGGCCTGGTGATGCTGGTCCGAGGGAAGATCACGAAGTTGCAGCGCACCTGTATCTATGCTGTGCAAAAGTATCGTACTCGTATAAATGCAGGTCTTGCATTACAAATTTCTTTGTCAAGGCAAATCAGCATTACAAATTTCATTTCTCATGCTGAGAAAATTTGTAATGCATTTATACGAGTACGATACTTTTGCAGTTCATAGTATCGGAGCTCTCGTCGTCATCGACGTGCACGCGAAGGATGTCGTACAGCGATTGACCGAGGAAAAGGTCGACAGCAAGGACGCGTTCGAGTGGATTTCGCAATTACGCTACTACTGGGAGGAGGACGACACGGGGATCGAAAACGTCTGGGTCCGGATGGTGCAGACAAATTTCCCGTACGGGTACGAGTATTTGGGGAACACGTTTCGGTTGGTGATCACCGCGTTGACGGATATGTGCTACATGACGCTGATGGGCGCGCAGTCCCTGAACCTGGGTGGCGCCCCCGCCGGGCCGGCCGGGACGGGGAAGACGGAGTCGACGAAGGATTTGGCGAAAGCGTTGGCGAAGCAGTGCGTCGTGTTCAACTGCAGTCCGGAGATGGACTACATCATGGTCGGGAAGTTCTTCAAGGGGCTGGCCGTGTGCGGGGCCTGGTGCTGCTTCGATGAGTTCAACCGGATCTACATTGAGGTGCTGTCCGTGATCGCGCAGCAGCTGCTGATTCTGTTCGGCGGGAAGTCGCAGCTGAACAGTTACAGCGAAGTGCTGGAACTGGATTTCGAGGGCTCATTTATCGCGATGCGACCGACGTTCAACGTGTTTATCACGATGAACCCAGGGTAAGATGAACAACTGTTTACTGTGTTGCTGTTTGCCTAATATGATTTCATCACAAATGCAAATCGGTCTGTCTCTTGCAAAATAAGGCCTAAAATTTAGAACAAAACGGTTTCTAACAAGAATAGATGCTTGTAGATTTTTCGCACCTAAAATCACTTCACAGTTACGCCGGTCGCACGGAACTTCCGGACAACCTTTCCGCTCTTTTCCGCCCCTGCGCGATGATGGTGCCGGATTACGCGTTGATTGGCGAGATCATGTTTTACGCCTTCGGTTTCACCGGTGGTCGCGCCATGGCGAAGAAGATGGTGTCCACCTTTAAGCTCGCGTCCGAACAGCTCTCCTCCCAGGACCACTACGATTACGGCATGCGTGCCGTGAAGACGGTGATCGAGGCGGCCGGGCGGTCGAAGCGAATCTTCCCGGACATGGAGGAGTTCCAAATCCTTCTCCGGGCCCTACGGGATGTCAACGTGCCGAAATTTTTGAGGGACGATTTACCCCTGTTCGAGAACATCATTCTGGATCTGTTCCCGGGCACCGACCGACCTGAAGTGGACTACGGGCAGCTCGCTGAGAAGTTGAACGAGTGCGCGGTCGAGTCGAAGCTCCAGCCCACACCGTATTTCTGCCAGAAGATGTTCGAACTCTTCGACATGATCCAAGTGCGGCACGGTATGATGTTGGTGGGCCCGACCGGTGGGGGTAAGACCTGCAACTACCGGGTGTTGCAGAAGGCCTGCACGGTGCTCTGCCCCCCCGAGAGGAACGACGAGTCGCCTTACCAGAAGACGCAAACGCACATCCTCAATCCAAAATCCATCACGCAGGCGCAAATTTACGGGGCGTTCGACGAGCTCACGCATGAGTGGACCGACGGGATCGGGAGTGAGCAGATCCGTGTGGCTATTGAATGCAAAAATCCCCCCACCCCATATCGAAAAGGTGTGTTTCCGAAAATTTGCGTTGCTGATTTGAGATCACAAATCACGTCTGTCTTGCAAGAAGACAAGCGCAAAGGCTTCCGCACCATTATGGAATCGATTTGGCGTGCTGTTGCGCCTAGGGGACACCCGTTTGCAATGCTAAGCAACTAGACCTATACGCCCCGACCTAGGCCGAGGATCTGGCTGCGATGCCTTACTGCAAGACAAATCCGATTTGTGTATCCAAATCCTGCATCACAGATTTCCACTTCGATATGGGGAGGGGGGATTTTTCCTTTTGATAGTGGCGGTTCGGGACGCAGAGAGTCCGGATCACCACTGGATCATCTTCGACGGATATCACACAGAAAAAAACTGGCAGGTCATATTTGTAATGCAAAAATAAATAGACAAAAAAAATGTATTGGATATCCTAAATAGCATGCTATGAGGCCGCCCATGACAGATTTTCCTGTGTATTTATCTTTGCATTACAAATATGCCCTGCCAGCTTTTTTCTGTGGGATAACGGACCAGTGGATGCACTGTGGATCGAGTCGATGAACACGGTACTAGGAAGGATTATATTTTTTGAATACACAAAGCACAACTTCCTTTGGTTTGCGTATCTATGTGTTTGCATGTTGAGATGATGAGACTCACAACATCATTGCGCTCCTCGCGGGAATGCAAATCATGAGTGTCTCGTCGTGCATCAAATCAAAGAGCATCAAAGATCAATTCAGTACGAATCAGTACCCATAATTCACAAATAATTTCAGGTCCTGGACGACAACAAGAAGCTGTGCCTGGTCTCTGGTGAGATCATCGGTCTGACCCCGCAGATGCGCATGATGTTCGAAGTTGAGGATTTAGAGGTCGCCAGTCCGGCCACCGTTTCCCGGTGCGGTATGATCTACATGGAGCCCGAGTCGCTTACCCTGGACCCTTTGATCCAGTCCTACGTGGAGTCGATTCCTGAAACCTTTCTCAAGTTCAAGCCGGTTTACCAGGAGCGTCTCAAGACCTACATGACGGACATTTTCGACACGACCATTTTCTACATCAAGAAATCCCTCGGGGAGGTCTGCTCCACGACTGCGCAAAACCTCGCCTGCAGCTGCATGCGGTTGCTCAACACCTTTTACGCGGCCTACTGGCCCACCGAGCTGAAATTGATCGACGCTTTTAAGAAGGAAGTGGAGGACCTGGAGCCGATCTTCGGGGACTTGTTTCTCTTCTGCCTTGTTTGGTCGGTCGGCGGGAGTCTCGCCGGCGCGAACAACCGGGAGCAGCTGAACGACTACTTGTGGACCACCATCGGCAAGTATGACAGTGCACAACTCCCCCTCCCCCTCATTTGTCATGCAAAATACCAAAGCCAGTCGCTCTCGCTGCCTTGTGGCACTTTTTGCATGACAAATTTCGGAAGCCCAAACAGCACTACAATCAGTCGTAAATTTGTCGTGCAAAAGCTCCATCTGTGCCAGGACTTGTGTTGCCGCGGATGCCATCCAAATGAGGGGGAGGGGGAGTTGTGCACTTTCATAGCAAGGACGAGAAGTGGGCCGCGAAGCACGCCGCGCACAACGACCCGACCTGGGAGTACTATGAAGTGCAAAACTGTCCGGGTCTGCGTGTGGAAAGTTGGAACTTGTGATGCTAACTTTGGATTCCAAAAAAATCTGTATTGCATGACCAACAAGAGGAGTCCAGTTTGTGCTACGCGGGGAGGGCATTTGTCATGCGGAACAGGCATCAGGAAGCCTGCTAAAAATCTGTGACGCTAGGCCATGCATTACAGGCATTATGGGTCATGCAAAACATGCATGGCAAACCTGGCGCTTTCCAGACCCAGACATATTTGCAATGCATAAATACCCAACGAGGCATATGGACTTCAAACTCGACGGGATTCCGGAAGAGGGCGCCAACCTCTACGATTACATGTTCGACATCACGACGGGGAAGTGGGTCCCGTGGATGGACACCATCCCGGCGTTTGAGGTCCCGCGAACCGCGAAGTACGAAAACATTGTCGTCCCCTCGTTGGATTCCATCCGGATGACGTACGCGTTTAAAATCCTTTATGGGGCTCTCAAACGTTACATTCTCAACTGTTACATGATTTGTCATGCAAAAACGCTATCACTTTTCACAATTTCAAACCTTCTCCGCATGACAAGTTCTCGACACGCTAGATAGCATTGTAATCTGCTCCAAACCTGTAATGCAAAAGGAGCAAGCTTTTCCCTTTCACTTTTGCCATTCTTGCATTACAAATTTCATGTAACAGTTGAGAATGTAACAGTTGAGAGCTCCATATCCTTTTGGAAAACGACAGCCACGTGCTGTGCTGCGGACCCACGGGGACGGGGAAGACGGTGAATCTGTCTTTATACCTCCAGAAGTACGCCCCGGGTAACTTCCTGACCACCAATCTCGCGTTCTCCGCGCAGACGCAGGTCAACCAAGTGCAGGACTTCATCGACAGCAAGTTGGAGAAACGGCGAAGGGGGGTCTACGGCCCGCCGGCGGGCAAGAAGATGGTGTTGTTCACGGACGATCTGAACATGCCACAGAAGGAATTCTACGGAGCGCAGCCGCCGATCGAGCTGCTCCGGCAGTGGTTTGACCACGAAGGATGGTAGTGAGTAGTTCATCCCTTCATGCATTGCAAGTAAAAGTATGTCTGAATCCGAATTTGTGATGCGAAGTTTATTTGAAGAACAGCGAGATCTGTGAAGATGCTTGAATGCGATGTGCCGGCTGTTTTGTTGTGCGAGAAGCGAATTTGTGATGCAAAAGTCGGTAGAACTCGAATACAACCAGGTACAACCGAAAAGAGCTTGCCTACTTCCAAATCATTGACATGTTGGTTGCGGGCAGCATGGGAACCCCAGGAGGCGGCCGAACGTTCATCACGGAGCGTCTGAAGCGCCACTTCAACGTTTTGGGGTACAGCGATTTCACGGGGGCGGCGATTACGACGATGTTTACGACGATCGCAAACAAATTCTTCGACCCGTTTCCGGAAGACGTCAAGGCACTTGTACCGAAACTGGTCGAGGCGCAGAAAGAAGTGTTTAACAAGGTAAAAAGAAAATGCGAAACTGATTTTCAAGTAGACCGTCTGTAGCTGTCTTCTTGCATGACAAAGCATTTTTCCAATTCCTCGTCTTCTATGCGAATCCGCATAGCAACTTTCGATTTCAACCATTCTCATTGTTCATCAGGTTCTGCTCGATCTTCTGCCCACCCCGGCCCGCGCCCACTACCTCTTCAACCTCCGCGACATCTGGAAAGTGTTTATGGGCGTGTGCGCCCTCCTGCCGAAAAAAGTCGAGGGCCCGATCGTGCTTCTTCGCTGTTGGTGCCACGAGGTGTCCCGGGTGTTCGGCGATCGCTTGATCGACGCTGGGGACAGGACGTGGCTGCAGAACTTATTAGAGGAGAAGATCAAGACCAACTTCGCCCCATTCGACGTCGCCGAGGTGTTCCACAACGAGAGGCTAATCTTCGCGGAATTCATGGAACCCTTGGACAGCAGAAGTTACGAAGAGATTCAGGACTTGACGAAGATGGTGGAAGTTCTTGAGGATTACTTGGACGATTACAACAACCAGTTCCCCACACCCATGCCGTTGGTGATTTTCCTCGATTTCGCCGAGCACGTCGCGCGGATCAACCGCACGTTAAACCAACCGCAGGGGAACATGCTGCTGCTCGGGGTCGGCGGGTCCGGAAGGCAGTCGTCTGCGAGATTAGCGGCTTTCGCAAACGACAACGGATGCTACCAGATTGAAGTCGCAAAGGGGTACGGGATGGTGGAGTTCCGGGACGATATCAAGACGGTTTTGAAGCGGTCTGGCGTGGAGGGGAAAACGCAAGTGTTTCTCTTCACGGACACGCAGATCGTGAACGAGCAGTTTGTCGAGGTGATTAACTCGGTGTTGAACTCGGGGGATGTACTATCCTGAGTAAAAACGTACCCACACCAGAGTCAGGATGGGGATTTTGCAACACAAACCTAGGAGTTTTGTGAGTCACGCATGACAAGTTGGACTATGCAGTGTAGTGCAGGTTAGCAAGTACAGCCGCGTCACAGATTCATCTGCTCATCCTGTTCATAGCATCACAAATTCCAAAACACGATTGGAAATGGCTCTCATGGGGATGCGCATTACAAGTCTTCCTGTCTTTGCAAATCTGCATTACAACTCTGGCGTGGGTACGTTTTTACTCAGGATATGTGCCAAATCTGTACAACCAGGAGGACATGGACCAGATTGGCGTCGTATCAAGTGTAAAAGTTTCTGGGTCTGGAAGGATGTAACTTGTGATGCGCATTTCAGAACACACAAAAATCTCTGATGCACAGGCAGCAAAAGCTGCTCACTTTCTGTCACCAGAGTGGGGGATGTGTCATGCGGATTCGGCATTGCGGAAGCTTCTCGAAACCTGTGATGCTAGAGCTTCCATGCCAGACCTTCTGCGTCATGCAGAAACAGCATGACTCTTCCAGACCCAGACATTTTTACATTTGATACGTCGCCTGCCGCCCCGCATGCCAGCAGTTGGGCCTGCAGCCGACCAAGACAAATATCTTCGCGGCGTATTTATCCCGGGTGAAGGCAAACGTGCACGTGGTACTGTATCAAATGCAAAAATGTCTGGGTCTGAAAGAATGCAACTTGTCATGCTAAATCTGAATCATGCAAAATAAAAATCTGTGTTGCATGATTACCACAAGTCGGCCAGTTTTCGACCAAGTCGGGAGGGACTTTCTCATGCAGGATAGGCACGATAGAGATCGCACAGAATCTGTCATGCTAGGTCCTGCATTCGTCCACACCTCGTGGGTCATGGAAAAGCTGCATGACAAACTTGCATTCTTCCAGGCCCAGACACTTTTGCATTTGATATACTGGCGTTTTCGCCGATTGGCGACGCGTTCCGGAACCGACTGAGAATGTTCCCGTCGCTGGTGAATTGCTGCACCATCGATTGGTTCAGGGAGTGGCCCGCAGAGGCGCTGTACGCGGTGGCCAAGCAGCAGATGACCTTGACGGATTTGAAATTACCAAATTTGGAGGGAACTGTGAATATGTTCAAGGTACATATTCATAAAAACGTTTTTAATAAGTAGGCCATCGTCCTCCATGTCGTTGTTGACACCCACAACAAGTACCTTTTTTTTACATTGCAATGACCTCTCTAGATTCCGCATGTTGATCTTCCTCTAAGTCTATTAACAGCACAAGAATAAACTATGGAACAGATTATCCATCAATCCGTCGAAAAAGTCCAAGCGGACTTCCTGGACCGGGAAAAGCGCTTCGTCTACGTCACGCCGACCAGTTACCTGGAACTGCTTTCCAGTTTCAAAAAAATCCTTATGGATTGCAAAAATGTCTGGGTCTGGAAGAATGCAACTTGTGATGCTATTTTTGGAATCTAAGAAAATCTGTATTGCATGAGCAGGAAGAGGCGTCCAGTTTTTGCTCCGCGGAGAGGGCATTTGTCATGCGGGATAGGCATCAAGATACCCGCAAAAAATCTGTCATGCTAGGTCATACATTACAGGCATCATAGCCCATGCGAAATATGCATGACAAACCTGGAAATCTTCCAGACCCAGACATTTTTACAGTTGATAATCCTCGAGATGAAGCGGAACGAGGTCGGGGGGTACAAGCACCGGTACCTATGACAGTGCACAACTCCCCGTCCCCCTCCCCCTCATTTGTCATGCAAAATCCTAAATCCAGTCGCTGCCTTGTAGCACTGTTTGCATGACAAATTCCGGAAGCCCAAACAGTACTACACTAGGTACACAAATTTGTCATGCATAGCATCCACGTGTGCTGGTGTTTGTGTTCCCGTTCTTGCTATACAAATGAGGGGGACGGGGAGTTGTGCACTCTCATAGTACCAGGTCGGGTTGGATAAGATTTCCTCCGCCGAACTGCAAGTGAACGGGTTGCAGGAAGATCTGAAGGCCATGCAGCCGGTCTTGGAAAAAACCAGTAAGGAGGTCGAAGAGATGATGGTGGTCATTGCAAGGTACAGAATTTTTTATTTTGATTTCGTCGCGTGCTCCTTTTCATTTTGCATTTTCTCGTGTATCAGTTTCTGTTTACTATGCACCAAGGCGGTTTCGTTTCCGTGACGGTTCTAGTAAAACTAAAAGCAAAGTGAAAAAGTGCTGACGCATGCTGTATCACATAAAAAATCCAGGGACAAAGAGGCCGCTACGGTGGTGCAGGAAACCTGTGCAGTTGAGGAGAAAGCTGCGTTGGAGATCTCCGAGCAGTGTACCGCGATCAAAGAGGACGCGCAACGCGATTTGGACGAGGCACTGCCAGCTTTGGAACAGGCAGTCCAATGTCTGAAGAGGTTGAAGATGGACCACTTGCGTGAGGTATAATGAAAAGGCGGAGTTCATCTGTTCTTGGCACCTGCTCCTGCTCATGATCACCGCTGCATCCTCTTCACAATCACAGCGTTTCATGCAGAAACCAACGACCAGAGGACTCGTAGGTCTTTGTTCTGCACCTCCTCCGCCAAGCATGTAGTTTTGTCACTGACAAAAACAAAAAGATCTGAATAAATTTTATCAAATCTTCTATCAGGTGAAAGCCCTCGCGAACCCGCCGTCCGGTGTGAAATTGACTATGGAGTCGATTTGCATCATGTTTCAAGTTATCAAATACAAATATGTCTGGGTCTGGAAACTTGTGACGCAGGTCTGCCAGTGATGGGCGCACTGCAATACACAGCCAAGCACTTCAAGTTTTGGAGCTGGTGCTATGTGTTGCGCGTTCCGCATGGCAAACTGCGCTGCTGCACGAAATCCAAACGTTATATAGAGTTATGCGAGACCACAAGCAAAAGCATGACCACAAACTAGCAGTCTTCGAGACCCAGACACTTTTGCAATGCATACAAATTCCCCCGGTCAAGAAGAACGACCCGGAGCGACCGGGGAAAAAAATTGACGACTATTGGGAGGCGTCGAAGTTGAACGTTCTGAACGACCCAAAAAAGCTGCTGGACAACCTGTTCGGGTTTGACAGGGACAACATCCCGGAAAGTGTGATCTCGAAGATCAACCCCTACATGGAGCGGGAGGACTTCGACCCGGCGGCCATCAAGCGCGCCTCCGTGGCGTGCGAGGCGATGTGCATGTGGACGCGAGCCATGTATAAGTACCACCATGTGGCGAAGGCGGTGGTATCCGAGTCGTGCACAACTCCATCTCCCCGTCATTTGTAATGCCAAATACCAAGACTACATCGATCTTGCGCTTGCCGCGAAGCACAGTTTGCATCACAAATTTCGGTATACGCGCGATGTTTTCGCGGTTCTGACCCTATGCCGTTCCAGCGCCTGCGGAGGCTTGCTTCCCCAGCGATAATGGACAATGGCGATGTCGGTGCGGTTGTTTTAGCATCACAAATTTCGGCACAACTACAATCCGTATGCACCAGAAGATTTGTCATGCGGAAGCCACATTTCTGGCGTTGCTTGTGTTGCGGCTCATGCCACATTCAAACGAGGAGGACCACGAGGGGGAGTTGGGCACTGTCATAGGTGGAGCCGAAGCGGCAGAAGCTCCGCGGGGCGGAGGAGGAGCTAGCGGTGGGCCAGGCGAAGCTGGCCAAGGCACAGGCGGAACTGGCGGAGGTGAATCAAAAGATCGCGAAGCTCGAATCTGAGTTCAGCGGCGCGGTGGCGAAAAAGGACCAGTTAGAAAGAGATTCTGATACTTGCGCGAAGAAACTGGTTCGCGCGAACAAGTTGATCGGCGGTTTGGGGGGCGAGAAAGCGAGATGGGGTGAGAACGTAGAGCAGCTCACCGCCTCCTACGAGCTCCTCCCCGGCGACAGCATGGTGGCCGCCGGGGCTATCAGTTACTCTGGCCCCTTCACGGCGCGGTACCGCGCGGAACTTGAGAACACGTGGAGGAGCTGTTTATCAAATGCAAATATGTCATCTGGGTCTGGAAGAATCATGCTGTTTTTGCATGACACAGAATGTCTGTCATGGAAGCCCTAGCATCACAGATTTCGTGAAGCTTCCGCATTGCTTAATCCGCATGACACGACCTATTTTTGGGTGTCTATTGTCTATTGCTTAATCCGCATGACAAATCCCCCACTTTGGTGACAGGAAGTGGACGTCTTTTGCTGCCTATGCATGAGAGATTTGTCTGTGTTGATGTGAAATGCGCATCACAAATTCGCACTCTTCAACACCCAGACACTTTTGCATTTGGTACTGTTTGGAAGAGAACGAAATGAAGTTCTCGCCGGGCACTTCCATGGCGCAGGTGTTGGGCGAGCCCGTGAAAATCCAGGGGTGGATCGTGTGCCAACTATGCATCACAAAAGTACTATCGTGCTTAGTGGGGATTGCATTACAAATTTTATTGCCAAGAACAAAAATGGAATTTGTCATGCTAGATCAGCAGGTTTAAAAAGATCTGTAATGCACAAAGCTACGATACTAACTTTTGCACAGGATACCAACTACCGAACGATGACTTGTCCATCGAAAACGCGATCATCATCGACAAGTCCCGCCGATTATCAATTGCAAAAATGTCTGGGTCTGGAAGAATGCATGTTTGTCATGCTTGTCTGGCATGACTCTTGAATCTGTCATGCACGTTAGTTACGGAAGAGCTCCATTTTTCTGCCATGCAGAGGCGCAGTCTGTCATGCAGAATAGGCATCACCTAGAAGCTCAGAAACTTGTCATGCTGAGCCAGCACCTGTGGCCTCATCATGATACGCCACCCAGCATCACAAGTTTCCAGACCCAGACACTTTTGCATTTGATACCGATGGCCGCTGATGATCGACCCGCAACGACAGGCGAACAAGTACATCAAGAACATGGGGAAGCAGATCGAAACCGGAATTGACATCGTGAAACTGTCAGATTCTTCGTTTTTACGCACCTTGGAGCTCGGGATTCAGTTCGGGAAGTGGATTCTGCTAGAAAACATCGGGATCACGCTGGACCCGGCGTTGGAACCGGTTTTACTGCAGAACAAGGTGAAGGAAGGATCCAGCTACATCATCCGGCTCGGTGACAAGTCCGTGAATTACGGGGATACCTTCCGCTTCTTCATGACGACAACACTCCCAAATCCCCACTACTCCCCGGAGACCTCAGTGAAGGTCACACTACTGAACTTCGCGATCACGCCCGTGGGGCTCGAGGATCAGATGTTGGGTATTCTGGTCGGGAAGGAGCGCGCGGACCTCCAGGAGGCTAAGGAGATGTTGGTGACGCAGAACGCGAAAATGAACAAGCAACTGAAGGAGATCGAGGACGAAATTCTGCATTTGTTAGCTACGTCCGAGTATCAAATGTAAGAGTGTCTGGGTCTGGAAGAGTGCGCGATTTGTCATGGAGCTTTTCCATGACCCATGAGGTCTGGAATGCAGGACCTAGCATGACAGATTCTGTGCGATCTCTCTCATGCCTATCTTGCATGAGAAACTCCCTCCCGAAAGAGGAAAAAGAGGAAAGAAAAAAAAAAAAGAAGAAAAAAGAAAATGGTCCCTTTGGTCGTCTCAGCTAGCCCGCAAGGGCCCCGTTCCCGCCAGCCGAAAGGCACGGCGCTGCTCATCATCTCGTCCTCGCCAGCCGGTAGGCACGGCGCTGCTATCCCGTCGTCGTCGGCGCGAGTCTTTTACTTGAGAGTGGGAACAGGGTTGCTAGATTAAAGACTGCGCTAAGGCAGCGCCCCCCTTCCCCAAGGGGCCCCCCCGGGGCGGGCGCGGTGGCGGCTCCGCTAACGCGGAGCTCCAAAGTCCGACTCTACCTATGCGCAAAAAAAGGGTGCGCGGAAATAGGTCGGTAAGGTGCTTGAAAGGGGCATGCTTTGGGGTTGTCCGTCATCGTGATAGGGTCAACGTGTGTGACCAATAGACCCCCAGTATATTCTAGCGCGCAACCGACCACAGAAGCAGTAGCGTTCAACGTTTGTAAGAATAACCCAACAAGGCAACGCTGGAGCTCCACCTTGCTCGCGGGCTTGGCTGGTAAAGCAGGCCAGCCACATCTAGCGCCCACTGGCCGTATGCACGCGTAAGAAATCGGAAACGGTTCGGCGGATGCGGTCGGGTGGTACCTGTAGGACGTGGAACGGGTGCCCACCTAGGGGTATTGGCAGAGGCTAAATCTGTTCTAACGCCACGGTATTGGCAGAGGCTAAATCTGTTCTAACGCCGCCCTGACAGGAGTCAAAGTTCAAAACGATACGACGCGACGTGGTCAAGACTGGACGACTTTTGGTAGTCATGCAACACAGATTTTTTCATGAATCAGATTTAGCATGAAAAGTTGCATTCTTTCAGACCCAGACATTTTTGCATTTGATACCGAGGGCGACGTTTTGGAAGACGACAAGCTGATCAACGTCATCTACGCGTCGAAGGCCACCGCGACGGAGATTAACCAGAAGAAGAAGGAGGCCGCGGTGACGGAAAAGGAAATCGACGAAGCGAGGGAATCCTACCGAACCGTCGCGTACCGGGCTTCTGTTCTGTTCTTTGGAATTGTCGAATTGTCCAACGTGGATCCCATGTACCAATTTTCCCTATGAAAGTGCACTACTCCACCTCCCCCTCGTTTGTCATGCAAAATTCCAAATCCACCCTTTGCCTGTTAGTACTGTTTGCATGACAGATTTCGGAATCCGAAACAGCACGACAATCTCCTAAGGATTTGTCATGCAAAAGCTGCATCCTTGCCAGCGCTTGTGTTGCTGTTCATGCAACACAAATGAGGGGGAGGGGGAGTTGTGCACTGTCATATTCCCTCCAGTGGTTCCAGAACCTGTTCGCGATCGGGATTTATGCATTGCAAAAGTATCGTACTAGTATCTATAAATCGCAATACAAAATACAAATTGGCTCAGCATTACAAATTGAATTTGTAATGCTGATTTATCTTATCAAGTAGATCATTTGTGATGCATGAATGCGATTACTACGAGTACGATACTTTTGCACAGGATAGGATTGACCAGAGTACGAAGTCGGACGTGTTGGACGAGAGGTTAGACATACTGAAGGACTACTTCACGGAGTCACTCTACCAGAACGTGTGCCGGGGGTTGTTTGAAAAGGACAAACTCATGTTCTCCTTCGCGTTGTGTCTGCGACTGTTAGCGGGCGACAACAATTTGAACGACAGCGAGGTTTCCTTCCTCCTAACCGGTCCGACCTCGGACCTCGCGACCGGCGGACCACCGGTGCCGGCGGATTGGGTCAGCAAGAGCATGTGGAATGAAATCTTGACGGTCAGTAAACTCCCCGCCTTCGACGGCTTCAGCGAATACTTTTCCGCAAACGTGACGGAGTTTCGGCGAATCTACGACGCGATTGAGGCGGAGAAGGAGCCGATTCCCGGTCCGTGGGAGGAGAAGTTAGACATGCTGGAGCATCTTTGCTTCCTCCGAGC
Source organism: Amoebophrya sp. A120 (assembly GCA_905178155.1). NCBI lineage: Eukaryota > Dinophyceae > Syndiniales > Amoebophryaceae > Amoebophrya > Amoebophrya sp. A120. The sequence continues at coordinate 1,811,856 of CAJINV010000011.1, read as the reverse complement.
GATGCGGTTGTCGAGATTGACGCTCGCGATCGTCCAATTTATCGCCGCGCAGATCGGAAAGAAGTTCGTCGAGCCCCCGACTTTTGACATCCAGATATCAATCGCAAAAGCAAACATCCTTCGTACTAGTAGAAATCGCATGACAAATTTTCTCAGGGTGCGATGTGGGATTTGTCATGCTGTTTTGCCTTGGTGTGGACATTTGTAATGCCTGACTGCAATAATTTAAATTTTTGCTACGAGGGCGATGCTTTTGCAATGCATACCAGAAATCCTTCGGCGACTCCATGAACATCACACCGTTGATCTTCATTTTAGTGTCCGGGTCCGATCCGGTCGGCGACGTCATTGGGTTCGCGGAGAAGATGGGCATGAGCAAGAAACTCGACATGATCTCGCTCGGCCAGGGGCAGGGTCCGAAGGCGGCGGCCTTGATCGAAAACGGGGTGCACACGGGGAGTTGGGTGCTGCTCCAGAACTGCCACTTAGCGATCTCCTGGATGCCCAAGTTGGAATCGATCGTGGAACAGTTCAACCCGGATAACATCAACAGCAACTTCCGCCTCTGGCTCACGTCCATGCCGAGCATCGCGTTCCCGGTGCAGGTGCTGCAAATCGGTGTGAAAATGACGATATGCAATGCAAAAGCATCGCACTTCTAGTACAAATTGCATTACAAATTTGCTCAGCATGAGAAACGCAATTTGTAATGCTGTTTTACCTTAGAAAGAAGTGAAGATTTGTCATGCATATTTGCAATTAGTATTAGTACGAGTACGATGCTTTCGCACTGGATAGACGAACGAACCGCCGAAGGGGTTGCGGGCGAATTTGCTCCGCTCCTACTCCGGCTTTTCCGACGAGTATATCACGGAGTCAAACAAGCCAGAGACCTTCAAGAAGCTCCTCTTCTCCTTTTGCTTCTTTCACGCGGTCATCCAGGATAGGAGAAAGTTCGGGCCGATCGGGTGGAACATCCCCTACGGATTTACGACGGAAGACTTGACGACGTGCAAGAGACAGTTGATGAGTTTCATCAACCAGTTATGCAGAAAAAAATTTCCCGTTCCCATTCCCGTGCACGACGACGTACAAATCATGCTGTTTGTGTTTCTGCATGACAAAATTTGCCTTTAAAAATCCTAGTCTGTCAGCATGACAAGGTGTGGGACTCGGACTACACGACCACTCTATAGTCAAAGTATAGCGAAATCCGTTATACAGACAGTCACAGTTATTGGTACAACGAAGTGCAGCACGGGAAAAATAATTTGTATTGCATATCAGTACGAGGAAGTGCCAATTAAGGTGCTGCTCTTCCTAGGAGCGTCGATCAACTACGGCGGACGGGTCACGGATGCGCAGGACAAGCGGTTAGTATCATTTGTAAAAACGTTCCCACCCCAGAGTTGTCATGCAAATCTGTATGCTGAAAACAAAACATTTCTCATGCGGAGCCCTATGAGAGGCATTTTCTACGCGTGTTTCGGAATCTGTAATGCGCCAATCAGCATGATGTGCTAGACCTGTTATGCTGCTTAAATAGCTAAACAGCATTACACTACGAGTACGAGGCCAAATTTGTCATGCGAAACAGCCAAAACTCGTGGACTTGTCTAGCCGATTCCCCATCTTGACTATGGGGTGGGTACGTTTTTACATAGGATAGTTAGTAACCTGTATTCTGGGAAAATATGTCAACATGGAGACGATTAACGACCCGGAATACAAATTCTCGGACTCAGGTATTAAGTACTTCTACAACTTGATGTTATGAATGTCGTGCTGCTTCTGAGTGACGTCAAGAGGACGAGAGCCGCTGTACAGTGCTGTCGACCTATGGCTTCTTCTTTTGCAATTCTGCTCGCATCAGAAACTTTGTTTGTCATTGTCTTGCAACACAATCGCTTGTAGTTTTCGCACTGATAATATAAGTATTTGGCGCTAAAATAAGTGCGGAAATGTTGAAAAGGCTATGATGGCCCTGGTGCTAGTTCTAGGTGTGTTGACAACTATTCAAATGAACACAATTGTCAGGCCTGTATTACGCTCCGCTTTATGACACTATGGAGGAGTACATGGAGTATATCCGCAACCTGCCCCTATCTCCCAGTCCCGAGGCCTTCGGCATGGACGAGAACTGCGCGATTTCGACCGCGGAAGGCGAGGCGCTGGCCTTGCATATCCCGTGTAAAATAAACGTCCCGACCCCACAGTCTAGATGGGAAAGTTGCTAGACAAGTCAAACAGCTTTGGCTTTTGCGCATGACAAGTTTTGCATCATAGTGCAGAAATCCTATTTAGGTAGTTTAGCAACATCACAGACCTCGCATATCATGCTGATGCGAGCGTGGTCACAAAATCCACAACCCGAAAAGAAAATGCGTCTCATGGGGCTCCGCATGAAGAGAGGCATTTTAAGCATGCAGATTTGCATGACAGCTATGGGGTGGCGGGGACGTTTTTACACAGGATATTGCTCGCGGGCATCGTAGCCGTATACGCGAAGTCCGGGTCCGGGGGCGGTGGCCGGTCCAAGGAGGACGTGATGGAGGACACGGCGAAAGCCGTGCTCGACCGGATTCCGCCGGAGTACGACATCGACTTCCTGGAGAAGATATGCATTGCAAATATGTCTGGGTCGGCAAGGATGCAACTTGTGATGCTGCATTTGGATTTTACAAAAATCTGTATTGCATGAACAGCGAAAGTAGAGGTCCAGTTTTTGCCACGGCGACGAGAGGTGGGCATTTCTCATGCTGTATAGGCATCAGGAAGCCCTCACAAAATATGTGATGCTAGGGCATGCATCACAGACATCAGGAGTCATGCAAAATGTGCATGACAATTGACAAACCTTGCATCCTTCCAGATCCTATTTGCATTTGATAGAAGAAGTACCCGACCATGTACGAGGAGTCCATGAACACGGTGCTGAAACAGGTATGACAGTGCACAACACCCCCCTCATTTGTATAGCATAAACGGCAATACAAGCATCAGCAAGAAAAAGAATGCCGTGTCTGCATGACAAATTTACACTACTGGAGTGTAGTGCTATTTGGGCTAGTGCCAGAACTTGTCATGCACAATAGTGACAGGAGGAACAGACTGGATTTGGGATTTTGCATGAGAAATGAGAACGCGGGGGAGTTGTGCACTCTCATAACAGGAAGCGATTCGGTACAACAAACTCCTCGGCACGATGCACAAGGCGATCCCGACCTTCCGCAAGGCGCTGAAAGGGTTGGTGGTCATGAGTTCCGAGTTGGAGCAAATGGGGAACGAGATGTTTTTGAACCAAGTCCCCTCCATGTGGGCGGACAAGGGCTTTTTGTCTTTGAAACCTCTCTCCGCGTGGCAGCTCGACCTGACCGCGAGGCTGGATTTCCTCACGGACTGGCTGCAGAACGCGAAGCCGCCAATCTTCTGGGTCAGCGGATTCTTTTTTCCGCAGGCGTTCCTGACTATGAATTGCAAAAGTGTCTGGGTCTGGTAGATTGCAACTTGTCATGGTAAATCTGAAGCATGCAAAAATCTGTGTTGCATGAGTGCCAAAAGCTGTCCACTTTTGACCAAGTTGGGCCGGAGTTTCTCATGCAGAATAGGCATGGCAGAGACCTCGCAGAGTCTGCCATGCTAAGTGCCGCATTCCAGACCTCATGGGTCATGGAAAATCGGCATGACAAGTCTACACCCTTCCAGACCCAGACATTTTTACATTTGATACTGACCGGGGCGCTGCAAAACCACGCGAGGAAGTACAACTTCGAGATTGACCGGCTGGAATTTCTGTACTTGTTGCATATCGTACGAAAAAAGTGTTTCACTGTATAGGATTTTGCAAGTTTATTTGCATCACAAGGCTGTTCTACATCACAGAGAAAATTTGCCATGCGAGATTCCTAAGGGAAAACACAGCTAAAAATCTAGTGTCTTGCATGTGTAGCAAGACAGATACATTTTCTGCATTACAAGTTTACAGTGAAACAGTTTTTTCTTGCGATATTGCAGGACGGCGATCTTGTGTCCACCGACTTCAAAACGCCCCCCGAGGACGGTATTTACGTATGGGGGCTGTTCCTGGAGGGCGCGCGGTTCTGCAACAAGGCAAAGTATTTACGCCCCTCCGAGCCGAAAGTTCTCTACACGCCGATGCCGGTGATGCACTTTTCTCCGCAGCTGGACCGGAAAACCCCGGAGAACTGCTATCCTGAGGAAAAACGTTCCAACCCCAGAGTTGTCAGGCAGATCTGCATGCCAGAAAAGTTTCCCATGCGGAGCCCCATGGAAATCATTTTCTAAACGTGTTTTGGAATTTGTGATGCTAGAGACAGCAGGATGTGCTAGATCTCTGATGCTGCTGAACTAGCTAAACAGGATCACATTTATTACGAGGACAAACTTGTCATGCGAAGCAACCGAATCTGCTTGATTTGTCTAGCAGATTCCCCATCTTGACTCTGGTGTGGGGACGTTTTTACTCAGGATAACTGCTACCGGTGCCCGGTGTACAAGGTGTTGTCCCGTCGAGGTGTCTTGATGACTACGGGTCACAGTACGAACTTTGTGCTGTACTTAGAAGTCCCGTCAGACGAACCGGGAGAGTTGAAGGAGAAGTGGATCCGCGCGGGTGTGGCCGCCTTCCTGGCCTTGCGGACGTGAGAAGATGGGTGGAACATCAAATGGGGCGGACGGAGTGGAATAAAAATGCTGGGAAATGAAAAGCGGTGAAAGTAAGTATGCTGATGTTGAAATTAAACCACGCAATTTTTATCCTAGCGTTGTACTACTAGGTAGTTGTATTGCGGTAGTACGTTATTTCTCGAAGGTTCTATGGTTTCACGGTTCCATTTTACGACAAGTTTCTCGAACTAACAAGGTCGTCCTCGTCTCCCGAAGATGGTGTTGTATTTATTGAGTCGACCAAAATAAAAGCAAAAGCTTTATAAAGTTTTAAAGTTAGACCACTACCACAGAAGGCGGACGCGTTTTGTTAGGATCACGTTATCAGAATGCAGTCGCAGAACAAATTTGTCCAGAGTAGGTTTCAGCATCAATTATTATACGCAGAAGTTGTAGTAGAGTGTGATTGAATTAATTATAGCATCTTTTGTCCAACAGAAATAGCAAGCATCTTATTCACTTTATACGACGTTAACCTTATCACGAAAAATCTTATCGCTAAATCTTCGCTACAACAGTTTCATCGTTATCTTGCAATTGCTACACGACGTCGCCAGGACCATTGAATTGTCGATAGTCTAGCAAATGAATCTTTCGTAATATCCTAGACGCAAGAAGAACAGTTGAAAACTAGTTCAACAAAAATTTCACAGAATTAAGATTCCCCGATACGATAGAGAATCTTAATAAAAACGCTCGACACATTGCAGAGCGTTTCGGAGGTATCAAATAGGTAGTTTTTCCTGAGTCAAGCCGCTCCAGCGGCTTGACTCAGGTTTCTGAATCGTCCAACGCGGTACTAGGACTAGCGAGCTAATAAACTCAGGTTACTATTCCAACTTTTTTCGATTTACTCACAAGCAAGCGAGCTCTCAAATTTAGTTTCAGAACCAAGACGGCGCGTCGAAAGGCGTCTGCTCTGTCAGGCCATGCGTAAATATTAATGCACCTGACACAAAACCGCCTTCGTATGCACTGGAAGAAATTGCAAAAGTGAAACTTCCCCTGCAAATAGAAAATGAGTTACGCCGTCGTCTGTGCCAGTGAGCTTCGGATAAGCTATTGCTTTTGTTCGCGCTAGCTAGTACGGGCTTACAGAGCTAAGCGGAAAACCAGTCAGTCGATTCGGTTTATCTACATTTCGGTGAAACTACAAGAGATTGTCTGTGCTTGATGTGAGGACTAAAAACAAAAAGACGAGTGGTGCACACCGGAACCGCGTGCGAAAAATGTCTCAGAGTCCATGTTGTCCATGACCGTGTGTGTACAAAAACATCTGTCCTGTGTGTGATGAAGTAGAAGTGATTGCATTCCAGCATGGCGGCTGGTAGTACGACCATTCTGCACACTCTGTTGTCCGGAGAAGCGAATGTTCCTAGCAACTGAACTACATATTGTGATTCTTGCGCGCTAGTATCTTCCGTTTTTTTCTGCCACGACACTAGCCAATCAAGCTACCCTTCAAGTAGAATTATGTCCCCCTGATTTTTAACACCCTGATTCCCGTTTTGGTGACATTCACATTCTGCAAAAACCAACAACCTGCGCATTTCTACCAGTAGGTCAACAAACATCTGCACATCATTACTACCGCATATACCCTTATTTCTACCAAATAATTCCATTCTCAGTGTAAAGAAGAAAGAATGCCTTCGACCATGTCTTCTACCCATTTTTCATTTCCAATGAATACTTTGAAAGAACGCGACTTCTTTTCTATTTTCGGAAAAATGTACAAATTCTTTTGATCATTTTCAGATGCAAAAATTAGGCCCTGAAGCAGCTCCGGGTTTGGTTTCCAGTGAAGATCTTCCCTTGCCTCCGTGCAGCACAACGACGCAAGCAGGAACAGTTTTTGCGGAAGAACATAGGAGGCACCGAGACGTAGAAGTACACGAGGGCACCATCACGACCCAGCTACTACCCCCGAGTTTAAGTGCCCTACCACAGCACCCGACCACTGAGACCGAAGGAGCAACCAGCCTTGTCCCATCTTTTGTCGTGGTCGACAGCCCGTGTCTTCCTCGTCCAATATGTTCCTCAGCAAGGATCTGTTTGAAGATGACGTAAAGCCTCTTAGTGGACAGGTACCATTTTCATCGGTTCTGCTGCATCGAAATGAGACAGAAAACTGGTGGTGGCTAGAATTCTGTTCTTGCTGATCCTGAATGGAAATCCTTGAACTTATGCAACATCGAATAAAATAAAATAAAACAAAAGCAAAACATCTTTAGCGCTACAATCGAGAGAATAGCGAGGGTATTAATATTATGAATTTTCATCATGATCAGGAACACAACTTCCAGCTTGACCAGAAAAACGTGTACAGAGAGGGAGAGCAGCAGGGTTATGCCTATAACATTGAGGACTACCAGAGCAAGGATCCATATATTGCAAGAGCGAACTGGAACTTCATTGAGAGAAGTCTACCGACAACCGCCAGTACTGAGAACGGTGAGGACCAACGGCCGGTGCCAAATAACTCCGACGAGTTGATCCGCGGTGTATCGTCCGACGAGGTTCTCACCCCGGACGAGCAATTTCGGAAGCTGATGCTGATCTCGGATTACAGGGATAAAGAGAACGTCTTTCCGCCCGCCCCACGCCCACTGACTGCGCCGGTAGTCCTCACAGGTGAGACGGCCATGAGCGTCGTGGATGTGGGGGCGCGAAACGACAAGAAGGGTGGGGCTTCAACAATTCCGATCAGGCACCATAGGAAGACAAAAATTTTGGCGGACCACAGTGGACGCTCTACAACTCCGCGACAGGAAGATCGTTCTAGAAACTCCGCTTTTCTCTTCGTGGGCGAGCAGCAAGACACAGATCTGGATTTGGACAATGCTTTGAACAATGAACTCGCGAAATTGGATCGGGATTTCGACAAAGCCACGCGACAGAGGGAGCTGCAACGACAGGCGAAAAATAACAAGTTGGGAAACAACAGTAGTAAAAATGGAAATGCGATCAATCCCCGTGCCGCGGCGCCGCGCTGGCGCGCCGCGGAAGCACGAGAGCGGGTGAGGGCAGGAATTATGAATGAGTCTTCAACAGCTGCAACATCGCCTCAGAGGGAGGAAATAGAGAGCCAAAGTGGTGCCATAGTGGTACCAAAAAGCAGAGAGCGACGGCGAAGCCAATACGATTCGCTGCGAGGACCAGGCTCCGCGTCTGGGAACGATCGTGGAAGGCCAACGTCGGCAGGAGGGCGCATGACACCGAGAATCCAGGGCCCCTCGCCTGAATACTACCGAGAGCTAATGGGAGTGGATATGCAGCAGACGGGATCGGGAATGCTGAATACAGAGCCTATCATAAACTACGCGCAGATGGATATGGATGAAATGGAAATGGACCCGGACCCGCCACATGACCAAGAACATCATATCTTCACTTACCAGGAAAATGATATAATTGTTAGTGAAGGCCAACAAGGAGCACCCATACTCGAGCTTCAGCTCGCAGAAGAGATAGAAGAGGCTCGACGACAGCAGCTGTTGCAGTCGAATGCAGGAATATACTCTTCGCCGTATGCGAATTATTCAAGCAATAGTGGCCCAGCACAGGTTCCAGCATCGAGCGGAGCCGGAGGCGCGGGCGTCTCGTCGTCCGTGGGTTTACCACAGTATGCGGGCGGCGGCTCGGTCGGCAGTACCAGCTACCGCGGGGATGGGGAGGATGCGATGACGAGGCAGCAGAAGCTGCAGCAGCAGCGGGCAATGATGCAGCGCAAGATGGGCGGAGGCGGAGCGGTCACGCAAAGCTATGGGCTGGTAATGATTTGATACTGATACACCGGCTTTTACAGTAGTTTTTATGTGCAGTTTCTTTCACTTGGCACCACTCGTCTCACTTTTTTATTTTTGATAATATCCACAGATCCGTTCGAACCAAGGATTCGGTGGGAATCAAGGGTTGAGTCCAGAAGAGCCATCACAACCGAGGCGAAAAAGTACAGCAGATCTCTTCGAGGTACCGGAACCAACGAGGCCCAGTTTTAGTGAGGTATATTGAGTTCTTTGTCGTGTCGTTGAACTGCATCTATCATATGTGCCGTGCAGCAGCTTTTTCTGCATTGCACGTTTTGAATTTTTTGCACATTTTTTCCGTCGTGGGGTGGCTGGTTTTATCTATATCACTCCCTTGCACTAGCAAGAAAGAACATCAGAAGAACACTAACACTTCAAGAACTCGGTGGTTTTTATTTACCCAGGACCCACCAGCACCACCCCCGGACCCGAGCACAGCCGGAACAACATCATCCACCTTCGACAATAACGCCTCTGGTGCTCCCGCCGCTGCCACGATTCTGTCCTCCGCACCCAGTTGCGAAGTAGAGGTCGACACCACTTCCGATGTAATCTCCGAAGCGGGTAGTGACTTTAACGAGATGAATCCGCAGTTTCACGGCGGTAACAGCGACGCGCCCGTCGCCATTGATGATACGGAGCTCCCGGTGGTGGAAGCCGTATCCCCCGTGCAGCTGCAGAACGACCATCTCTCACCAAAACACACGGAGTACCAGCTGCAATCGAGAGGTATTTGATCTTCTTCTTGACGGAATGTGTGAATTTGTGATGGTATGTATGGCATTAGCATGATTACATTACAAATGAAATTTGTATTGCGGATTTACCTTGATCGGACTAGACTTGTAATGCATAAACGTAAAACTACGATAAGGTCTCGCTAGTGTGTTCGACCCGTGCGCGTCCACCAACACGCAAAGCGGGAGCTTGTATAGCGGCGGCGGCAACCCCATGGGGGACCCGCTCGCAAACTCCCTGTCCCTCGGCGCAAGGAGATTTTTGCCCTCGATGATCGGGCCGAGCTTGCCCCAGTTCCTGATGAACAGACTGCCACGGGGAGTTTTGATGGAGTGCTACGTGACGCGATCTGGAGGTTTAGCGAGCAAGTTTTATCCGAAGTACAAGATGTTTACGGAGCAGGGGGCGTTTTTCCTCATGTCTTCCCAGAAACGAAAGAAGAACAAGACAAGTACTGATTGGAATTTCAATTTGATATTTTGTTGACGCTGCAGTGCCTAAAATGTCAATGCACATGTGTACACGGCGGGATGAACTACTGTGCTGTATGACAAATATGTACAACACAATCACAAACAGGCTCGAAAGATAAACGAAACAAAAAAATATCTTTCAGGTAACTACTGCATTTCCATGGGCGAGAACGACCTAAATCCGCAGGGTGTGAACTGTTTGGGAAAGTTACGAAGCAACTTCATGGGCAGCGAGTTCGTGGCTTACTCAAACGGCCTAAACCCAAACAAGGGCGGCAACCGCAGGCCAGAAGATTACAGGGAAGAACTCTGTGCCATTACCTACAGCAGCACCATATGGGGTATAGGACTTGTTTTCCGGCGTTGTAAGCTCCTTGATTTTTTCATCGGAATTATGGCGTGACAAAAGATAAAGATTTGGTGTTGAATGACAGCCCTTTCCAGCATGATCTACTACTTCCACATGAAGTGTATCAACACATACCGAGCGTATTAGAGCTCCGGACCTACTAACACGGTTTACCGCATTTATATTTTTCTTCCACTTCATCCACATGATGTCTTCGTAGACCTAGACCAGAGGAGTGAAGAGAAAACAAGCTACGAGCGATTTACTTCATGATCAACATGTTGTCGATTTTTTTCTTTTTCTCAAAAAGGACGGCTATCCGTTACAGGGAAAAAACCGCGTGGGCCGCGCCAGATGAACGTGATCATTCCCATATCCTGAGTAAAAACGTACCCACACCATAGTCAAGATGGGGAATCGGCTAGACAAATCCACAAGTTTTGGCTGTTTTGCATCACAAATTTGGATTCGTAGTGTAGTGCTGTTTGAGCTAGCTCAGCAGCATCACAGACCTAGCATACCATGCTGATTGGAGCATGACAAATTGCAAAACACGACTAGAAACTGCTTCTCGTGGGGCTCCGCATGAGAAACATTTTCAGCATGCAGATTTGCATTACAACTATGGTGTGGGTACGTTTTTACATAGGATATCCCAAGTTGCGCCAGCCCGACGACCAACCCATCGTGTGCCGGCCACTGCTATCAAAAGTAAAAGTGTCTGGGTCTGGAAACTTGTGATGCTGGGTGGAGTCTCATGATGAGGCTACAGATGCTGGCTCAGCATGACAAGTTTCTGAGCTCCTAGGTGTTGCCTATTCTGCATGACAAACTGCGCTTCTGCATCACAGAAAAGCGGAGCTCTTGGGTAACGTGCATGACAGATTTAAGAGTCATGCCAGACAAGCATGACAAACATGAATTCTTCCAGACCCAGACATTTTTACAGTTGATAACTGCATGCGAACGACGCCGGATTGCTTTCTGCTGCGAAGTCGTTTGGGGTCGTACCCGGGGGTGGAAGTAGTTCATCTTCAAACGGCGCTCCCTCCGCTCCGCCTAGTGGCACGAACGGGTTCCAGCCGAATACCACCGCACAGGGGAACGTCATGATGCAACCCAACGGCGCCATGCAGCATCTTTCAGGAGTAGACGGCGGGATGAGTAGTTCCGCTCACCATAGTTACAACAACGCGAACAACCCGTTACAGCAACTACACCAAGCCCCTATCGACGTGTACCAAAACAAAGCGCCGAAGTGGAACGACCAGCTTGGGGCCTTCGTGTTGAACTTCAACAAGCGCGTGACGCAGGCCTCGGTGAAAAACTTCCAGTTGGTTTCCGCCCACGACCCGGACACGGTTTTATTGCAGTTTGGCCGCGTGGGAAAGGACACGTTCAACATGGACTTCCGGTACCCACTGAGCCCCTATCAGGCGTTCGCGATTGTCCTCTCCAGCTTCGATTACAAGTTGTGCTGCGAGTAGAAGAAGCAGGACGAATATTTTGGACAAAAGCGGCCTGTCGATGCTCAGTGTAAGTGTTGATGTGTGAGTGCAGCTCGCGGTGCTTGCGGCAAACCAACGGGAATAAACAACTGGGGTATCTTCAGATGCGACGTTTACGAGGAACTCCCCGACCTCGTCACCGACGTCGTTTTTAATATGGGCGTGAGTTTTGTAACAGTGAAAAGTAAAAGATTAAAACCAGTGTAGCAGCGCTTGTCAAAAAATAAACCAGGCATGACTATCGGTTCCACGGACAAGAAAAAAAAAATGAGCCAATCGAAGGTAGATAGATCAATCGAATAATATATGCAGACAGCACATAATCATGGGCAATGGCAATCGCGTATCGACGATCAATGGTAATGGCACAAAACACCAAGAGCAACAGAGAACAAGGCAGAGCCGGTAGTTCTCGCAGTAGGAAAAAGCGCAACAAATTTCTGAAAATTTTGATGTTCTGGAGTTTCACCTTCCTACTACTTTAACTTTTCGATCCGTGTACAAACAAGACGCGACTACAACGCGTTTTTACACACTTCTGCGTGGCATCATGATGACCCTTGCCGCTGATCTGGATCAAGATCGGATCTTCTTGTTGGCTGGTCCGCTGAAGATCTGGAAGATCGGATCACACACGAAGATCATCTGTGGTCCTCTCTAACGCCCGGCCACGGTAGCTACGTAAGATCACTTGTGCAGCTGTTTCGGAAAGGGGTATAGTAAATACAGGACCAGGAGACCACGGAGTAGATCATACTTTGGAGTAAGTACTTATGCAGAAGATCAAGATCTACATCTATCTTTCACTCTCTGTGCTGGATCCAATGTGGATCCTCAAATTCCCTAACTCGTCTGATCAAGTTCCGGAAGCACTTTCTACGACTTGGACTTACCATTATCTTATCGTCTTCATCAGAAAATGGTGCAATCGTAAAACTAATTCTGACGAATGCACAGATTCATTTTTAATCCGATTTTCTGTTCTACTTATTTACCTCATCCTCTACGACCTTTACCAACTTAACTAAAAGTAGGCTTTCTATCTATCACTGTAGCTATAATTTTTCGAAAACAGCTTTTAGTACTACATGTACATTTGCATTTAGTTTTAGCCCTTCTGAAGCGCGAGGACAGAACATCTATCTGTATCTGTGACACGACGATAGAAATAAACATACAAATACAAACCGCTTCCAGCATCATGACGACGACGGCTTCAATATCCGCGAAGCAAAAATGCAGCCGGCTTTTGCCAGCGAGCTCAGCGGCTTCGTGGTTGTGCAGTATCTGCTGCCGTCTCATGGTTCTACTTGGGGGGTTCTACTTTTATTACCTCGAATGTACTATCACAAAATCGGGCGTCCTCGTGGTCCATGCAGTGTCCACCATGATGGGCCCGCCGCAGCCGTTATCTGAGCACCAAGGCGGTCCGCTGGTTCCGCCTCCTCGAAGCGCCTACGAAGTGCGAATGCCTACTTGGCAGGAATACCAGGGCCAAATTAGTTGGGATGGTATATTGGGAAGTTCCTGGGACGCGCTTTCGTGGAGAAAGCAGCAAAAAATTCGACGCGAGCTGGAGCTCCTCGAAAGGAGGGAAGGCCCGCGGTTTATTCCGGACAAGCTTCGCTCTTCGTCGAATTCGTCGCCTGATGGTGATTCCAACGAACAACAACCTCAGCACGTGGATGATGCGCAGCCCCGAGATGAAGTAGATGCTGGTACAGGAGCTTCCTCTGGTCCACGACCAAGAACTACAACCGTACGGAACAACGATGTTGAACGTGAACCCAGTACTAGAGGGCAAGCGCAAGATCAAGAACACCAACAAGAAGATCAACAAAGACCGAAAAAACTGCAAAAAAAGGAAAAAAAGAAGAAATCCAAAGCGACCTCCACGGGCCGCGTGGACACATTTTTTAAGGACGACGATCTTCGCGTCCGACAGCACCTGGAAGCCGCCAGCGAGATATTTATCCAGTGTAAAAATGTCTGGGTCTGGAAGATTGCAACTTGTCATGCTAAATCTGCAGCATGCAAAAATCTGTGTTGCATGATTACCAAAAGTCGCCCAATTTTGACCAAGTCGGGAGGTAGTTTCTCATGCAGGATAGGCATTAGAAAGTTCTCGCAGAATCTGTCATGCTAGCTCCGGCATTCCAGACCTCATGGGTCATGGAAAAGCAGCATGACAAATCGCGCATTCTTCCAGACCCAGACATTTTTACACTTGATAATATTGGATCGTATGCGACGGTACTCTACTGGCCAGTGCTGCAGGACCCAGAGAATTATTGAGAGGAAAAATCCCCCCTCCCCATATTGAAGAGGTAGGTTTTCAAAAATTTGTGTTGCTGATTTGAGGTCGCAAATCACGTCTGTGTTGCAAGAAGACAAAGGCAGCAGCTTCCGCCCCATTATGGAGCCGGTTTGTCATGCTGTTGAGCCAACGTCGCGGACGCTTTTCATGCAGACCCATATCAAGCCTCTCTACTCAGGCTTGATATGGGTCTGCAGTCCTCTCCAGCAAGACAAATGCGACTTGTGTACTCAGATACTGCATCACAAATTCCGTTTTCGATATGGGGAGGGGGGATTTTTCTTTTTGATAAGAATAAAGGCCGAGCTTTCTTCGCCAAACTCCTTGGCCCTGCCCGGCCGGCGGCGCGGGACTGGGACCTGGAAGCGCATTGTCTGGTTCCCATGCTGGCGCAGGTTGTGGCCCTGAATGACGTGATCTACTCAAACCAGCAGCAGCAGCACGAGCAATACCAAGCCAATATTAGTGGTTCTACTTCTAGAACGGCGGCGGCGGCGGCGGGGGTGGAAATAACGGAAAGTAACCACACGCGGCAGAAACTACAACACGTACACACCGGAGTAGATGGCCACGCGACTGGCACGACTACAGCAGCACCAGCAGCTGCACAGAAAGATAGAACTACGTCCAACGTCTGGGACGCCAAGAAAACGAAGATCTTGGCCCGGCTGCGGAAGACCTATGTGGAGGACACAAAGTGGTTGCCGTTGCTGATACAGGACCTCGAGGCAACGAGAACAGAGATGGGTGCGAAGAGCCACGACCTTGAAGAAGACAACTCGCGGGGGCCCACGACAAGTTCTTATTCCGATTCCTTGCGGGACGAGCTCGATTCCCTTATTGCTTACTTGCGCTTTGTATCAACGATGCAAATAGAATGTCTCCGTCTGGAAGTGGTCGAACGTTCCCACATTTGTCATGCAGTTCTTCCAACAAGTACAAGCTGCGCCAACTGTCTGGAATGCGGGGCCTAGCATCTTCACAGGTAGTTCTACAGCAGCCCGAGCCCCTTGGTGATGCCTATAATTCTGCGTGAGACTCCTGAGAAATGCCCTCTCTTCAGCATTTCCAGCCACAAATGGGCACCCTTTGCAACTCATGCAATAACACAGATTTTTGTATGCTCCGCAACACGCGTCACAAGTTCGCCTCGTTCCAGAGAACCACCCAGACACATTTGCATTTGATACCTCGCGGTGCATCTGGCGATGGCCGGACGGATGGAGGCGGGGGCCACGAAGACGACCTTGGGGAGCAATGCCGGTGTTGAAAGAAACCAACGGCGGACCTCTGGGCTACTCTCGGAAAAAAAGGACATCCTCGACGGGAGCAAGATGTTAAGAAACGGCGCGGCACAAGTGGTCTCGGTCTCCGATAAACAGGACAGCCGGTGGAACAAGACTTCACTGGCTGTGGGTACACCAGGAGCAGGAGGTGCGCTTCCCGGTGAAGATGCGCGGAGTGGTGCAGTTGTAGCACCAGCAGGAGTTTCATCTCCCCAACGTGGTCGTGGCCGTGGTATGATTCCCTCTGCCGCGACCCGCCGGCGGAAGTGTAGCGGGTCGAGGTCTTCTTCCGATTCCTCTGCAGACAGCGAAGACGAGGCGTTTCTGCGTTGTTTCAAGAAGGAGCATAATGCTCCGGACGAGCAGAAGGGTCGTGGTGCTCAAGAACAAGAGCACGCGGCGGCACTAGGAGACTTGCCACCTTCCCGTAGTTCAGTTGGTCGCACGTCTGGTTCTGCCGGCCGCAGTTCGCGGGGTTGGACGCATGTTGACGCGGGTCGTGTGGTGGACAAGGCTGAGCGAGACGAGGGCGGTCTTCGCCTGGATAGCAAGGACAGTACTGTGTCTAAGAGAAGTACAGCTTCTACAACTACAACAGAGCAGGACCCGACCAGCGCAGCTTCCACGGCCCCGAGCAGTCGCGTGGCCAGTAAAAAGCAGGTAAGCAATGGCTATACGACAGTGTACTTGCCAGGGCAACAAGAACAAAGCACCGGCACGAAGAACAACAAAGCATCAATACCGAAGCGAGCCGCGCAAATAAAAAATCCCGGCATTGTGCAAATGTCTGAGCCTGGCGCCGGCGCCGGACCTCGACATGTTGCAGAAGCAGCAGCTGCTGCTCCGGTCGTTACCTGCTCTACTCCGGTTGCAGCTGCTGGAGGATACATCATTGGACTGCCGGTTGGCTGCCAGCCTCCTCCGGGCGCTATTCCTATGGTGCAGGTGCCGTATAATAATCCACCCGGTGCAGAAGTTTCTTCACTGTCGGGGGCGGGAGCTTCAACTCAGGCACCGGCGGAACAAGCGGCCCACGTTTGTCGCACTACTCAACCGTGGTGCGCCGGTGGCGCGACGGCGCCTGCGCCGGCGATGGCCGCCGAAGATACAGCAGCTGCCAGACCGATGTCGCCATACCCATACTTTCCTGCGCAACAACATCATCAACACCCTACTATGGACAACGGTGGTGCGTGGTCGTATAGTTCGGCTCAACATCCTCCCGCGAGCCCGCCGCCTTGGTACGCCACACCACCTCCACCGA
This sequence comes from Amoebophrya sp. A120, assembly GCA_905178155.1. Classification (NCBI taxonomy): domain Eukaryota; class Dinophyceae; order Syndiniales; family Amoebophryaceae; genus Amoebophrya; species Amoebophrya sp. A120. Next base: position 1,795,426 of record CAJINV010000011.1, on the reverse strand, counting down.
GCGGTGGAGGTGGAGTTCGTATCCAGCTGCAACTTGAAGGAATGCTTCCACCTCCTGTGCGGCGTGCTTCTACGGTAGATATAATTACAAGAAGTCCAAGCCGCGGCCCGCCGGGCGGATGGACGTCGCCGTGCTCCACTTCGCCGCCCTGTAGTAGTTCTGGTGCCATCTATAATTCCGGCGGTTGCAGCTCGCCTGCCTCCCCTGTGGGCTGTTCATCGAGGAGTCCGGACGTGACCTCTTGTGCCGGATTTTTGTACACCCCGACCACGCCGAGTAGTCCATGCTCCAGTCGCGCCCAGTCCAAGCAGGTCGTCCAGTTCGCTGACATCAGCCAGCCCCCTCCACGACCTCCGCAAGCAGAACCGCCTGGCGACGCGAAGATGAAGACCACACGATGTGGACCAGGAAGCGTGGCCAAAGCCTTCGCTTCTTGCTGCCCGGAGGGAGTAACTCAAACCGCGCGCCAAGCTGTACAAACAGTACTGAAGGGCTGGAACTACAAGATGAACTCTGGTTCTTGCGACGTTGCGCACCCTGTGAAGAGTGTTGAGACGTCAAATGGGTCTCCAACGGCAGCTTCAGCGGGTTCGGCTGGTTCACCTCCTTCCACACGACAGAAGTACCACAGCACCTACACTGGCGGAACAACAAGAATTCTTGCTAGTAGCTCTTCGAACGGGACGAGTGTGGGGTACTACGGCTCCTACTGCGACCCTCCCATGCCTGCACACAGACCTGCTTCATCCGCGTCTCCCTTTGCCGAACCCCAGGATGTTGCCCAAGATGCTTTTGGTACAACTTCTCTCCTGGCGCCTGCACCCAGGCGGCGCCACGTCACACGGACTATATGCGCAACGCTCGCCGGCGACGGGCTGGGATGCGACGACAATGATGATATGCCAACGGATAATATGCCTTGGCTTGCTGGGCCAGACTTCCATCTCGAGGAAACTGACCTTGGAGAGGGCACGACAGGGCCTGAGCCTTTGCTCGACCTAGACATTGTGCAAGTGGCCGACTATGTGATCTTCGATGTGAAGACTGAACAGGGAACAAGATTAAAAATGCAAGAAGGGGCCCCAAGAACGACCTCAGCATCATCGCAGCTCTCGTCCAGCACATCAGGAGCCGCAACAGAGGGTCCGTTCGCGCGTCGTCGGGAACACCTACAGCAGCCATCTTTCCTGACCAACGCGTACGACGAAGCGGTCGCGGCGGATGCGGCCGAAAAGCTGCACTCTAGTATCGCCCTGAACAACTACGGCACGGCGATGGTATTTCGCGCATACGTCGCCCAGGGAACGCTTGTTGCGGATCGGGGAACCCGATTCCGCCCTTCGAAGCACCTTGAGCTGGTCCATCTCCCAGTCGTGGTCCACGACGAGCACGGCCGCCAAGGGGCAAGAGTACTACCACGTCATCGAGAGACATCAAAATTGATAGCGGATCCGCGCTCGCACGAAACGGTGCTCACATTCCCGAAAACGTATCTGGTCTCGCAAACCCTTACCGACGCCGTGCTGCGCCTCCTCCGGAGGGTGGACCACGACGCGCAGCAAGACCGAAAAAACATCTATGCTTGCTACCTAGTGCTGAAATTAGCCTGGCGGGGTGGGGTGCAGTTCAAGAAGCGGGAGGACAAGCGAATGCAGAGCGAGTTTTTTCCCCTGTTGTACGCGATTTTGCTCCAGCACTACCTCTACGATAACACTTATTCCGCAGCCGTCGCGCCGCCGTCGCACCTGCACTGGGCACTGCTCGATGCCATGAAGGGTTTGGTGCCACTGTTCGAGCAGGAGAGCAGAAGGGCGGAAAGACTTACTAATACTTTTTCCAATGGACGAAACCCGCTTGATGTTGACAAGAACATGTTGTCTATCTTCGACCCCAGACGCGACCACTTGGGCGAGGACGAGCGGGAGACCGCGACGAGCAGCATCGACGAAAAGCGGTTGCAGTGGTCTCTGTTCTGCGCCCTTGCGCGGTTCGTCCTTCACTGGCGGGAAGTGTTGCTGGACAATACTACTAGGGAAATGTTGCCAGAAGACAGCAGTCCTGATGAACTACACGAGCGTATGGACCGTCTCCAGGAGCTGTACACTCAGTTTGACCAGCGCAACGGGGCGCTGCGGCGTCAGGCAAAAGCATTGTATTTGTTGCGCAGGAGGGGCAAGAGCGGGGTCGTGTAAGCGTTCGTTCCGAACAATCCTTGGTACACATACTAACTCCAGTGAGGACTTCGTTTATAGAAATTTAATGATGTATTGATAGACCAGTGAGGACCCTAGATACGAACGATCTTGATTGTATATGATTGAAATATTCGTTGCATTATTATATGATTCATCTCGAACTACCGATTAGACCGATTTGAACAACGTGAGCGAACCTCACCCGGAAGAAGACAAAAAATGTTTAATATCGGTAGCAGCACATGATCAGCCATTGATATTGTATTTGTATTGCATGCAGCAGCCTTATGGTTATGAAGGAACAACGAGCCAGCGAATAAAAATAAATGACAAGAACGAACAAAACTACAGCTCGAAAATCCAGTTTACTACATCCGAAGAGCACGACGACCGCAAGAAGTTGCACCATTCACATACATTCACATAGATAGAGTATGAGTAAAGAGATACAAAGTTTGTTGAGTGCCATCTACTTTCTTATGGATTTCTCTTTTTATGAGAATAGATCCATCTTTACGCGTTGCTGTCTACATTTCTCAAGAATTTACGTCCTTCGAATGACGTAATTTTTCCGTACCTACTCCTGCGCCCTACATTAGGAGGTAAGTACCTACCATGATACACAGCAATGAGTTTTTTTTAGCTCAAGCTTCTATAACAAGTGTACAATTTTTCGCGATCTATTTCATGCGAAGTGCGCCGGCTTTTTTTCTGTAGTTTTCCTTTTCGCGCCAGTTCTTAGGAAAGGCTGTGAGGCTTGGTCAAAAATGTTGTGGCTCCGTCAAGGAAATTAGATGACGGAGAGCTGCAACGTATTGCTGTTGTCTGGCTCACTCAAATGCCGCCTACGTAATTGTAGTACAACCGGGAATAGGACAGAACCGAGCCAGTCTGGAGGTGGAATCATAGAACAGTACGCGGCAAGAACAAACCCCTTGCTCGGCCGTATTGCTGTCTGGGGAAATAAACGCAAGGACTCACGCCAGTCACTTTACGCAGAAATTATTCATAATCATATTCGAGGGTGAAGAGAACCTGCAAAAGGGAGTGGGAGCATCTCTTTTGCCGGTCTCTGACACACACGCCGAGGTGCATATATTTTTCATTTTTTTTTTTTTCATGCTTAGGGTTAATTTAGTTTCCCCATCCGCTCCGTGTACAATAACAAAAGGATTTTTTTTGAAATAGAAGAGTGGTTCAAGAAACGTACAACCGTCAAAGAAAGACAGTGTGCAAAAGCAGAAGTCCAGTTTCTAGTACCCTAGACTTACAGACGCCAATAACATAGCAGCGATCTTCGATCAACTGCAAGCTACTTAACTTGAATCGTACATGTCCGCCGTGTAGTCCATTATTAGAGAAGATCTGGACTTCTATTTTTAAAAACCGCTGTCGGCGCTAGAAATGTAGTTGTTTCAAACTAGGCAAGTCGTTATTATTTGCAGATGAATTAGAATTTATTATCCTCATCTGATCGTAGTTTTTGTGCAGCAGCTTGCTTTACCACTAAATTAACAGCCGAAGGGGCCATAATGCTGCTGGGACTGGGCATATAGTAAAGTGCAGTTGTTTGACGAGCGAGCAATTTGAAGTTTTCTCGCTCTTTTTCATTTCTGTCAACATTGTGCTTTACGTCAAGAACCCACGAGCATTTTCTTCTTATCATGATGTCGCATCCACCACGACCATCCGTCACACCTGTGATGTATTTTTAGGATGATAGATTTGATTCCACAACCACATCCATTCGCACAAAATAGCATGACCAGAGCAAGAAGGGGGTGTAGTCGCGCTAAATGCGTGATGTAGTTTAAGTAGCTCGACTACGGGATAGCCGTGTCCTACAAAAAACTAGTTTCTTTTCAAGTACTTACTTTATCTCATAGTCATAAGCCTTTTGCCCAGAACCTCCCTGCTTGCACAGATTTTAAATGGTCCAGAACCACTCAACATCTGGTTGAAGAGATTTGCGTGGAAGGGCCTAGCCCATCTCGCTATTTTTTTATCTCTCATGAGGGCATTGAAAAAAACAGTTCTACCGTTGCACCACTGTGCGAGCATGCCAAAGCGGTGAGATTCTAGTTCTAGTTCTAGAAAGTAGAGATACAACTGATTTCGTTGCGGTTCTCAGGCAGGACAGTTGTGATTGCTACGTTGTGTAGTACCAGCAATAGAGGTCGTGTTCGTTTGTTTCGAAGATCGTCGAGGAGCGTTTATTACTTGGGAGTGAAGTACCAGTTCCAGTAGGACAACTTCTACCTGTTCGGCTTGAGGGAGAGAAAAATTATTGAACTCGAAACAAAATCCTTATCCTACAGTATACGCGTCGAACTCGTATCTTTGCATATAGTGAGCTACTAGTACTTGCAGCTTCTGATGCGCTTCTTCGCTCAGTGGTGGTAGACATGTATGTGGGCGACAGAGGCAGAGCAACGCACCACATCAGCCACACACGCATGCAAGACGGTATTGCAAACAATTTCTGGCTCCGTTTGCAAGAGAGTCAGTGAGAGAACTGCAGCTGCACAGCAGCAGCACACAAGATGTTTCGTGCCTACCTGGACAACTTTCTCTCTGACGTCTTCATGACGACCGCGACCACAGGAGGTGGTTTCAGCAAAGGGTTGTCGTCAGGCGGCGCGGCGGCGAGAACCTCAAGCGTAGAGAATTTTGCAGGCGAGACCACTTCCACTGCTCGACATCGACGACGTCCTTCTCCGGGGCGTGGACTTTTTGCAACTACGAACTTCAACCTGCTGCCTACCTCCTGGTCGACGTGGGAGATGAACAATACCGGTCGCACACCGCCAGCTGTATCATGCAGCAGCCGGGGGCTCCCTCGAGAACCACAAGAAGTGCACGAAGATCATAGCACAACTGGTCGTGGCATGTCTGCGATTAGCAGTTGCTGTGGCGTGAATTATCTGAGAACATCAAGACTTCATCAAGGCCGGCACGATCTCCTCCAGCGGAGGACAAGAGCTACATCCTTCTCCTTTGCGGACAACAAGATTTACGCCTTGGACGGTCGTTAGCGTACAGAAGTGTGAATTTGCAGTGAATTTGTATTGCATGACTTGCATTTACTTAAAAGAGAAGAGCGCTACGTATTAGACACACGAGCCCAAGCATCCCACATAGCCTGAAGGGCTGCTCGTCGCGTGGTGGCGCTTGCAGCACCAAAAGAGGTGGTCTTGCGGGGGCTCGCCGGGCTGTGTAGTGCGTATCTAGCGACCAGAGAAGGTGGGTCGGGGGGCTCTTATTCTTCTGCGCGTCTGCCTCAGAAGTTCCTCTCCGGAATGGTCGGGAGGGAGGGCGACGCCTGAACACAGGGGCACTAGTTCAACATGTATCTATGCTCTCACGAGTTGTGGTTGGCTCGGCTTGGACTTGGATATCTGGGAGCAGCCTCGGGTGGAAGGGGAGGCACGACTCGGCCGCGGACGCTAGCTTGCTTCGCCTGCTGTGTTCTGCTCACAACTCCCCACGTGTCTTTTTGCCTCCGGAGCAAGTCTTATTCGACGTGATCCCCAGGTCAAGAATTTCCTTGGTGAATTTTGGGACTTTTTGTTTTGGCGACACTTTGTTGAAGCCCCAAAACCTGGAGTTTCTCACGCGCTAGCGAATTTTGAAAAGGAGCCGGAGGACAAAATTCACCGGCGTCCTTTTCAAAATTCACCCCAAAATTCACCGAGCGCCACTTCTCGACCGTGATAAGCAAAGTTTAGCGCAGAAAAGTGCTCAAAAAAACGCACAAGTAGACCCTGGGAAGTGGGGCCGAGGGGAAAAGACAGGCGCCCGCTGTTGCCCTAAGCGCCTCTATATTCTGCCGAAAAGGCCTGGAGAGTTCACGCGCCTGCCGGATAGACGCGTCAAAGCTCTCGGCCGGGTCCTTTCGCCTTTGCTTCCGCGCCTTCATCTTGCCTAAACTGCGCTTATGTGCTTCGCGGCTCTTGTTTTTGGCGTGTTTGCCGCGGCTGCTGCAGTGCTTGCTCTTTTGCAAGCACAGGAAGACGAAAAGACATGGCCAAAGAATGACGCCCAGGCCATGTCCAGCTGCCCGCCGCATAAGCCTGGACAACTAACTTCTGCGGTGTGCAGAACCCACTTCCCAGAAGAGCAAAAGGGACAATGTCCCGGCAGTCTCCTCTGCTATTTGTCATGCAAAATTCACTACAAACTCACCACTTCTCATGCTAACGGGCCGGCACGATCTCCTCCAGCGGAGGACAAGAGCTACATCCTTCTCCTTTGCGGACAACAAGATTCCGAAGAACAAGGAGGAGATGGAGTACATGAAGATGACGAACAAGCTCAAGGGGCGGAAGGTGTTGAAATACAAAATGCGGATGAACATGAACTTGGACCTCCCCGACAAAAAGTTCGCGGACGCCGACCCGATTTGCCAGTCGCTCGGGAATATGCATTGCAAAAGTATCGTAAGTACTAGTACAAATCGCATGACAAATCTCCTCAGCATGATGAGAAATGGAATTTGTAATGCGGATTGCGCTTAAACAGGAGATTTGTAATGCACGACTGCGATAAACATTACTACGACTGCGATCCTTTTGCACAGGATGGAAAACTGTCCCGACCGCGGGCTGTTCAGCGGTGTCCCCCCGAACGTATGCATTGCAAATTATATGTCTGGGTCTGGACGAAAGATGCAGGGTTTGTCATGCTCTGCTAGCATGATTGTCAAGTTTGTCGTGTACGTTACCCAAACGCGCCATTCTTCTCTCAGGTAGAAGCCCAGTGTGTCATGCAGAACAGCCAACGCTGCAGCATCTGCAAAATCTGTCATGCTTGGCAGCCAATTGAGGCGTGCTCGTCTTTCTCCAACCAGCATCACAAGTTTGCAGACCCAGACATATTTGCATTCCATAGAATGGGTTTTCGGGCGATACCGGGGACGACGACCTGGACGAGCACCCCGGGTTCGCGCCCGCACCGTATCAAAATGAAAAATCCCCCCTCCCCACATCAAAACGAAATTTCTGATGCTAGATTTGCGTACACAAATCCGATTTGTCTTGCAGCAGAGGACTGCAGGCCCATATCGTGCCAATGTAGAGAGGTTTCGGCCTAGGCGCTTAGCATGAGGAACGTCTATGCTGTAGGCCGAACAGCATTACAAACCGCATGCATAAAAATGGTGCGAAGCCTATGGCGTTGCTTTCTTGCAAGACAGACAAGATTTGTGGTCACAAATCAGCATCGCAAATTCTCTGAGGCGTTCCTCTTCGATATGGGCAGGGGAAATTTTTCCTGACGATACACCGGAGGACGAGGTGCTCGATGTCGGTGGGTCGCTGATGCCGTGTATTGTGTGGAAAAATGTCCCCACCCCATAGTCAAGATGGGAAATCTGCAACACAGACCCGGAAGTTTTGGGAGTCACGCATGACAAGTCTTCCTCTGTATTGTAGTGCAGTTTCGCAAGGACAGCCGCATCACAAAGCCATCTTCTCATCCTATTTGCAGCATCACAAATTGCAAAACACGATTGGGAATGACTCTCATGGGGATGCGCATTACAAGTCTCTCTGTCTTTGCAAATCTGCATTACAACTCTGGGGTGGGGACGTTTTTACTCAGGATACCGTGCGACGGGTGGGGCCGCATCGAGCAGGCGGGGAAGTTCCCCTACATGGGGGAATACTGCGACGACCCACACAATATCGAATGCAAATATGTCTGAGTCTGGGAGATTGCGAGATTTGTCATGCTAGTCTGGCATGACTCTGAGTTCTGTATTGCATTGCCGCAAAGAGCGTCTCTGGCCTGCCATGCAAAGACGCAGTTTCTCATGCGGAGTACGCAACTCAGAACCACGGCAAAACTTGTCATGCTGGGCAGCGCATTACAGTGTTTTCATAATTGCCGTGCTTGCATCACAAGTTTCCAGACCCAGACATATTTGTATTTGATACATAGACGGGGGTACAACATCTGCGTCTCGGTTCTCCCCGCGGACTTCAGCAAGAGAACGGGGGGCTTCTGCTACTCGTCGTCTCTGAACCACGCGGCTTCCTCGGCCTGGTTCGGGGAAAAGAACCACAAGTGGGAGCGGCGCGCGGCCTGGCCGAAGCGTGCGGATCCGTCCAAGCACCGGGACGTGCAAGTGGGGGTGGCGGATATGTACGAGGTAGGAATATTGATACCAGAAGTGTTGATGTTGACGGTTGACATACTTAGTACCTAGGACTAAGGCATAAGTAACTCATCGCAAAAAAACTACCAATTTGGAGTGTAGTTGTAAAACTAAAGGGCACTCGCACATCAATTCTGTTGCTACTTCGGTGCTTGTTCATCATTCTCGCACTGCTGCTGTCCTGTCCCTGACAGACAGAGAGACGAGACGCAATCGAATGATCAGTGCAATAATATTAGACCCACCTGCTCCCTCATCAACTGCAACTACAGTGCCGCGATGTGAAGGGGCAGTACTGGCCAGTCACCCTGCTCCAGGAGCGCGTGGATCACAACGGGACGTACGAAGCGCTCGTTTTCGACCACAATCTATCCCAGAGAAAAAAGCAGACAGGGCATATTTGTAATGCAAAAATAAATACACAGAAAAATCTGTCATCGGTGGCCCCATAGCATGCTGCTTAGGATACGCAATACAGATTTTTTTGTGTATTTATTTTTGCATTACAAATGTGACCTGCCGGCTTACTTTTTTGTTTTTCTGTGTGATACAATCTGACCCCGCTGGGCGTTTCCGAGGTCGACGCGGGCTTCATCCGGTCCTACGGCGGCAAGGACTTTGACGCGCCGGATCGCGTCGTCCTCTCCAGTATCGGCGCCGCCACTGCGTACGGCCGGTCCTACGGGCTGCAGCCCACGGAGTCTGGGACTATTGTGGGGGGGAGTTTAGGGCGGTGGGTGGTGAAATCCGACGTCACCGGCCAGCAGTACAACTACACGAGTATGGAGCTCCAGCACGCCGGGCGGAATTTCGACCGTTTAGTCGGTCCGAAAACCTACCTCCAAGTCGACAGCGAGTACATCTGGCGGCGCGAAAAGAAGGACGACAGCAGCTCCTTTTTGGGCCACGCGCTGAGCACGGTTGGGGGCCTGTTCGACGGCGCCGATGAGAAACACGAGGCGTTGCCGGTGGTGCTAAAGTCCATTGACCCGGACGGGCAGCACGTGAAGCTGGAAGTCTTTGACCCGGATAACAAGGACTGGTCAACGGCCGAGCACGTGCCAAAAAACGAGCTGATGCTGCTTCCCGGCTTGGACACGGGACGGACGTTCGACATTTGCCGGTCCCACATCGCGCACCCCTACTGTATCACGGGCCCCGCTTTGCACCGCTACATGCACGGGTCGCCAACCAACAACGCGCACGCCGCGATCGAGGTGAACTGCCTGGGCACGTCGGACCGAAGGACGATGAAGGAACACGGGTTCGGCGGCAGCAACTGTGCGAGATACATGCGGACGCAGATATGCATTGCAAAAGTATCGTGCCCATTAGTATGATAAATTGCAACATTACAAATTTATTTCCCAAGAAGAGAAAAAACAAGTGGAGGAATCTGTAATGCTGATTCACCTAAGATAAAGATGGGGAGGTAGGGGTGTGTCATGCAGTGTTGCTCTTACGACGAATACGATACCTTTGCATTTGATAGCAGAAGGGCTTCAACCATTTTCGGCTCGGACTGGACGATACTTGGCGGGACGACGGGAATATCAAATGGACAAACGTTGTCAACGCGCATCCGATCAGCGGGGAGTCGTTTCTGTCGTAAGATGAACTACAACATCTTCAGTGCAGCTGCTGCTGGGGCGGTTTTGCGAGCACGAGCAGAGAGGCACTGAAGAAGGCAAGTTTTATTCGAGGAACAATTTTGGTGCAACTGATACTGATTCTGCTTCTACATATGAAAGAAGTCGATTGATGTGAATACTGAACTGTTTTTCATTTTTTACTATACTTTTTTGCTATGGAGAACGAAGACAATTAGTATTATTCCCGTTTCGGTTTCCGTTTCTCCAATGTTGAGTCAATTGAAAAATGCACGAAAAGAAAAGAAATTGCAATTTTTGCGAAGCCAACTTCGAAATAGAAGAAAAATATCAAATTCAAATCAGCGTACGCTACGACCACGAAGCGCGTGACACTGCTGCTTTATTATTGCAATGTATGTTACAGGGCCGCGTCTTCTTCTTCATCTTTCTTGACACGACTGTGTAAATCAGGCCCCTGTTCTTTCAGAAGTCGAGATCGTCAGGTTTTTTTGTTGCGCAAAGGCGATCCTGTCGAAACTCTGTCGTGCTGGGTTTTTTATTTGTGGCTCTCTCTGGTGGCCCATCTTTGATGGCATCGATTTCTTCGTTCGAGACGCTCTGTTTTGGGTTTTTTGTGCCTGGACCTGGAGTTGAGTTGTTGTCTAGCCAATTATTTCGTTTGATGATCAGCAACAGTCTGTCATGACTCTTGACTGGTTTTTTAGTTTTTTTTTTCGCCCACCTGCTGAGTCGCTCCTTCGCCTTTATCGTTGTACCACGAGCAATGTGTTTTTTTTTTCGCGTGAAGGTGAATTTTTTTCCATCAAAGTTGACGAGTCTGCGACATAGTTCGGTTTTTCTCTCGGTGTAATTGTTGTCGTCTTTGTCTTATGTGCATTATCTATCATACTTTTCGCCATTGTCTTTCCTGCCACAGCACAGGCCCACGGCACTGCTAGTAACTCATACGGATTTCTTGCTCAGCCTTGCCTTACTGGCCGTCGATAGAATTTAGAAATTCGTAGTTGGCATCTTCGAAAGTCGTGTGGAAAAGCGTTACGATTCATCGTAGATAGAATGTATGAATTATCAAGGATTCAATCAGGTTCAGGACGCAGGATGGTTGAGCCATGGCTGGTTTCGGTTATTTTGGCTAAAGAGTTGCTGTGTCTATGCCTCTACAATGTCAATGATTTCGAATCCAAGTAACTGATCTTCATCAAGTAGGAACAATCATGAGCATAGCCATAGCGAGCTATTCTCCCTTTACCGACCGTGGAAGCCAGTTTCCCGAGGTAGTCGTCCTCGACCCCAAAATTGAGCTCGGCGCCAGCATTTCACGCACCAAAGAGCGCACCAGCGAGGAGAACATGCTCTTGCGGACCAGCAAGGAGCGCGCGCAGAGCTCGTCTGCTTCAACCACTGCTCAAAAGGCAACCGCAACGGAAGATACTGCCGACGCCGATCCGGCTTCTAGTGTGCAACATTTAAGACCGATCGCCACACGAAAGCTACACCAGTACCTGGCCCCTTCGCCGGGGTCTCGCGGTGCGTCGGCTGCGGCCGGGGGTGCGAGAGGAGAGGAGGCGAGGATGCAACAACAATTAGCTCCTGGACATCAGAGCAGCTCGTCCGGCGGTACTGTTCAGCAAAAGATATTCGCACAGAACAATCACGCCAAAAATGCGGGCACTGTCAGCGCTACAGGTACCGCAACACTACAACATACAACCACGACCCAACCTCCCGGAGTAGTAGACCACCAGCAGGTATCCCACGAAAAAACTGTTTCACCGTGATGATTTTGCAAGATCTGCATCACAAGTTTCTTACACATGACACACAAAATTTGCCATGCGCGCTTTCAAGGGGAAAACACTCTTAAAGAGTCAAGGTCTTGCAGGTGTAACAAGAGAAATACTTCTGTGCTCCATTCTATGCATCACAAGTTCACAGTGAAACAGTTTTTTCTTGCGATAGCAGGACCACGATGCGACTTCGCTCGAGCGCCAGCGGCGGGTGCAGCGAGTGCTGGCACAGCGGAAGAAACGAAGTTACGACGTCGCGCGGATTCTGGAGGCAATAGACTGCAAGAACGAGAGCACGAGCAGCAGATGCAGATCCAGAGCTGGAGCGAATGCAGCTACGACCGGTTCTTTTGCAAGCCGGATTCCGCGTCAAGACGGTCTTGATTTTCACGGAGACTCGTCCTCAACACGCGGTGCTGGAAGTAGTAGGACTATGGGTCGTCCAGCAACCACAACATCGGCGAACATGGAGGTCCTGGAGTCCGTGGAGCACGGGGATTGCATCACGAATTTACGAGACACAGACATGGTCATGCAAAGGGGAGGAAATAACTATCAACAGAACCGCGAACATCAGTACCAGATTACCAATCGAGTGGAAGTCGCGGAAGAGAAAACACAGGCGCTAGCGGCGCAGAACTCGGCTGCAGTCAGCGGTGTAATTCTTGGTGCATCAAAAACAGGTGCTTCGTCGTCGTCGATATCGAGGAACAATTTCAACTTCACTGCGAATCGAACCTTGCACATGGACATGATCCGTGGCGGGAATGTTCCCTTACCCAGCTCTATCCAAGAAAAAAACGTAAACGTTGTTAGTGTAATTTTGTGATGCGCAACATGCAAGATGATTGCGTCTGTCATGCTTGGCATGCATCGTAGGGTCCATTAAAGGGCGTTTTCACGTACTATCTGCGCATGACAGGTTTTTGCTGTCATGCCAGATGCTGTTCCTTCAAAAAAGTTACACCTACAATGATTTTTTCTTGGATAAGCTCTACGCCCTACCGCCAAGGGCCGAACGGACTGTGGTATGTGCTCGGGAAAAGCGGCAAATGGGAAGCGTTTCGGAGTACTAGTGACAGCAAGAAAACTTCTGCTGGAGGAGGAGCAGCAGAAGATTCTCAAGCAGGAGGACCACCAGAAGTACAGGCCAAAGCGCAAGTAGAAGCAGCCCAACATGACCGCTATAGAGCTGCTCAAGACCACGCTGGGCAGGCGCAGGTGGTGGAAGGGCAACCACATGGAGGACAAGCACCACATGCGGACTTCGATCTACAGGGCGAAGAAGGAGGTCCTTCTGCAGAAGGTCCTCTGGCCGCAGAGCAAGATCGGTCCGAAACGAAGATCGGGAGCGCGTTACTGCGGCAGGTATATATGAGTTCGCTGTCCAACCTGAATCTCGATGGACTGTTGGACTTTGATTTGAACAATCTTGAAGACGGACACGACGACGAGGACCAGCAGGCGCTCGTGTACAATGCGACAAGTGCGGACGTGATTCCTTCGGGAGGACGAGGACGGCAGAAAAAACCAGCGGAGGCAGAAGTGCCACAGCTCCTGAAGAGTGAAGATCACGAGTCGTCCACGGCACGACCGGAAAATCAAGTTACTAGCACCAACCCCCCACCGCGACCACAGCCTTCATCTACTACCACCTTTTCTACTACTTCTCCATCCCAAGTTTCCAAATTTGTCCTGCGCAACGGCGATAAGGAGTTGCGCCTCGCTTTGCACGAAGACCCGCAAAGCCCGAATCTCTGGCGCGGCGGCGGCTCCAGCGACAACAGCCCCGAGGCAGCTATGCTGTTGGAGCCGAAAAGACAGACGAAGACGGGCCGGATTCTCGCGGCGCCCGATGAGAAGATAACCTTTTTCTACACCAGTTCAGTGTGCGACTTCGCCATCAACGATCACGACGACGAGATTCGCGCGACAGTCACCCCATTTCTGGATTTGCTGGGTGGAGGGGGTGGAGTCCCAGGGGGTTCTCGTGTCGTGCAAGAAGGCATGAAACATGCAACTACGAGCACGACAGCGAAGTTGCGGACGAATAAAGCAGGGAGCTCCTCTTCGAAGAGAAATAACAAGAAGGTGCGAACATCAGATGAAAGCCGTGTAAATGACGCCAACAACAACTCTTGCACAGATGACTCCTCGTCGTCCTCGTCCAACAGCAACGTGGAGCACAAAGATCTGTTGCAGCACCTCGACCCCGACGAAGTTGAGCAGTTAGAAACTGTCCCGACCGTCGATTTTTCCCATCGAGTGTCCTTGTTTCACCGGAACAACCCGTTCTTGCAGTTGGATGATCTCGAGGACGGCGGGGGTCTTGAAGAGATAGAAGCACAACAAGCAGACGTGATGGACCACGATGTTAATTTCGCAAACAACAACGGGATGCTGATGATAAATGGGTCAACTACATTTCTGGAGAACAAGCGGAGCTCTCCTCGGGGAGGCGGGACAACAACGTCAAATAAAGGCGCATTTTTCGGGTTGAAGAACAAGAAAGACAAATACAGCCCGACAAATTTCGAAGCCACGCACGACAACACGCTGCTGAGTGCGAAAACGCAAAAGCGGCCGTCGAAGGAGTACGATGGGAGGAAGCGAAGAGCTGGAGATGGAGGGTATGATATCCTGTTTACGCATAAACGCAAAAAAAGTTTTTTGGAAATTTGAAAAACTTGATGTACTAGCACCAGCACATCACAAACCTTCTTCTTTCTTCACAATTAAGCTTGAGGATCGCTTTGAATTTGTACGTTTGCAGCTTTAGCATGTTCAATCTATCAGCAGGGAAAAAAGAAAAATTAAAATACTATATCAGTTCCGTCGACGAGGAGGACGGGTCCGAGGAGCAATTTGATGCCGACACAGCAGCTTCTCGGCTGCACCACCACACTAATAATTTTCCCAGTGGTTACAACTCTGGCAGCACCGCAGAGGCTGCGAGCCGGCTGTTGCGAAACCTTGTGAGTCACGAAGAGGAGAAGGAGAGTGAAGATCTGCAACTTCTTCTGGACGAGAAATCGGCGTCGGTCGACAAGGAGACCCGGAACGTCGAGCACACCTTTCCCACGTACAGCAACACCGGGTTTTTCGGGGGCACTAGCGTGTCAAATATGAGCATTATCAAATGTAAAAATGTCTGGGTCTGGAAACTTGTGATGCTGTGTGGCATATCATGAGGAGGCCACAATTGCTGGCTCAGCATGACAAGTTTCTGAGCTTCTAGGTGTTGCCTATTCTACATGACAAACTACGTTTCTGCATGACAGAAAAGTGGGGCTCCTTGGTAATGTGCATGACAGATTTCAGAGTCATGCCAGACAAGCTCAAGCATGACAATGACAAACTTGCACTTTTCCAGACCCAGACATTTTTACATTTGATAAGCATGAACAGCTCACAAAACCCGCGAAGCGAGGACCAGTTGCTTTCGATGCAGATCTCGAGTGGAAGCAGCAACCGGGGTGTATTGGCGACGAGCGGAAGTATAGTTTTTCATAAGTTCTTATATGTTTTTCAACACCTCGACTTCTCCTGTCGAAGACCACAACCATCAAAACCTAAAAAACAAAAATCTTTCAACTTTTCGCAGGCGGCATCGGCCAAGCATCGGAATCCGGGAACAGCGCGACTTCCGGACCGCCTGGAATCCTACGAAACGACCTGGTTCCCAACACAACATCAGCACAAAACCAAACCCTGGGCAGCAGCGGCTTCGGAAATAATTCCATCAGTATCGCGCCCCCCAGTGCGAGTACCGAGCGGAAGCCGAAGAAGAGCTTTGCGTTCTCAGAGACCAGCTTCAACGTCAAAGACGAAAACAGTGGTGCGGAGTTCCGGAGAGCCTTTAAGAATTCCCGGAGCCGATCCTTTGCCGCGGCGACGGCCTTGGAGGCGCACCGGATCTCCAAGCACGTGCAGGCGTTTGACGGCAAGACCGCGCTGCCGAGTGCTGTGCGGAAGAAGGACACGGAACTACAGCCGGTCTTGCAGATGAATCTCGTCCACGAAGTTGTAGATCATGATCACGCCTCTTCTGCATCTTCTCGAAACAACAATCCTTTAGACGCCGATCCCGGGTCGTCGAGTAGCAGCTCTACTACCTCGCGGGCGGAGGCGGAGCCTCCCAGTGGTGCGGAAGAAGTAGACCACGATGAAAAGAACTACGCGTTGCAAGAAGCACCACCGCGGATCAACGTCCTGGGAGGAGGTGAGAGCCGGAGCAATATTAAACAGCAACACGACGGCTACGGCACGTCAGACGATGACGAGGATGAAAATGACAGTACCAGTAAAGAACAGCAATTATCTGGTCAGCAGCAACCGCTGTTAGACGATTCCTCCGCGGACGAGGACGAGAACAAAGACGCGTTTCCAGCCCCAGATGAGAGTAGTACAAAAAACGCAATTTTGAACCTGAACAGCCGGGCCAGCATGCTGGCCGGCGGTGCTGGTCTTGGAACCTCGTCAGCGGACGATAGGGGTAGTGGTCACGGTATCAATTCATCCGGGAAGATGAACAATAATACGAGCGGCAACGCTGGGAAATCGGCTTTCCGCACTTCCAAATCGCAATCCTTTTGCTTCCACCGCGGGTCTGTCAGTCTCGACCGGACGGCGGCGAACAAGCAGCTGGAAAAGCTACAAAAACGCGCGAAAGACGACACTCACAAGCGGGATTCGCAGGATTTGTCCCATTTGGAGCCCCAGTTCTTCCAAAATCTGAAGAAGGAGATTGACAAAAAGAGGAAGGCCAGTTCCGCAAATTTACTCGCGGTCAGTCCGGCTGCGGTAGTGCCGACCAGCACCCCGGTGAACGGGAGTTCTGCTGGGAAAGTGATGATGAGTAGTCCACCTCTCCAACACGATTCTTATCTTCCCGGCGGATCGGTCGCAAATGCAGGAAACGGAATTGTGAAAAACGCAGAACATCAAGCTACAACTGCAGTCCCTATGAATTCCCCACCGACGATAAGTTTGAACAGCAACAGTCTGCTTCCAACCACCGGCGCGTTTTTGTCCTCGCAACTGCCGTCCGCGCCGAAGAATTCCTTTTGCATTCCGTCGCCGGAGCACCAGGTTTTTAACGGGTCGTCCAATGGCTTCAGCGGTGGGACGATGACGGTGAATAACAAAAATTTAGGCCAACAGCATCAACATTCGACATCAATTTCTGACCCAACACGAAGGTTCTCCGCCTTTCCGCTGCAGTCCGGAACAACATCGAACTACGCAGGAGCTTCGACTTCACTACACTCCTCCAGCACAGGCCCGCCACTCGTCGGGCAAAACCTCGCGGCGAACGCGATTCGCCACAGTTACTGCGCCCCACCGGGAGTCGGGGGTATGGGAATAATGAATACTACTGGAAGTAGTAGTAGCGTCTTGAAAGCAGGACAACTCTCGTCGTCGATGAACAATGGTACCCTGAGTGTGCACGGGCCTGGCACCGCAACGCTCGACACCACGTCGTCTGTCCAATTACTAGCAGGAGACCATCTATTCGAAGATCATGACCCACGCACGCAGTCGAATTCGTCTCAATTGAGTCAATCGGCCAGGAACATCACTCCGCCCGCTGCGGCAGGCGTGATGAAAAATGGGCCGACATTGCTTGAGGAGAATTTCACGTCCCCGGGGGCCGCGACGAGTGTGATGTTGGACGGGAATTTTACTAGCAATAAATCCGGAGGAATAAACGGAATGAAAATGATGAACAACCACAGCAACAATTTTCTGCTTTCCAACGTGGAACAGCAACTCTCCGGAATCTCGGCCTCGTTGAAAGCCCTGGGCGTCGAAATGGAGCTGGCGTCTGACGAGGAGGACGATTCTTCTGCCGCGTCGGCGGGGGTCGAGCAGGACGTCCGGATGAACCAGCAGCAAGCTGGAATGCATCACGTACAAGCGGTAGCGGCCAGCAATTGTACAACTCGCGGAAAAAATAAAGGAAAACAAGTGATCGCGCCAGGTCCACAGCAAGATCCACAAGAGGACGAACAAGATTTCTTGCACAGCCTGCACGAGACGAAGCAGCTACTGCAAAAGCAGTTGAAATTGTTGCAAAATTCGCTAGCGCAGGTCGCCGGAACTGCAGCTGCTCCTGCGAAGATAAAAGAGAAAACGCGCCAGCACCAGAGAAACAAGAAGAACCACCAGAAATTGTCGACTTTTGATCATGATCAAGAAAATCTCTCTTCTTCCAGTAGTTCCGAAGACGCGTATTCCGTCGAGTGTGAGCAGCGGAACAAGAGCAACGAAGCGAACAACCCGGATCTGTTACTCGATCAATACGGCGAGTCCCCACCTAAGCGCATCAAGTCCCCCGGGCGGCACAGGTGGGTCGTGGAGAATAAAAAGGACGAGATGAAGAAGAACAAGAACTACAGTAGAGCAGGGTGGATCAAACAGAACAAGAATCTGCACTCAGCTACTAGCGAAGATCAAGATTCTTCTTCCAACAGTCATCAAAGTGGACATCATCAGAAAAACGCAACACTTTCTCGCAGTGCGATCGACCTCGCGGAAACCCTTATCTCGTCCCCTTCAGCCGCACTGGTTTCTTCACTGCCGAAAACACCGCTGTCGTCCTGGAACTACTTCGAGAAGGTGGCTGACACGGTGAAAGCGGTAGTGGCGGAGAAGGTTTTATGCTTTGCAAAAGCATCGCAGACGCGGTTTCATCACTAGGATGGATCGCAGGACAAATTTTTGAGAAGGAAGATTTAGCCAGCATAATCACATTTGTCATGCAAAATTCCCTCTACTAGATCTAGAACTAGCAACGAGTCGTGCGTCGTGCGATATTTTTGCACAGGATAGTTTTTCCAGCTGGTTATCGATAAATACGCTGACGACCGGGAGGGTGACGTCGGGGGCGTTTTTCAAAAATCGCTCTGCAGACTGTACTCCGCGAACCCCTACGACATTTGCAACACGAACGTCCTGCTGCGACCGGCCTTGCTCGTGAAAAGGATGACGAGACATGGGTATTTACTCGAGACCGCGCTAATTTTTTTTCTCTCGACATAGATTTTGCGTCGGAATCTGTGCTATCTCGCTTTGTGTTTTCTACTCGTAGAGCGCATCAGGCAAAAATGGAAAGAGTGTCGATGTGACACTACCCCTTCATGTTGTATGAACAAACACCTAAACCTAAATCAAATACAGGTACTTCGAGAGTGCGCTGCGGCGTATCATACCGTCGTACCAGCGGCGGCTAGAGGAGGGGAAGAAAATCTACGTTACCGCGGTCAACGATGTGCGCCGGGATCTGGACGAGATGTTTTTTCACCTGAAATCCCAAAGAAGCTTGGTTTTGGAAATCATCATCACAGAACCCTGCAGGGAGGAGATAGCGTGCTGAAGTCTGTCGGGGGATGTTGGATCTTCTTGTTGATGCAGGTCTTTAATATTAATTGTCTCAAGGCATTAGTACAACCATTATCGTTATCCATGAATAATACCACGCAGTTGGACCTCGACCTGGACTGTTAGTCCGGTAATAATAGCAATTCTTGCAACACGAACACTCATTCTCTTTAGATGGAACAAGCGACGAGTAGTTTTCAGCCAAGGAAGAAGTTTTTCACTGTAGTCACTGCCTCCAGTGCCACAAAGGAAGTCAATACAAGTCTCTGATCGTTTTTTAGTGATCGTGAATTCAAGATGACAAACATGTGAAAATTGTGACGTAGAAGTTTCTTTCCGATTGGTTCGTGTAGCCCAGAGAATAGCAATAGCATTGATACTAGGCAGGTCGACATGTAAGATGTAGCACAAAGTATATCTCTTTTTCAGCTAGTGTCGAACTTGAAAGTCCTAAATTAATGAGCAGAATGATGAAGCTGATGTTGAAAAGCAATTGCAATACGCTGATGTATCTACAGAGACTGTATAATTTACGTAGAAGATGTTAAAAATGAAAAGTTCAGGCGATGGGCATGGGCGCCTGTGTACGCGAAAAAGTAATTCCGTCGAAAGTGAAATTCTCTCTGTGGATGCCGGAACGAATGAATATGAAACAAGAACAGAAGCAAAACTGCAACTGTACACTAGATTTGATGAAGACAAAAGATTTTCATGCGAAAAACAAATGTTGATGTTGAAGATTAAGATAGGGTAGCACACGCGCTGTCGACCTCGACCTTGAAGATGATGTCCGATACTAGTGTGATGATTTTCGACAAGAAAAATCACTATTTTTCCGTGTTACAAAAAAGGACGAACATCTGTGATAGCCGTCAATTTATTTCTGCCCGTGAAGAAACAGAAAGATGCCGAAATCGTTTGCGCATAATCGGTCAACGGTTTTCTGTCCAGCGCATCGTACTAACAAATTAGTAGTGGAACCTACAACTCTATATGGTTCCTGCGCTTTGCAAGGATCCTGACATGCAGGTCGATAAGGGTCGACGCAGATAAGTAGGTCCCGTTGTAGGCCTTACCGTGCCGACACAGCAAGGAATGAAACAAGTTGAGATAATGATCAAGTACAGCACTCCAACTAGATGCGCATCCGTAAATCATGACTGGAAAAATCTGTGTGAGAGTAAGGAGATGGAGATGTTGTGGTTGGTGTAGACCGTAATATTCGAACTACTCGAGGACGAGCGAATGAAAAATAATATATTCGAACTCGATACAATTCGCGCCTGTTGGCACTTTTTTTTCTCAGCACTCGCGAAGATGCATCAGCATCAGGCGATATCCACTCGCAGAGTCAGGAGATGAAAGCTTCATGTTGTAGAACGACACCAACAAGAAAAATATTTGACAGAAATGCATGATCTTTTTGCTGCATGACGAAAAAGAAAAACATGCACCACAGAAAATTTTACTACCCCCTTCGGTCAACAATAACAATTTTGCAGTAGTCAGATGCTAAATATCAAATAGATGGAATAAACATTTTGACCTTTGCCTTTGCTTCGCATGCAAGACATGAAATGAAAACGCAACGCTAAAAGAAAAGTGTGTATGTTCAACCGTGCGCTGACCACAACGACTTACGACGGGATCCCAAAAAGGAATGAAGTGTGAGCTACATGATTTGATGATTGCACCAAATTAATAGTAAATTTGAGAAAATGAAGAAAAGGAATTTGGACGATGAGGAGGCACTCCACTTAATCAATGCATGGATCTCTTTTGACTACATCAACTTCCATCCTCTAAAATCCTCTCAGTCACTTTGAAGCAGCACGTTTTTTATTGTTGCAGCAAATCTAAAGAATAAGAAAGCTACACGACACAGCAGCACGAAAGAGAGCGAGGAAAGAACCAGCACACGACCTACGGGAGATTGATTGATACAACGCGATTTCTTGCAGACGCCGTGTAGTTTTCATCCCACACCAACCAACGTGAAAGCGAAGACGTCAGCGCATTTCGGGTTCTTTGCGGTCGCTCCGTATCTTCTGGCAGTCCAACCAGAGAAGCTCTTGCACAATCTATCAAGCGAGAGCTCGGACCGAAACAACCCGTTATCTGCGACGGCAAGGGCGGCCGTGAGATGAAACTTGTGGCTAAGGAATTTCTCAACAGAACACAGATCTTGTCTTCTAGTTGTATTACACGCTCTCGCTCCTGCAGCAGCAGCTGCAGTAGACTGCTCCTTGTGCGGCACATCTAGCTCGCGACGTTGCAAGAGGCGTTTTTACCGTGAGTCGTGTCTGTGTACTGTCGCAGAATTCCTTAACCCAAGAGTTTCGAGCTCAATAAACCCCTCTCGCACCGACGTGGTACTGCTACGTAGAAGTTCGTCGGAAGTAGAAATAAAAGCTGTAAAAATAACCCACCACCTCATCTAGTACACGACGGCTCTTGTGGCAACAAAATCGATAAACAAAGGACCCGCACCTCCGTACTATCTCTACTCGTGTCGATCACGTTTCGTTGCGAAGATTGGACACACCTCGTTCGGACTTCGTGGAAGGATTTTCTTTTCCTGTTGTATGAAAAGTAAAGATGAAAGATTCTCTTATAGCAGTACGAAATCAACATAGCTCTTTCAACTATAATTTGACGAACGCATAGCATTTCCGAGTTGTTTTTTTTGTAACTACCGCTACCTTTAGGCAGATGATGTTTTGTAGTTGTACAAGATTTCGGAACTCGTGAAAACAAGCATAAAAATTCTATCAACGACCATGAATATGAATCTACATTCCGGCTACTGCAACACCGAGGGCAAGAAGAACCACGGCCAGCTTTCGCGCGGAGTCGTGCAGCGGAGTACAAGAGTTCAGGAAGGCAACGAAGCACGACAGATAAAAATGCCGATAAAAAGCTGCGCTATTACAGCTGCTACACGGACGTCGAGCAGAGGGCAACTACATGCTGAGGAATTGAAGACTCGCGTGTGATTAGATTGAAAGTGAGTTGCTAGGTTGTGTTAGAAGATTTATTCGTGAGTAGTTTTTGTGGTTGTATTCATCTCGTTGGATCGAGTTTTATTCCAACAGTGATTATAACTACATCATCCTGTTTACTACTACTGGGGTCAGCGTCTTCAGCGAGGACCAATCAGTGTATAATTTGGACGAAACTGCTCGTGAATTTATCTTCAGCAAAATACGTAGTACTTACTTTTCAACGAAAATCGCCAGAATTTGAATCGATATCGAATACTACAACCGTGGAGGCGGCCGCCAGCACGTCCTCGCGAGGCCATTTCATCTTTTCCGTGCTGGAATTCGGGTAAAAGTAGAGGATCCTCCTGTACCACCGAGCCGACAACGACGACAGAACGGCACTGAGAGGCGACGTAGACTAGTACCTGTTCTTCGGTCCTCCTCGTCATCGTTCCAGAGGACCACGCGTTGATTGTAGTACCTGCTTTTCAACACGCTTGTTACCTCCGCACGACCATCTTGTTTGCAAGAGATGACCGCCGGGACGACAAACACAGGGACGCCTGCGCCGCCCATGAACCCACCGCCGGCGGGCCAGCATCAGCAACCAGTATTAACGACGGGCGGAGCAGCGGCAGCGGGTGAGCAGCAGCTGCAGCTTGCGGTGGGTGGAGTAGCTGGCGCAGCTGTATCAACAACTGTACCACCACCACCACCTGCTCCCATGGCCGCGGCGACCGGAACAATTCCGCCAAATCAGGTTAGTAGCAGTGGAACACCAGGAGCGATATTGGCCAGTACTGGAATAGTCACAACAGCAGCAGCAGCAGGGGATCCGGCAACAGCTCCACCACCAGGCAGTGGCAAAAATGCGACAAGTACTACTATGGGCAGTACAACAAGCACGGGCATTAATCAGCATCAAAAAGGAGCTGCTGTAGCTTCAGTGGTGAACAACGCAACTGCGACGGCACCACCAGCACCAGCCAGCCAGTTCGTGATGAGTCAGTTTGGCGCCACGCCGCTGATCACCGGAGCCGCAACCCCCGCGGGGACCCCGGTGTTCCAGTTCCAGCAACACCCACCGTCCGCACCGAAACACAATAATTTCGGCGCCAAAAAGGCCATGAAGAACGCACCTGCGTCGTCTTCAAATAGCGGGCCTTCCAGACCCTCGAACAAGCCGGGGGTGAATCCTCTGCAGCCTTTCAACAAAAACAAACACATCACGCAGGTGACGCACCAGGGGGTAAGTGTGCTCACACAGGATGAAGTGGCGAAGAGATCTCCGGTGGTGGTTGCGGTTGGTGGAGGTGGACAACCTCCTCCTCCGCCGCCAGCTGGTGATAGTAACTACACAGCGGGTGAGCAGCAGCAGCAGCAGCAGAAGGATCATCAACATTCACGCCAGCCCAAGAACCCCAAGAACCCCCACCAGCAGAATTATAACAACAACAAGATGAAGCTACCAGTGCAACGGCCTGGAATCCTGATGAGCCATTCCAGTGGCGGCCACGCGTCCGGTAACGAGGCACAGAAAGTGATGACGACCGGTCCGACTACCGCGGGAGGGGGCAACAGCAGCTCATCTGGGGGTGGAACAGGAACTGCCACGGCGCCAATAAACGGCGCAGCAGGAGGTGGGAACAGCAACCACAGTAACCAGCAGGGCTACAAGAGTAATGCATACAACACTGGTGGTACTACCTCGAGCAGCTCTAGTAATAAACATCAAGGACACAACTACAACAATCAAGGAGTCGGAGGCAACGCCGCAACCGCAAGTAGCAATCAAAATAAAGCGCCCAGCACCAGTACGTCGCAACCGCAAACGGGGATGAACAATAAGTCCTCTTCTTCCAGCACGCAGCCGTCCGTCCGGTGGAAGGATCAGGGCTTTGAACTGGGCGACTTCCTCGGCCAGGGGGCGATGGGCACGGTGTTCAAGTGTTTCCGCGGCGGTAAAACCTACGCGGTCAAACGTATCGATTTGGCGAAGCTGCGGCTGCGGAACAACGAACAGAGGCTGAGGCAGCGCCTCATACGAGAGATCAGCATCCTGCAAAACCTCGGGATGCACGAAAACATCGTCGGGTATATGGGAAATTATTTTTTGCTTCGTAGTTTCTTTTGTTGTCTTTTGGATTTTTTGCTTCTTGAAGACATACAGATGCGTCATGAGCAAGAGCATGTTGCAACTACATTTTTGGCAGCAAAAGTAAGTCCTAGGTAGAGGTTTTCTACTATTACAAAACTATAATTCAGGTACGAAGGCTGCTACGATGAAAAGGAGACGCAACTGCTCTTCATCGTGCAGGAATATGTGGCCGGCGGCGAGCTTCTCGCGCAGATCATCGAGCGCACCTTTTTCGATCCGGAAGCGAGCTATGTGTTACGCGGCCTGGTCCGCGGACTCCAGTTTTTGCACCAAGCTCACATTGCGCACAGAGATTTGAAGCCAGAAAACGTGCTGATTGGCAGCTCGCAAAACGTCGCCAGAATGCGCATGCACGACGTCAAAATCGCCGATTTTGGTATAGTGGTCAGAATTTACTCGTCTAGTTGTATGAGCGATGTTTACTGCTACAACATGTACATACGTCTGCAATCTCTACTTTTCCTTTTGGTTGGCTTGCTATAATTTCATGCACACATCAAAGTATGTGAAATTGGCACAACGATTTCGGTGAAAAATAACGCATGACGCTTATTCCAAACTCTTATAATAACAGGTCTTTCCAAGGAGATCGCCACGGATTCGAACCCGCTGATGAACAAGTTTGCGCAAACGCACCAGTCCTGCGTCGGCACGCCGATGTACGTGGCCCCGGAGGTTTTTGACAAGAAGCTCGAGGCTTCGTTCGGCGTGGACATCTGGGCGTGCGGGGTGATTCTCTTCGTGATGCTCGAGGGCAAATTCCCGTTCAACGAGACGCTGAACACGGCCGAGCGGGACTACGACACGGCCTTCAATTTGTTCCGGAAAAAACAAACGGCGAGCGCGCAACAGGCCCTGTTTGGCATGCTCAAGGCGAACCCGGCTGATCGATGGAGTATAGATGTTTTTTTTTGTAACTTCTTGCCATACAACGATGGGCCAAACCTCGTATTAGTTTTGAAGAATTGACTCCACCAATTTGCATTGTATCATAAATGAATGGAAATTGAATAAAGAGGTACTCGTACTAGTCGAACAAAATGAAAACTCTGTCCTATCAGGTACAGAAAAGATCCTGGATTGCAAGTTTTGCAAGGTCGCGGACGAGTTTCTTGAGGACTACAAATCTGGCAAAGTCGCGACGTACCCTGTCGTTCCCAGTCCGGGCGGCGACAGTGGCACCGACCACGAAGACGCAATGGAACAAGAGCCGGTTATGGAAGGTAACTTTTTCTATCTCAATCTCATATTTTGCGAGCGTTTTAGGATTTAGGGCTTCTTCATAATTTCTGTCCACAAATGCGAATTGGATACAGTTCCTGAAGCTGTCGTTCACGGGAGAAATTAAAATGAATTTAAAACCACCAAGATCCGCCAGACAAACGCAGCAAAATGAAACTACAAACCCCCACCACAGGTACCGGCCCCGCCTCTGCCGTCGGCGAGCGGCGCACGCCGAAGGACGTGCGTGCGCTGTTTGAATCCGAGGAACAGGAGGGCATGATCCCGGCCCCCATTTCCGTCACCCCCGCACAGGAGGAAACAAACGAAAGCCCGCGACGGAAGCGCGCGAAACTGGAGCGGGAACAGAAGGACAAAAGTCGCCATCCGAGCCCCGCGCAAGCGCCACAGCAAGGACAAACGGCCGGTGGTAGCAGCAGCTCATCTTCCAATCAAAACCATCCGCCGCCACAGCAACTCGCCATGACAAACGACCAAGCTTGGGTGTGGGGCGCTGGAGGTGGTGCAGCTCCAGGTGGGGGAACAAACAATACGACCAATTGGCAAACGCCGTTCGGAACAAATTCATCTGCGAATGACGGTAAGGGGAACAAGAAGGGAAAGGGGAAGAAGGGCAGTGGTGGAGACAAAAACAACAATACCATGAAGCCGCCTGCTGGACCGCCAAATTCTTGGGCGAACAAAAACAACAATAATAACCAGCAGGGCGGTGGGTCCTCGTCTAGTACCGCAAATAACGTGAACAACAACATGAAAGACGGCACGACTACTTCTGGTGCAGCAAACAACATGGAGGGTGTTGTCGAAAACCCTTCGTTAACCCCGGGAGATGGTGACCAGCACAGAAATAGCCAACAGAACAACAACAATAACCCAAACCAGTCCAACAAGCGACAGCGCTTCCCGTCCGGGGGCCCGAACGACGTCATGTTGAACGGAAGCAGTCAAAATCAAAACGACAACAGCAATTCCAACATCTACACGGGCGTCGGCCTGCGGAACCCCGACCAGCAGCCGAAGAACAGCTCGCCGGTGATGCGGCCCTGGTGTCACAACCAGCCCATGCTGATTCGGGAGAACAAGACGAACAAAAGGCAGTTTTGGGGGTGCGTCAAGTACCCAGACTGCACGAATACGGAAAATTACCCGCTGTTCTGCATGTTCTGCGGCACCGAGACGAAGTTTCGCCGAAAAGCGAATTCCGGATTTTTCCAGTGTCCGCAGCCGTTTTGCCGCTTCAAGAAGCAGATCCCGGAAGTGCCGCCCGTCTGCATGGTGTGCCAAGATCAGCGAATGGAGATCCGGAAAAAACAGGCCAACGGACAGAAATTCTGGGGCTGTTTGAGCTACCCGCAGTGCAAAGGGACAAAACAGTACCACGGGACGATGTGAGGATTATTTTTCCGTTTGTCGACGTTGCTCTTCTGCTTCTGCAGAAGACGCTGTTCTTTGGAGTGGTTTTGAAACTGCTGATGTTGGCTCCTTGCTTCTACCCCCCTTGACTCAAAGAAGAAAATTAAAATTACTACCTGGAACTCACCCCCGGGCTCAGACAGAACAATCAGAAGATCAGATTGTACTGGTTTTGATGTAGCGCAACGCCTTTGGATCGTGAAGAGAATTGCATAGCTACCCCCACTACAACTAGACCGACCCGCCATAGACAACTTTTCTGACCCACCTACGACCTTGTGTGATTTTGAGTGGTGTGAAATAGGCAACAATTTAAAGAAAAAATAAAAAACGAAAAAACGACAAAGCATACGAAAAAGACCGCAGATCGGAAAAGCCTGCAGGTCGGTGGAGACCGAAATGATATTGAAAATTGAAAGCAAAGCCTGTTTCTCGTTTGTTTGACATTTTTCGTTCTTACTAGTTAAGTTCGTCGTGCCAGTTCCAGTTCGTCGCGATCCTTATATTGCGGTGGCACTCGCTGAGGCGATTTCCTTTCCGATGAGCCAAGATCTACTTGTGTGTGGGTTTATGATCGAAGTACCACAATTTCCGCACCCTCGTCGTGCCCTGTGGTCATAACCAAGAACCGCGACGTCGCTACCTCGACGAACATGAGCGCCAGCACAACCGCCCTAGCTGAAGCTGATTCGGCACAGCCAGAAACTCACAGTACGACCGCAACTAAGTCCATCTACTTGCCGGAAATTTTCGAAAGCCTCGACCTGCCGACCAAACTGGGGCACAAGTACCGCTCGGCGGAGATTGGGTTTCACCAAATATTGCGCGAAATGGAAGCAGACGGGGATTTGGACAGGCGGACGGGAGAGTTCTGGGTATTCGACGAACGGGAGGCCGCGCTGGTCAGTGAAAAAGTGAAGGAAAAATATTTGTCCTGACGTCAATCCACTCAGGTCATCACAAGTATTTTTTGTGCCAGCAAAGGCCAGAGAGTCAGGCTCCATTTTCCAGTCACGATAATTATATCGGACGCACAGAGTGAAATCTTGTTCCCAGTAGCTAGTAGCTACCTCCAGTGCGTTGGTTTTTGCTGTTCCACTTCTGACCTCTACTCGAAACTGTACGACGTCTTGAATCGTGTTTACGTAAGTATCGCGCTCGCCTGAAGAGTACATTTCGTATCGTCCTCAGCGGAAAGAACTTCTACTTGTTTTGCAATACCAATTATCGCCACTGATGCATCGGTATCGAAGGCATCTTCGAGCTCGCTATCAAATCGCATGTCACACGAAGATTATCATGTTAGTTTTGATCGTCGATTAGCTTGTATCGCTCGAGATTTTTCGTTGGTGATCGTTGGATGCACGACAATGCCGCTTTTCATCGTCTACAGAATGTAAGAGTATTTCATTCGCAAGTTGTATTTCAGTTTTTTATGCAAATTCTGACTGCGAAAGTTAAGTCCACCGAGTTTTCTTGAGTTGCAGTTTCAGCGATTCTTGAAGGCAACAAGCAGGTCAAGATGCCACATGGTCTCGTGGCGCAAGCCACCGCTTCGCTTCATCACGAGTTGTCTGCGGATCCAGGGCAGATGGACCAGGAGCCTTATCACGTCCACCATAGCGGCGCATCCACCGTGCAAACGTCGCCGGGCGGAACAACAGCCGCTTGCTCCAGCTGCCATCACAGATCGACGAGAAGATGTACCTCGTTCTTCAGTTCCGGAAGTCCCGCTGACGATCATCAGATAGAAGCTTCAGTTCGACGAGTTAGGAGAAGACAGCTACAGAATCACAGTGGTCGCACCGCAAGTAGTGCAGCATCCTCGTCACCCACCGCTTTCTTCGACATGGACACGCTGAGCATGCTTTCGAAGATGCGCAAGCAGATGGAGCAGATGGTTATTGAGGACGATGTAAACGACCAGTTAGACAACGACAACACGATGGACAAGGAGGACCTGGCGCTCGGTTTTTTCAAGGCGATCATCACCAAGGCGTCTGACACTTCGAAGCAGATTTTAGAGGAGCAGACGACGGCCGTCACGGACCACTTGAAGGGGTTGAAAAAAGACTTGGAGGAGAAGAAGCTGCAAGAAGCGGAAGAACCCGAGAAACTTGACATTGGCCGGTCCGCAATCTCGTTCGAGAACGACGTGATGAACAGCAAAGCGGGGAAAATGGGGCAACAGGTCTTGACTTGGTTAAAGGCGAAAGCGAACGACGCGAAGAAGCTCGCGGGCCAAGCGACGGAGACCGACGGATACGACAAACTGAAACAAGCCGCCGACATGACGAAGAACACGGTGATGGACTTTGCGCAGAGCATTCTTCCGCCCGTAGTTTTCGACGGGGTGAAGAAGATCCCCGGAGGGACAACGGGTTTACTCGACGACTTGAAAAAACAACTGACGGAAACGAACCACGCAGCCGGGGAAACGGAGGAGGTGAAAAAGGCGAATCAGGAAAAAACGGAGAATTTGAAAGCGGAAGTGAAGAAAGCGACGGCGTTGGTATTGGACATTGCGGACCGGCAAATTGAAAATTTGAACAAAAAAATGAAAGGCTACATTTCAGATACTGAACAGGCGGGGAAAAGGTTTCTGGACGAGTTCAAAATGGTTACGATTGAACTAAAGAAGGCGAAGGAGGAGTATTCGGAACTGTTCTACGAGATTTTCGGTGGGGAGAAGAATTCGAAAAAACTCCTCTCCTTCATCCTGCAGGGCATTTCCGCCTACGCGGGGTACCGCGCACTGAAAGCCATTTTGGTGCGGCTGCAGGCGATCCGGACGAATCCGATGAACATGATCGAAACGCGGATGCGACCATACACGGAGAACGAGAAAACGAAACGGATGGGACAGTTATGAACTGCAAAAGTATCGTATGTAGTGAGGTCACGAACGTTCTATCCTAGCGGTTTTTTTGACATGCATCACGCAAAACGACCGGCAGTTTTCAAGCGGCCGGAAGTGTTTTTTAACAAAAAAAGTTTTCAATTATCAAGCGGCCGGGGCGTTTGCGGCAAAATAGCCCGGGCGGATTCTATCGATTCCCGCTTGATAAAACGACGCAGGGGAGCCGGCAAAAGGGGCGCCCTTCTGAGGCGCCCACCGCCTTAGTTTCTGGCGATTTGCGGCGCCCAAAAATGGGCGCCCAAAAAGCAGCACTCCGAAAAAAACAGAGAATCCGCATGGTATGGGCCTCATTTTTTCCCACATTCGGGCCGCGCAAAAGACGCCTTCAAAATCCGCCATTTCAGAGGCGGACTGAAGACCAGAAGATGCAGCATTTTGCCAAAAAAAAAACAAAAAAAACAAAGTCCGCCAAAAGCAAAAAGCCAATCCGCATGCTATGGGCCCGATTTGGGGCTCCCAAGGGGCCGACCCTGGCGTGGGCCCTGGCGGGGCCATAGCATGCGGGGAAGGTTCTTCGATTCGAAACCAAATGGGGGCCGCCTCTGGATTGAGATTTTTAGCGACCGCCGTGCCGTCGTGCATAACATTACTCACGATGGCATGGTGGGCAGAGAAGTTGCGTCCTTTTTTGGCGTGAAGACAAAAAGACCGCCATGACCTCACTACCTCCGCGGACGCGGCTATTATTGGTACTTGTATAAATGCATTAGCATTACAATTACAAATTTTTTCAGCATGAGAAGTAGACTTTGTATAATGCGGATTTGCATTAAGAAAAAGATTTGTAATGCAAGACTTGCACTTATACAAATACGATACTTTTGCACAGGATAACAGTGGGTCAATAGCTACGCGGACGAGCCGTCGCCGGTGACGTGGGACTCGAGAAAAGGGATCTACAAGGGCAGTATCGACACCATCGTGGGGTGGAGTGTGGACGCGAAAGGGGAAAAGGAGAAAACGGAAGAAATGGTGCACAACGCGGACTCGGTTCTCCGGGATCTCGCAAGGGACAAGGACCGGGCGTTTAAGGCAGTCAAGAAAGCGAAAAGGTTGGCGGAAACGGCGAGGCGATTGCAGCAGTTTGAAAAGGAGCTCGATTACTCGCAACCCCTGTCGAAGTACTGCGCATTGAATTTAACGGACACAACTCCAAGTACTGCGTCTTCAACGTCCCGTGGGGGTCCGCCCCCGGGAAAGCTGGCTTTCTGTCGGCAGGCGACGAATCTGTTTCCGTTGCCCGGGGGAAGCGTGGAGGGGAGTGTGGGGAAAGCGTTGATGGAGTTTTGATCTGGTAAAGCCAAAGAGCTCACAAGAGTGCATGCGCAGACTTTATTTTCTCTTGTTTCGGTAGTTTGATGGTTTTTGTTTTCAAAAACACATTCACAGCACCACCACCGAAAGAACAAAGTGAACACACTCCATGAATATCCACCTTATGGTTATGACAGTCAGGAACGTGTGATATGAAATGATAATGAGCATCAGACGAAAGAACGTTTAGAGTCGGGAGACCTTACTTCTTGAATTTTGTTTTTTTTTCTGTTTTTGTTCCTCGCCTGCATACTGCAGCTGTAGGCGATGCTACGTGCCTCCTTAGTCTTTGTTTTTTCTTTGAGCGCTTTGGCTAGCCTTCCGAGCGATTGTTTTGAGTGACGCGATTGGTTACACTCAGAGAGCAAATCATTTATTTGAGCAGCACCCGAGACTGACCTGAGGAAGGCATCTTCTAGAGGGAACAGCTTGCTGCGCTGCGCCGCGTCAGAATGCAGGAAAAAGCAATCAGCAGGGATTTAGATTTTGATTTGTTCATCTCGAACCTCGTCTCAATGAATATGTTCTGCTCTTCACGTCTGAAAGTGAAACTAGAACTACAAACAGAAAAAGTAAAAGACACAGCGTAGCTATAGATTGATACAGTGATATATGAATCGTATGACAACGTGCATCAGATAACGTAACTCTAACTTTCATGATTTCCAATCGGTTAAAACATAAAATGATAAATGAATATCTCAACATACTCATCCCAAAGTGTTACCCAAAGATGGTACGGATGATGTAAAAGTTTTTCGGTGATTTTGGAGAGCCGGACGACATAGGTTTTTTTAACTTCCAGCCCGCGCCTCAGGAGTCAATGAGGCGGTATAATTCGCGGGAACGAGAACGACGAGGACGACGCAATGACTCACGATATCGAGAGCGAGAACGACGACGCGATGACTCACGATATCGACAACGACAACTACGATGCGATAACTCAAGATATCGCGACGAGCGTCAGCAACATGGAAATAATAGTCACAGACGAGCTGCTTCGCGAGAGCGAGACCGGCGTCGAGATTTTCGGCACCAAAGCAACCAAGAACAACGCGGGTTTCGAAGTAGAAGTAGAAGTCAACAGCGGGACTATAGGCGGAACGTTTACGAAATCGAAGACGCAAGACCGCGACAAGGACAACCGGCCAGAAGGGGACGAGCGGAAAACTTCATCGACCGACCCGCGCAAGAAGATCGGACTCGGAACCCACCACGACAGCAGGACAATCACCGCGATCCGGATTATTTTAACGACACAGCTGGTGCTGGGCCTGGACGAGCTGCATCAAGTGCTGATCGTTCTTACCACGAGCAGCGAACAACAGCTACCACCAGCACAAGACTAAGACAGCAGTCGGTACAGCTTCAGGAGTTTTGGATGAATGCAAACAACACGACGTCCAAGGAGACCACCTCCACCGCGTCGGGAAGCAGGAACTGGAACTCCAGCGCTAGCTCCACACAACGCGTCATGCGTCCTTGGAGCAACGACAACGCGCCAGACGAGGTTGAGCAGAGGAGAAGGTTCCTGCGACAGTTCCCGCAGAAAAAATGTCACTTCGATCCGTCGTCGAGCAAAAGGCCGTGCCACTTCGGAGACGCCTGCAAGCAGTACCACAGTGGCCGCGCAGCCAGCGCGCCGCTTACGGAAGAGGAATTGCAGGACCTCGGGGCGTGGGCTTCGGGCCTTTTGGGGGTGGGTATGAGAGTGCACAACTCCCCCTTCCCCTCATTTGTACATATACGAACAGCAATACAAGCGTCGGCAAGAATACAGGTTTTGCACGACAAATTTGAACAGGGGTGTAGTTGGTGCTATTTGGGCTGCCAGAACTTGTCATGTAAACAGTGCCAAGAGGATAGGTGTAATTTAAGTATTTTGCAGCATGACAAATGAGGGGGAGGGGGAGTAGTTGTGCACCCTCATAGTGGGAAATTTTTCAGCCGCACCGCAGCGGACGGCGGAGTATTTTCTGTTGCGGTTACGTGGCACTCACCGACCACGATTTTGGCAGCCCTTTGAGAGGGAAAAAACTCTGCGAAATTGTAACAGCTCGCGGTTTGCGATGCCAGGCCCCTCCAGTAATGTACTTGGGGGCGCAGCCGCGCCTGCAGCATCAACTTCAACACACACAACGCAAATCCGAGCAGACCCAGAGTCGTACCTTCACGCCGTGCTCGCCGTAGCCGTGGAAGCACCAGAAATTTATAGGCGGGACCATGCTTACCGGAGCATTGTTGAAGCAGGTGCATACTGTTCACGTTGTGTATTGTGTTGTGTCGAAGATGGAGTTCTTGCGCTTGCGTGGGGCAGGACAGCTATATGTATTTCCTCTTTGCATGATTGCGGTATGTGTTGCTAGATGGTTCTAAGCAAACAGTTTGTGACTTTTGAAAGTGCTTTACCATACCCTTCTTCATCACATCACACCAGTTTTGCGAGAGCAATTTCCTCGTCCAGA
Organism: Amoebophrya sp. A120; assembly: GCA_905178155.1. Classification (NCBI taxonomy): domain Eukaryota; class Dinophyceae; order Syndiniales; family Amoebophryaceae; genus Amoebophrya; species Amoebophrya sp. A120. Next base: position 1,761,792 of record CAJINV010000011.1, on the reverse strand, counting down.
TTCGGAGATGCTTGCGAAGTTTGACCGCTTTCTGGTTGGCAAGGTTGCGATATTCTATCCTGGCACGAGCACGGGAGACGCAACGCAGCCGGATTTTTTTGCTAAGCGCCAAGTTGGTCGGCAGCCACTAACGGGAGACAAAGCACCGTCGCTGATCACCAGCCAAGAAGCATTCGACAAGGCGTTTAAGGTGGACACGGCATACGATTTTACGGAGTATCACTATCTCCGGAGGTGTTTTCGCCTGGCCCGGCATCCAAGGTATGCTAGTCTTTGTTTATGCGGTTCAGAAATAGAAATAGTTTTTTTTCGATCTTTTTCATGACGTCAGATGGCGCCGGGCAAATGTGCTAACGAAAGTTGCGCACCCACGTGCCTGGTTTGAAGTTAAACGTGAATTGGTAAACCCATAAAATGCCCAGGTGCGCGAAATATTTCGACGCCCAGAGTCACGATGACCGTGTGGCACTCGTTCTACAGGGGCTGACGCAGTACCCATCGCGGGAAGACCGGCTGCGATGGATGGCATTCCTCCAGGGCCATGTCATCGGGCCCCCACTCCGACAGCTACCGACGGACCCCGTCGACAAGCTACCGACGGACGACGGGCGCGGTCTGCGGCAGAGGCCAAAGTCGTACAGTGCCTGTTTTAGCACGGAGCCGGAAGTAGGGCACCCAGACCGCCCCTCGCGGCGACAGTTTTTACAGCGCCTGGTCTGGGCTTCCGACTACGCCCAGGCGTTCAGCGACGAAGACGCAGCAACCAGGGAGGAGCGGGTGGAATTGGTGTTGCGGACGCGATACTGCTGCACTGACTGCAACGCACCAACACCCCGCTACGGGTTGGAGGGGACAAACCCCATATGCTGGGCCTGTGCAGACGTGCTGCAAGAAAATCGGAAGGAGGTCTTGCGACAGGAGTTTTTGACTTGGGTCGGAAATAAAGCAAACTGCTATCGCGGAGTGAATCCGGCGTGGCCCGCGCAAGGAGATCTACTGCCGACTCTCCGGAACAACGACCAGTTCCCATACTTCCCCACGCCGCACCACGGTCGGCCGGGAATGACGCAGTGGGAGTCGTTTCTGGACCACAACGTCTTCCGCCCCGGATCTGCAGCCAACAAGATGCATCTGCGGGACGCCCATTATACCCCGGAACGCGTCTATCGCGCGAAAAAACTGTTTCGCTGTGAACTTGTGATGCAGAAAATGTATCTGCGAAGGGTTTGTCTTGCTACACATGCAAGACACTAGATTTTTAGCTGTGTTTTCCCTTAGGAATCTCGCATGGCAAATTTTCTCTGTGATGTAGAACAAACTTGTGATGCAAAACTTGCAAAATCCTATACAGTGAAACACTTTTTTCATGCGATAGCGTCCTGCTCTGGGCGGTGACTTTTGCAGATACTCTGTGGCCACTAAAGAAGCTGCTTGCTGAGATCAAGCATCCGCTTGACGACTTGCACGCAAACAACGCCTTCGTCGCGGAGGTGGGAGAGGACCAGAAACCCAGTCCGATGGGGCTGCAGCATCAGCGGGCAGAAGTGCAGGAAGTTTTGAGCAAGGCGGAAATGCCAACACTGGCGTGGGGCATACAGCTTCGGGAGTGCCATGACGTCCTGCGTCCGTTTGTCCTGAAGGCAATCAGCCGGCGGCTTTTTTGGCAGTACCGCGTTAGCTGCAACATGGCCCACCGACTGTTCCCGCCGATTTGGAACCAGTTGCGGCAAATTGGGTCGGTCGCGACGGTATGCGTTGCAAATGTGTCTGGGTCTGGAAGATTGCGAGGCCTTTCGTGCTAGTTTGGCATGACTCTGAGCTCTGTATTGCGTGGCCACGAAGGCCTCCTCTTGTCTGTCATGCAAGAACGATGTTTCTCATGCAAAATACGCATCACAGAGCTACGAGAAAATCTGTCATGCTTGGCGGTGCATTACAGTGCGCTTTCTGCTCACTGACATGCGTCACAATTTTCCAGAGCCAGACCCAGACATATTTGCACTTGATAGACGGTGTCGGAGCTGCTCGATGTCGCCACGCCGACGTTTTTGCGGGACATCATTTTGCGGGACGCCGATGCGATTTTTGACGACTTGCCGCTAGCAGACCAGGTCGCGCTCGCGTGTTTGAAATACATGGCAGACCGCCAGGCTGCAGGGGAAGGCGAGCCTAGAGGGGTGTCCGCTGCTGCGTCCGACCGCCGAATCTTGATGATCGTATCCGCTGCAAATATGTCTGGGTCTGGTAGAAGAATGCAGACGTTTGTCCTCGAGCTCAGTTTGCATGCGCCACGGACTCTGCAACGCAGTTGCACGGCCTAGCATGCATATGAATATCGTGTGAGATGAAATCGCTTTTCAGCGTGCCCACAACAAGGTAGTTGTCTCTGTTGCTACTCACTCACGCAAGGCAGGATTTTGCGTAACCTGCAAGACGCATCATCAGAGATCTCTGAAAATAGCTGCCGGACTGAGACAAATTTGCAATGGATAGGTTGACATGTTGCACCATTTGGCCGATATTAACCCTGGACCGAACAATGGATGGCGGGTCACGCGGCATTATTTGCCCAACGGCGGCGCGCTCTTCTCCAGCAACTGCAGTGAGGCTTGGGTCTACTTGTCCAGTGGAGGTGGATATGCATTGCAAATATGCTCTGGGTCTGGAAAGGTGGAGTTTGTGACGCTGCGTTTGGAATCCAAATTTGGGTTCTAAAAAAAATTTGTATTGCTAAAAAAAATTTGTATTGCATGAGCAGCAAAAGGAGTCCAAGTACGCGGACAGGGCATTTGTCATGCGGGATCGGCACCGAGAAGCCCTGAGAAAATCTGTGATGCTTGGGCAGACATGAGAGACTTCATGGCTACTTCTCATGCAAAACGTGCATGCCAAACTTGCACTCTTCCAGACCCAGACATATTTGCGCTGGATAGTGGAGACGAAGAAGCGCAGCAACAGCAGAACCAAGGCCCCCGCGCGACGGGAGGTAGCGGTGCGATCCATGTATTCCGTGTTCTGGACCCACAAGACGCTGCGAGGTGGTACAGATTCAGTTTCGCCCCGCACGAGATCATGAACGCCGGGTACCGCAGTACGCTACTGCAGGGCTTTCAACGAAAGGCGATTGGCGCTCTGTTCGACGGCGGACTATCCCCGCTCGATTTCCGCAACACGGTCCCCTACCGGGCTGCAGAGGATCTGGAACTCGCAGGGGCGCACGCCCCAGAGGAAATCTACCCGACGCTGGGAGTGACACGGCATTTTCGCGACAAGCGAGACGACCACGGGGCCGCAACAGAGCGGAATTTTCAAGTGCTTGCCTTGAAGCTGCCACCCCGGGCAGCCGAGAACCAGTACCCTGAGGACGCCGAGGTAAAAAATTGGGAACAGCTGCTGCTCCAGACCGAAGTGGCGCGACGGCCGTCTTTTCGAGCCTTTTGCGGGTATGATTCCGTGGCGACGCACGCGAGAACCAATTTGTCGCGAGATATCCTCTGCGAGACGTTGAAGCTGCCGGAACCGCGGATGCGACAACTAGAGCGGTCGCGAATCGACGCGATCAAGACCATCCGAGCGCAATACCAACCTGCTGGGGCACAACAGCAGAACTTCTTAGGCGGATCTGACAATTGGGGCCATGTCTAGTAGCTCGTGCACGTCATCTTCCACGTGTTCCGCTTCGATTTGGTTCCGCGCTCCGGATCTTCGGTCTCTGTGCGAATTCTTGATAAAAAGTGAGGCAACATAAAAATCGTGACGATTAAGTACTTCTACATCTTCCTCTTCTGCATCGTTCAGAATGATGTTGAATTTTACTCACACTATCGTATGAAACGTCTGAAGCTGCAAAGGCAGTAGCCGAAGTCGCACACAGAGTCACAGCACAGAAGCACTCTTATCTAACGCATACAGCAACTTTGGTTATGTTTTTGTTTATGTTTTCTGAGAATTGACATTGACATTCAAGAAGACGCTTTTACAGTAAATGGCATTTAATGCTCAAGTAGTATAGTTGTGAAATGATAAAACACAGAATTTCAATATTGGTATTCGCGCGCATATCGCTCAAAGAACGGAAGGTGACAGTTGGCAGTGGAGCTTTTTTCGACGCGCTTCGCGACCTTTGCGTGAATCCAATGTCATTTCCAGTGTTCGAAGAAAGTTTCCGTTCCGAGAGCGTGACAAAATAGAATGCGGCCACTATGCCTTGTCTCCTGCTGTCGGTTTTTGTTTTGTTGTGAGTGTGACCATGCGATGTGTGTCAAGCATAAATAGCCGAGTAGGCGCACTGTGTGGAAGCACCACCTGATAGATCTCGTAATGCCAGGTCATCTTATGTTTCTCGACTTCCTTCAATTATCTCGCGCTTGATCATCGTGATCGTCGAAAAAGCAGGGCCCTTGCTACGTGCCTACGGATCAAACTCAGCTAGTATTATACCCCAATCCACCGAATCCCCATTGTGAGTGTTGTATCAATCATTTTCTTGTAGTTAAACAGAAATTTTGATATTCTGTAGTATCTTCGTTTTTGTGCCTCGCGTAGTACTCACATCCCCTCTTGCTCCAAGAGTAATCGTTTTTATCTGTGCCGCGTATAAATTCAAACTCTGTTGACGTGGCCTTTCTTCTCCCGTTCACATTAGATAGAATCCTATTCGGTGTGGTGCGACATAATTAATGTCTCCTGGTCCAGCAGACGCGACTGCTACAAATTCGCCAATGTCCTCAGCCACTTCATCGTTACAGCCCTTCTGGGGCCCCCGGAACAGCAACGTGCATTTCTGCGAGCCGGCGTACGAGCGGTCACCGTATATTGCGGAGTTTTGGAACGCGCTGACGAATCTCTGGCCAATACTCCTCGGTTTGGTGGGCATGGCCTACACCGCGGGGCTCGCCGGGGCCGGGAGGTTCGTTCTCGTGCCGGGAGGTGGTGAGAAAGAGCATCGCACTACATCACCTACTTCAACACCAGACACTGTGCGGACTCCACCACAGTCCAACCTAAAGTCCGGTTTTTTCGCTAGCGTCTTCGCGTTTATTTCGAGCAAAAAAGTTCTTGGAGTACGATACGGGTATGACGGGACAACCCGCGCACAGAGCGTGGCTTTTAACGAAGCAAACGGAACAAGCACGCAAAAATTGGTACTACCTGTTGTTTCGACTTCTGCTCCAGTTCCAGAACCAACACTATCAAAAACATCACTTCCTGCCGAACCCGAAGTAACAAAGGCGTCAGAAGATGACTGCAGCCCGACGGAGCAGGTCAGCACGCCCTCGACCAAAGCGCCGTCGCCGTGTTCCTCCCCGCTTCTCTGTCCGCTAAGTGAGCGCCGGGTCGTATCGGAGTCCATGCTGGAGCTGCTCTCGCAGAGGCAGAGCGAAGGAGTTATTTTCCCGCACAAGAGTCCGTCAAGCAGGATAAGCAGCTCCACACGGGATGAAAATCATGTTCATGATGGGCATCACGAATCACTCGCAAAGGCAAGCCGACGTCCAGTTCCAGCTCGAGACAAAACGGCTTTGTTCCGTTCTATCAGCGAGGATAGCACGGCGTATCTGCTCTGCCAGCTCACCTGGTGCTGTTACATCGGGATGGCCACCGGGTCTCTGCTGTTCCACGCGACGCAGCAGTTTTGGGCCGAGATGCTGGACGAGCTGGGCATGTCACTCACGCTTCTGGCGCTGCAAGCGTCGCTGCTGGACTACAGTCCCCTGTACCGGGGACCGGTGTCCCGGCAGCTGGCCTACAAGTGGGTGCCGGTACAATTTCTAGTGCGGATTTTTGCTTGCAAAATCTTCAGACTAACTACGCGTACGCCGCCAGCACTCATGGTCAGAGGCTTGCGCTTGTATCCAACAAAAAGTGCAGAAATTTTTAGCACTACCAGTCGGTAAAAAAGTAGATGATAATTTTCCAAAAAAATATCACATCAGCTCGCCGTCGCCGGTTGCCACGTGTTCTACGTGTACACGGGGTGGCATGCGTTTTTCACATTTTTCTTCACCTGCCAAATATTCCACGCTATCATCCTCCTGGTGGCCTGTGCCGCCGCGCCGAGCCGTGGGTTGGAACGCCTCCTGTGGATTCTCGGGCTCGCGGGTAGGCTTTTCTGGGAACCTGAGTTCTGGCTCTGCAGAGGCGATTATTCGCTGTGGACGGGCCGGTGGTTCGGCGGAGGAGGGAAAAGTGATGAAGAATCGGGAGCGCCGGCACTAGAATCCCCAGTAGCTGCAGCTGCTGCTCCTGGTGAGAACACAACCACACTGTCAGTGTTGGCTTCATTAAGCTCCTGGTTTGCAAGTGGGGGTGGAAGTCGAAGTACGGAAGATTCAAATCAAGCAACTTTTACGTCGTCGGCCATGTCCCCAGCAGCGCCAACCTCCTCATCCTCCTACGAGCTGGATCTGCTGCTTTGGGGGCACTGGCTGTGGCATCTGCTGGTGTACACTGCCTTGGCCTTGATGTTTGCGCAAAGCATACAGGGACGAGAATACTGCATCCGCACCGCTTCAAAGGAAAATCAAAATTCTACGGTAAGTGATGCTGGGAACAATACCAACGACGAGGCGTTTTCTCCTGCACGAAATTCACCATTACGACCTGCAAATTATACCGTCGCCAGAAGGACTAGGACCTCGTCTCGAGGTATGACAGCCGGATATAATTTTTCCAATCCTCGAGCTTCGAACATCAACATCACGCCACCAGGAACTGTAGCGCAGCCTGCATTAGGGAAGGATGGTGAAGGCGTTCCTGGTGTTCCCGGTCTCGCTGCGCATACTTTCTCGGCAGAACAACAAGGTGGAGAAAGCAAGACCCGTTTTGAAGGCCACGACCATCACAGCTCAATAAGATCAATACCAAACCCATCCGACCAGGACTTCGAGGATGAATCCGGCTGGCCGTCGGTTCTAGCCCAGGAAAAGCAAAGGGAAAAACGACTTTTGGTCTCGCTGACACTCCGCGGAAGACGATTCTTTGAGGATTATTTGTTCTCGTTTATTTTGCAGTTCGGGCGAGGCACAGCCAAGGTGACGCGCGCCGGGAGAGAAGCGAAGGAGGGCTCGCCCCTAGTGGAAGATGATGGCGCTGTTGTCAAGAAAAAGATGTAATTTTCCGTGCCTTGTTTCTCTTTTGCATGATTTCATGGTCTGGAGAATTGCCCCCGTTCATCCCTTGTTGCGATAAGTACCAAGCTTCCTTCGTCATCGTGTAGTTATACAAAAACACTGTCAAACAAGCCCCTCGTGGTGGGCAGCATGCCCTTTTGCTTATTCATATAATTTCTTCCAGGACCACTATGGTATTCGTAAGTGCGTTCTCGAACCCAGTAAGAAAAGATCCTCTTCCATGCAGATCGAAATTCCATTTCCAGCAAAAAGCCAAACACACATACCGTAATATTTCTACTACCATGTGCTTGCAGCAGCATTTCGAAACCACGACTGAAGCTGTGTTTATATACTTGGAAACCGCGACCGTGACGTGGTGTAGACATGGGTACCTGATGTCCGCGGTTTCGAATGTAGTATACGAGCTGGTGAGGACGTGAATAGAGTAGGATATGAGAAAGAGGAACAGGAGCTACTAGTGCTAGAGCAACACCACGCTCAACAAGATTGAAGATGCTTCGAACTCCCTCACAGTACTTATGTGTTCGCTTTTTTCCACCGCGGTCCGGGTGCTATGCTGCTTTCCCTTTACACAAGTTTCGCTCAACACATCGACATCACGCGTCGTTGGTTCCAAGGCAGAGCAGTTGCCATCGCGCTTTGGATAATGAAGATCATCGCACGTGCTGCTCTTCATGGGTCCACAATCCGATACAGGTTTGTTCTCTCTTGTTCATCTGCGCGTGCTGGTTTCAACTGCTCTTCGAAGCGCAACTACATCTACGGTTATGCCCGATCATTCTGTCGCCAGCCTTCCGTGCCGTTGATGATCAAAGAGTTTCTGTCGCTCTAGATCCACCACGATCTTCTTGTGAAGAGATAACAGATCCCAAAGTTCATTCACTACGCCAGCTTCCTTTCCCAACAAGAACACCAATTTCACTTTGCCACTTTTGCTATCTCGATAATATCGAGAAGGCCGCGGCCGTGGTCCCATTTCCATTGATCCGTTTCTTGGATATGAACTTTTGGCTCGTTTAGAGGCAAAAATGTTGGCATAATTTGATGTCTCCTCAGAAGTTAGTAGGAAAACAACAATTTTTGCACCTATAAGTAGAAATTTGCATGCAATTACAAGAAGTGCAAGTGCTGGTGCTGCACGACTTACATTTTGCGATTTTTTTTGTTTTCTTTCATTGTCTTCTTGCAAAAAACTTCTTTCACCATCTGTACCATAGTGTAGCATAGCTTGTTTTAGTATTCCTTGCAACTACTGCTGGTGTTGGAGTGAAGCACAAGCAAGTTCAAGTTGTACGTGGATAATACCAGCGCGGACGGATTTAGATTTTGTTTTCTTTGTTGTTAGCAAACCGAACGCGATCGCGAACGGAAACGTCGCAAGCGGACCTTTGTTCCGGCGGAAGTGACAACGAACACGAAATCATACTCCGACGTGCGGAGGCTCAAGGCCGTCTTATGTCCTACAACTTCTTCATCTACGAGATGCGTGTATAATGAATGGCTGAAACATCACAGCGAAACCACACCGCCTTCATCTACCGACATTAACATTATCCGGGACGAGCGCTTCGTGGTTGTGCCCCGAAGTAGCAGTTCTTGTCTCGTCGTTCGAAGTCGCGTCTCTTCTTCACAAGATAGAAGCGAGGGCTACAGAGAATAGTGCTTTGCGGCCACGAGTAAGAATAAATCAAGCATCGGTATTAAAGAACCGGACGGAGCACAACTGTGAGGATAAAGACGATAAGTCCTTATCCCTGCTCAACGTCAACCTCGAACGGAAAGTTGTTTCCCTTTCCTCCCCGTACAAGTACATATCGTGAGAAAAAAGTGTTACAGTTACACACTCTGATGGGAGACAAGCAAGACAGACAACCTCTGCCATGCAGATTATGCTTGCCAGCCTCGTTTCATTCCTGTTTTCCCTTACAGTCTGCGCATCACAGGTTTTCTTAGCCATGTCGAGCAACTTTGTGATGCAGAAACTCCAACGAATGTGTAACTGTAACACTTTTTTCCTGTGATAGTACAACTTCTAGAAATAGTACGCAGAACCGAGAACACGTACACGGCGAACAAGAAGCTCAACCACGACAACCAGCGCGATGTCATCATCTGCAGCAGCCCCCGGTGTTGTCGGTGCTAGCGCATCTGCTGCTAACCTACTGACCATGAACAGCACGCAAGAACCTCCCGCGCCGGCTCCGACCACGATGGATGAGGTACTGGATTTGGACTTTGCTTCGCTCGTGTTGTGGGCGATCCGGATTCTCTGTCCGGCGGTCGCGTTTTGGTACTTTTACTACCAAAAAGACCGGCAGTTATCGGAGGGGGCCGCGAGCATGATGAACAAAACTTCCAGTCGTGGGGAAGGTCGCAAGGGTGGAGCTGCTTCTGGAGTGCACTCATCTACCGCTCAAGGTACTAAGCTAGAAGAAGATGCTTCAAGAACAGTCGTGTAGCGACGTCTTTTAAGCGAGCAAAAGTCAGACAGTAAATTGGTTCTTTGTTCTAGTTATCGCGTCTCGCCCAGTGAATGTAGAATGAGTCTTCACACTTACAGGTTGCGCCGCAATTCATGATTGCAAAAATAAAGAAAATAGACACAGGTGAATCTTCCCCGAAGGCAACATCCTCTGAAAAGACTAAGAACTCCTCGTCCACCAGTGCTTCATCTAGCAAGACGGCCAAGGCTGCGGGCGAGAAGAATGGTAATAAAACTTCGGCGAGGACTTCTGTGGGACACACGACTTCTGGTGGGATGGATTCAAAAACAGATACTGACAGCACTTCTAAAAACGAGGACAAGACTAAACCCGGCGATCAGAACAAGGTCGTGACCTCCGCCACTACGATGGACGATTTACGGGAGATGAAGGTGAAAACGCTGAAGGACACCCCCTTGTCGCCCGCCATGGCCAAGAAAATGCAGCAGTACAACAAGGCGAAAACTTCGTCGATGTTATGCATTGCAAAAGTATCGTACTAGTATAAATTGCAATACAAATTCAGTAACAGACTTCCCTTCGTATGAAATAAGCACTTCGTAAAACGTATCGCAATTGCCCTCGCTCATGTAGAAATACCAAGCAGATACTACAACAGACTAGCAGCGTGTGGGGGGAGACCAATGTGGTCTCCCCCCACCCGCTGTGACTATTAAAAAACACACCAGGGAACTTTTTTTTTTCCAGCAAAGGCTGGCCATGGGTTGTGGGGATGAGAAATAGAAACAATATGCTAGCACGATTTGAAGTCAGGTGTAAGCTCTTTAAGATTTCCGCTTCGCTTTATTTCAGTTTTACAGCACAGACTAGCAACTAGATACAGACTAACAGACACTAAGTTCAGAAGAAAACACTATGAAAAGCGAAGATCTGCCTGCTAGCGCGGACATACGATACGCACGCGGGGGAGGAGGGGGAAAACGCAAGCGAAGCGAGAACAAGACGCGCAGTGCAATGTGCTGGAGCAGAGGACAAGAGCAGATAGTAAGAATATCAAAACAAGACGAAAAGTGCACGCATACACGCGCACTGCTTAACTGTGTGAAAGGTGTCGGCCCTGTTTGACCTGCTGCGGCAGGCAGGTGAATTCGTAGAACTGCTTCACATGTTAAGTAACGCACACCGGCCTCCTAGTTTTAGTGATGAATTTATATGCGTCAACAGAGCGGGGCCCAATCAAAAAAAAAAAAATGCAATACAAATTTCCTTAGCATGAGAAATGGAATTTGTCATGCGGATCTGCCTCAATAAAAAGATTTGTAATGCATGACTTGCATTTATACGAGTACGATACTTTTGCACAGCATAGATGTTGGGCAAGTACAATAATGTGGCGAACAACAACGGAGCTGCGGCAGGTGGAGGTGCCACTACTACCAACACTACCAGTTCATCCGTCCTCGATCTGGTCGACTTTGATGAAGAGGGGACGAGTTCTGCTCTGCAGGACAAAGCCTGCGACCTGAAGGAGTCGTCGCACGGGACCATGACGAAACAAGATTCGAGCAAGAACGGAACAGTAGTCCCTATGCAGCAGCCGGCCAAACAAGCCACGACTTGTTCCAACTCTCCGCAGTGCAGTGCTGATGGTGGGGACGCCAAGAACGGTGAGAAGGGCGAAGATGCTGGCGGTTCGCCAAATGAAAAGGCAAAGGACGGATCGAAATCGAATGCCAACACGACTTCCACGACCACCACGATGACGCACAGTACCGGTGCGGTGAAGGGGGGCACCCCGTCGAGTACGGCGGCTGACGGCTCGTTCAGCTACTCCTCTTCCGAGGGGACGAGCAGCCCGGCGGCCAGTGATGCGAACACTTCGGCTATCCAAGAAAAAAACAACATCACAATCACATTTAGGGGGTTTTGCATCAGAAATTTGTCTGGAATGATAAATTTTTCTTGTAATGCAAAAACATGAAGGAAATCCCGTTTGAATTTTGAGTGTGATGCATTTTTGCGCATGACTAAAAGTTTTGTATTGCAAAAACGTGCAATAGTGATTGTGATGGTGTTTTTTTCTTGAATATCGGCCCACAGCTTGGACGCCGAAGCGGCCAACCAGGAGGCGCAAGAGAAGCTGTCGAAGATCTCGAAGTATCCTGTGCAAAAGTGTCGTACCAGTACTTCTAATCGCAGTCATGCATTACAAATCTTGTTCTCAACCTAAACCCGCATTGCAAATTTCATTTCTCATGCCAAGGAAATTTGTCATGCAATTCATACAGGTTGTGAAGTGCGAAGGTACTTTGTTTTGCAATGCATACGAAGGCGAACTTGTCGGGGATTGAGAAGATCTACCAGGACCTGGTCAAGCACAAACACGATATTTCGTCGGACACCTACAAGTATCAAGTGCATCAAATATCGTCCACCCTGGACGTCTGGAATAAGCTTGTGATGCTGAGTGAGTGGCGAAAAATCATGAGGACACCGTGACGCCTTAGCATGACAAGCTTCTGCGTTCTTTCTAGGAGGTGATCATGCTTATTGAGCATGACAAATAGCCGCGTTTTTGCATTCACAGAAAATTAATTGGAGGTCGTCGTGGGTTGTAGTGTGCATGTGACAGACCACTTGAGAGTCATGCAACCCCAGCATGACAAGCGGTAGCGGTCTTTATATTCTTCCAGACGTCCAGGGATTATATTTGCAATGTGGATAACAAGATGCTCGTCGAGATCGCACTGGACGCCGCCAAGTGGTACGACCAGCAGAGCGTCGGTACTATAGTTTTTTCCTTTTTGGGAGTTTCAGTTTTGGCAGTTTTCTACTATACTTAAGCTGCCAAAACTTTGTCATGCAGTTTGGTCTTTGATTTCAGTTTCACTTCAGGTTTAGATTTAGAGATCGGTGGAAAGAAGTTTTGACTTCTTGCATAGAGCTAGAGGTCTGCACCCTTGTGTGAAGAGTCTCGGTAGTACAAGAACTTCTACGTATCAAGCGTGCAGCATGTTGTGTATGGTCGTGAGGATGATGAAAATAACCTATACAACGTCCACTCAATCCACCCACATGATCAGTTGAGCCCGCGTTCTGGAAGACTCCGAAAAAACGAGGCTACGGCGAAAGTCCCAGTACGCGAGTCCCGAGTTACCAGTCTACGCCCTTGCACAGCAACAAGCACGGAGTATAGTTCTATACCAGGCGTTTTTTTGGCAATGCAACCTGTCATGTGTGATTCCGTACTGTTGGAGTTGGAGAACTTTGTCATGCATATATAAATCCGTATCTATTACAGCCCTCCTCCCCCGAGAAGAATACGATTAACGATTTGCTCGCGCTCGTCGGCGGTCCGAAGAAAGACGAAAACTCGAACTACCCCCCGGCAATCTGTATTTCTGTTGCATTTTTTGATTGAGCTCGCCTCTTTGTCATGCGATATAATCAACATAGTCTCATATAATACTAGTTTTCCCTGTTCATCAATCCGAAACTATTGACACCTTGATCAACATGAACATTCTCAGACCACGCCGGCGCTACGGAGGGAGACCACTTTAACATGGCTTACGACGCTGCGTACTGGGCCGGGTACTACAATGACCCGTCCTACTGGGCCGGCTACTACAGTCCGCACCACTTCCCCACCGCCCCGGCCCACCACCTGCAAGCCGCCCACGCGCACGGAGCCGCCCACGCGGCGGCCGCTGCCGGAGCTGCCGGTGCCGCCGCGGCGGTTGCCCACGGAGCTGCCGGCCAACACCACCAGCACGGGACGAGTGGAGGTGCTGGAACGCACCACGGAGCCGCGGCCCATCACCAGCACAACTGGCACCAGCACACTGCAAATACGGCAAACGCGACCGGAACAGGAACCACGGCTGGCATCACGAATGCTAATGGGACGGTTGCGCCTTCTTCTACCATGGTATCCAAGAAAAAACAGCCATCCCCATCCATTTTTTGCATGACAAACAGTGGATCTTATGCATATTTTGCATGACAAATACAAATTTGATGGGGATGGATGTTTTTTCCTGGATACATGGAGCTGCACCACCATCCGCAAACCACTCTTGCCGCGGCCGGTGGAGCCGGTGCTGACCACGGTTGTACTTCGACTGGTGCTGGTACCGGAGTGACGTCTACTTCTGGGACGACCAGCACTGGAAGTTTCACTGCGACTTCTAGTGCGACTACGAACTCCAACGCCACGGGTTCCTCGCACAGCGGAGCCATCGTGACCACCGTTGGAATCATGGGGCATACAACTACTACCGGAGCTGCAGCTCCTGCGCATGTTTCATCGGTTTCCAAGAGTGGCGCCCAGGCAGATACGACTGTCTTCAAGGCGGCGAACAACACGGGTATAGATGGAATAACGATGCGGACTGGCCGTTTTATTAGCAGGTTGAGTTTAGAACATCAAATTCGCAAAGCGTGTTGAGGTTGACCATAGTTTATGTACTACCGGCTTGTTGTTGTTCCTGCGTCGTTTGATGTAAGTAGTTGTTTACACCACCACACAATTTTTAATCCAGGTACTACATTGGGAAGTGTCACCCACACGACAACTTCTTCGGCCGCCACCATGAACAACGCCTCTCCGATTACAACGACTGTGGACCTCGCTGCGCTGAACAACTCGTCCGAGCTGTCAAATAATAACCAGCATTTTCATGCGCATGCCGACCAGAACTACCAGAAGGGGAACAAAAATATCATGATGTCCAAGATGAAAGGAGGCGCAGATCATTCTTCCTCTGCAGCGGTGGTTTCTAGCGTCGCTGGGAAAGCGGAACAGTATCAATAGTGGCGGCTCAGGAGATTCTAGTTTATCTGGAAGTCGTTGTGATTATTTACCACTTCGACAACGGATGAATTCACTTCTACATCCGGAGAAGCAGAAGCAGAAGTACCGTAGAATCCATGCAATTTCATGAAAGGAGACATCACACAGGAGACTACACTGAAGTGCGTAAAGTTGACATGGTGACAAGCAACTACATTTAGTAGCAGGTAATACAGAACAGGCTTGAAAAACTTAAAAAAAAACATATAAAACAAGTAGTAGAATACAGCGAACAACAAAAAAATTATTGAATGTGATAGTGAAAGAACATGTGGACAAAATCAAAAACCGTTTCGATGTTTATGTATACGATTCTAATCAACACAAATGATGATGATGTCACTACGCTGTGCCATGAAAACCTATCAAGGCATAGTGTAGTGTGTTTGAGGCTGATACTGGTAGAGCCTTCATTTGATCATGTCGATAAATAAAAACTTCCATTTCCCGCTACAGGAGTGGAAGCTGCCAATACAAGATGTAGCTGACTGCTCAATTTTATTTTTACCTTCGATTTTCCTCTGTGTGTGTACGTCATCTGTAGCGGTCGCCGGAGCTCGAACTTGAATGAAACTGACTCACTGGGGAGCTTCTACGTCTAGATAAATGGCCGACGCAATTTTCATACAAGCGGTCGTTGGGATTCCAAGAGGGAGGGTCTTTCAGATCTAGATCTCACACCCAACGACGGCGCTCGGGAAAATGTCGTCGTATTGAAAACGAATTAACAAAAGGACATATGTTGATCTCCTCGAGTTGTTTTTGATAAGTTTAAGTACACAATTTTTAGAGCAGGACGGACGCGCACTTTTACTTTACAACAATCTCTCGCTCGTCTGTGCGGCTCCTGACCTGCTACAGATTTCATTTCTACGTACGTACGTATATTCTTTTTGTTTTTCTTGACTCCTGCTTGCGCTCGTCTCTGAACTCAAAAAACTCTGACTGTCGAAATGTAAAAAACGCAATGGTATCACTTTATTTCTATGCTTTGAAAAACAAAAAACATGAAAGTCTCACTTGCTTCTTTACACACTTGTGCCTGTGTGCAGGTATATTTTTCTTTATAACTACTCCTGTACTCCCGCCTCTTTCTGTTCATTGAAACGTCGAGAATATTGAATTTGACGCTTTCTTTTATCCGCTCTAGTTGTAGCGGTTTTACAACTTCGACATTTTTTACTAGTACCTGGTGTGCTGCACAAGCACATTTTTTATTGAGAATACAGCACAAGCCCTGTTTGCCAAACTGATTTATTACAAAGATTTATTTCGAAGAAATTCAAATTCATCTATATTTATGTCCTATTTTATTGCCTCGCTTTGCAATCGTGGTTAGACGTTGGGGTTGCCTGCGACGCAGCTATCTTTCTCCTGTTGCACCGTCTGACAAGTTGGAGATGTTGAGAAGGCTGTAGTTCTAGTTGTCTACAACAACCGAAATCTGCCTCCTTCTCCTTGCCATGCTGCAGCAGCTTCATGGAAGTAGAATCTCACCAGACGGCGCAGGCGGCACCGACGTTCATCAATATCCGCGGGCGTGAAGCTCCACCTCCGAAACAACTATGAAGGAATCTAAACTAAGGCCGTCGTGGTCCTCCGGTGACCTTACTTTGATTTTGACGAGAATAAAGCTCCTGGACATGATGAAAAATAAACGGATGTATTTTGATAGCGTCGTGCTGTGCACTAACTTCTACTTCGCTTTGGAAAAATCAAACACAACAGTAGGCTCAGCTACTAGCAGCTATGGCCTCCATCCCGCCAGTAGCACTTACATATGCTCGAGTTCGTTGCTGGAACAAACACAAAGTGTGCCGAATGAAAATTATAAATGTGTGCTTCCGGCGCTTGTTCCACCGTACAGAACATCGAGAAAGCTGAATGTAGAAAGACAAAGAGGAGCACGGAGGGTGTAGTCAATAGCAAGGACTCAAGACTAATTTCGTGCAAACCATTTCCATGTCCGGGGTCAACCTCAACATCTGTGAGTCTAACTTTTGATGACAAGAAGCAGACCGCCGAAAACCAAAACGTCGAGACTTTTGGTGTGCTTTCGGGCTTGCTTGGATTTGACATTTTTTTTTATGTGAGCATCCTGCTACAGCTAGTACTGTAGCATACGTAGTCTATTTTTACGATTAGCTCATCATCGTTGCTCGCTGTGCGCAATCGCCTGCGAATGTAGTTCTTCAGTTCTTGAACATTACCACCAGTTCTACTTTTCTATTCTAAAGAAAAAGACCACGGCCACCATTCAGATTCTATTTCTACGATCATGTCGGCAGTTGCACCCGAAAAGGGCCTACTTCCCGGCGAGGGACGCACCACAGAGGAAGAAGTAAAAGGGTACAACTATCAAGCCGAAGCGACACCACGACCTGAAACAATTCCTTTCCCACCAGAACCTCCTCCTGCATTTTTACAACCTCCAAGGCCGCAGAAGAACGCTGCTGCCGCCCGTACCTACAAAATCAAAGATGCTAGTACCAGCAAGGGATCATCCGGCTACAACTCCAGCGGAAACCCCCGGAGCTCAGCTGCGTCGAAGAACACAGCTGCAAGTACAACCGCCTGGTGGAATGACTTTGACTTCGAGCGGCTTGTCAGCGATTTGCTGCAGATCCAGGCCCTCTCTGCTCCCAACGTGATCAGTTTTTTCCTGCTGCTTCTCCCAGAGACCCTGAACGTGATTGCGATCAGTATCTACGCGAAATCCAACCCCTACGCCCTCCCGGCGGTCGGTTTGGGCAACTGCTTCTTCAACTGCCTGGCGGTCGCGTTTCCGGTGGGGCTGAATTGCGGACTGGATACGCTTATCAATTGGATTGCAAAAATATCGCTCTAGTATGAATTGCATTACAAATTTCCTCAGCATGGGGATAGCGATAGGAAATCAAATTTGTAATTCGGATTTACGTTAAGAATACGATTTGTCATGCATAATGGCTGCAAGAATTACGGGTGTGATACTTTTGCAATGCATAGCGTTGGTTTCCACCGCGTTCGGGGCGAAGGCCTACAAGGAGATGTACGTGTATTTGGCGCAGGCACAGATTTATCCTGTGCAAAAGTATCGTACTCGTATAAATGCAAGTCTTGCATTACAAATCCTTTTCTTAAGGCAAATCCGCATTAATGCATAGCATTACAAATTTTATTTCTCATGCTGAGAAAATTTGTAATGCATTTATACGAGTGCGATACTTTTGCACTGCATAAGATTTGCGTGTTTCTCTACTCCATTTTCGCGGTCTACATTCTCTTCTACCAGGTGGAGCCCCTGATGCTGCTCTGTCAACAGGACGAGCACGTCGCGCGGGAAGCGGCGATCTACTGTCGCGCGGCGTCACTCGGCTTGCTCCCGATGTACATCGCGGACACCTGGCGGAAGTTCTTCGTCAACATTGGACGGATATGCATCGCAGAGGTAAAAGTATCGTAGTCGTACTACTTGCATCACAGCATGACAGATCTGGTCTCTTAGCTAATTCAGCATTACAAATTCCACTTTAGTATTTCCACCTGCTTCTAGCAAAATTTGCATTTGTAATGCTATTTTCACTAGAACTAGTGTAGTGTAGTACGATAACGATGCTCATTTTTTGCAATCCATACCGGACGAACGCAATCCAGACCATGCAGATCTGCACGACTTTGCTGCACTGGCTGTGGTGCTTTTTGTTCGTGGGGTACTACCAACTGGAGAACTTCGGGGTAGGGTTGGCGAACAGTTGCACCAACATGTTGACGTTTCTCTTCTTCGGCTACCAGTACTACGCTTTGAACCTGCGGGAGTTCTGGAACCCGTATGTGCGTGGGAACTTTTTCGGGAACAAGGTCGGGCTGGAAGAAAGGGTGTCGATGTCCGGTGCTGGTGGGAACTACGTTCCACCTGATACGACCGGCGCGACGACCGGATCCGGAGCTGCTGCGCCAGGTTCTGCGACCGACACAGAGGGAGCTGCTCGTATTGGCGTTTTTGGGCAGCACCTTCCGGTTGTTTCGCGCAGCCGAAGCAGGAGTCCGCGGGGATCTTCGGTGCTAATCAGAAGGCCGTCGACTTCGTCAGTAGAGCTGCACCCGGAACAAGATGATCCCCAGGACAAGATTTCCGAAATCGACCGTGCGCACCATTCTTCTGTGCGGTCTTCTCCGGTCGTGCCCGGGTTGACCATTTTGGAGAAGTTTTTCCGGGTGCACCAAGACGAGAGCGGGCTGCAGTCCTCGAGCTGCAGCGAGGCGAGTCTGGAGCGGCAACGCAGTGGGAGCCGCAGCTTGAGCAAAGCTCGGGCGATAGGAGGTGGTGCGGGAGGACCGCAGCGTTTGGGTGGTGTTGGCGGAAAAACTGAAGAGAATTTGAACATCCTCTACGACATCAATCAGCCTCGGGATCATCATGCGAGGGAAAGCCAAAGCGATGCGGACTACAACTTTTTTCCGGAATCCCGTGCGGACGCAAGTGTGAACGTAGACCCGTACAATAACATCAGTGGTTCTACTTCTTACCACAGCGATGGAGCCATTGGAATTGCTGCTGACCAACCGGCGCACCAAAGACGATCTTCCTCAAGAACGAAATCTGCGCGCACTTCAGCGGCGAACGCGAACGACGGTTTTCTTCTCGACCAGCAGTACCAGCGACAAAGCGGCGCGAGCGGGGGCATCATCAGCTTCGCCGACGAGGAGGATCTCCGACGTCCCACTGCCGCACAGCAAATCTTACTTTCCGGCGCTCGGGGCCGCAGCTCCTCGCCGCGGGCGTCTTTTGTGGAACATCACCTCTACGCTGTACAAAGCAGTCCGTCGCAGGCAAAAGCGCCACGAACCAGCTCGTTGAGTTTGACGAGAAATAACTTGGACCAAGACCTGCTCTTTGCGGAGCTCGACGGTGGAAGTAGAACTGCTCCACTTCTACACAACGGTCACCTAGCGACGCCGCTTCTTGCGAGGGAGAATAAGACGATACAAAACGTCAGCACCAAATTCCCGCTCAATCATCTCTCCCCGGGCTCCCCGGTCGGTCAACATCTGCGATTTCGCGACCTCAGTGGCATGAATCTTGCAGCCGCACCGGCGGCGCAACAGGAACGAGGAGAGGATGACGATGATGATGTAGGGGGAGGATCATCATTATCACTGAGGCACGAACGTGTAGACGTAGACGTAAATGTGTTTCGACATGAAATGAACGAAGTCGAAGGGGATCAAGCGCGCCGAGATTTTATTGTCGCAGATGAATTATACGGAAATTCAAATTTTCGAGTCATGCCGCAGCACGCGCGGGCGGAAGGCGAATTTTCGGGTCCACAGATCCAGGCTGGTGGGTCCTCCTCGTCGTCTAGTTATTTCCCTGGCGACCGTGAAGGTAACTACCGTGCGCAAGGGCAATTTGAAGATGCAGTTGTACCCGTGGATGACAAAAACGACTTCCTCGATAAAGAACCGCCTCCAGCAAGGACAACAGCATCGCTCTCGGCCGATTCTGCGAAGGTCTTCCTCACAGAAGCGCGAGAGTCCGGACGGGAAATGTTTGAAAGAGCGAAACATTACACGAAACGGTTCATGTTCGAAGGCTTCATGTTCTACGATGAAGGCGGAGGGGGAGAAGCTGCAAGGGAAAAATCTCAACTTGTCGTTCAGCAGAGGACCTCGTCCAGCAGTCCCAGCCGGGCGCCAAACTACAACACACCGCTTCCCGTGGTCCCGACCTCCGCTTCCAATTCTTCCCCTTCAAGGCCCCCGGGGCAGGCACAAGCGCAGGCCGCCGCAATGCGCAGCTTCAAACAGCGCCTGCGGGCGAGCGGAAGGGTGAGTAGTTTCAGAGGGACAACAACAGCTGCTGGCTCAACATCTTACCCCGCTGCTCTGGAGGACGAAAAATTCAAACCCCCGGTACATCTACTCTTCCAGGTCGTTTTCGACCCCTTCTCCGCTGCAGCCGGGCGCGGGGGCAGTACGAATCCGGGTTTGATGCTTCACCAGACTGGAACTGCTTCAAACGACCATTATGCGGTCGAAGAGCGCAGTGGCCTGGTTGGATTGAATTCAGGCAGGAGCTACAGCCTGCACGGATTGAGGAAGTTCCTGAAAATTTCCGTACCCACCGCCTGGCAGATCGTCCTGGAGTGGTGTTTGTGGTATCCTGTGCAAAAGTATCGTGCTCGTAGTAATTGCAGTCATGCCTTACAAATCTCGCTCCCAAGGCGCATCAGCATGACAAATTCCATTTGCCATGCTGAGCGAATTTGTGTTGCAATTACTGCTAGTGCGATACTTTTGCAGTTCATATGTGGGAGGTGATGGCGATTTGCGCGGGGCTGATCGGCCCGGGCGCTTTGGCGTGCCACGTCGCGGGTCTGACGGTGTACACGGTAGTGTTCACGGGCGCACTAGGCTTAGCCTCCACAGCGGCGCAGGTCGTTGGGAACTCGCTAGGCGAGGGCAGGCCGCGACAAGCACGAAAAAACGCAGCGACATGTGTCTGGTACAGCGTTTTCACGTCGGTTATCGTCATGATCATCGGCAACGTTGCGGCCCGGGGCATCGCGGACTTTTACTTTCCGATAGTAAGCGCTGACGGGACTAGTCTTGACGACGTCCTCTCGAAGGCAGAGAATTTTCTCATCCAGGAAGTGGAGCCACAACTACTTCATCTGCCTAGTAGCACGGCAACGACTTCTACAGGTGGTTCTCGTGCAGGAGAACAAGTGACGGGCTTGGTAGAAGTGAAGGGGGGACAAGGACAAGGAGGAACTTTGGTATTATCAGCGTTCTCTTCATCTTCTGGAAGATCTGGGAGTACGAGTACGAGTAGTCTCCTCTTCCAAAACGACCGTCTGGTCACAACGCCCGAGGAGAAAAACGAACTGCTGCAGCTTTTGTTAAAAATCATCTTCACCCTCTCCCTGCTTCCCGACTGCGTGCAGAATGTGGCGGTTGGCGTTTTAAGGGCCTGCAGTTGGTCGGACACGGCGGCGGGGATGTATTTGGTGCAGCACTACTTGTTCGGGTTTCCGCTGGGTTTGTATGACAGTGCACAACTTCCCCTCTGCCTCATTTGTATTGCATGAACGGCAACACAAGCATCAGCAGTAATGCCGGCGTTGCATGACAAATTTGCAATGGAGTGTAGTGCTATTTGGGCTGCCAGAACTTGTCATGCAAACAGTGCCAAGAGGCAAACGCAAAGGAAGGATTGGGCATTTTGCATGACAAATGAGGGGGAGGGGGAGTTGTGCACTGTTATAGTTTGTTCCTGGTGTTGAAGTACCACAGCCTGATCCTTCTCTGGCTGGCGCTGGTTCTCGACCTCTTTTGCGGCTGTGCCCTGACGTTATTCCTAGTCTTCAACCAAATCGACTGGCGGAAAGAGTCGCAAACGGCCATCGAGCGGTCGGTCAGAAGAAGCATTCTGACTGCGGCGACGGGGTAAGGGTAAGGCAGCTAAGGGTAAGGCTAAGGGACGGATGGACGGCCGGTGTCGAGCGCTGGAAGCACCTCGCCAGTGTTGTTCTGTCGGGCCCGCCCCACCGGGGGTGATCATGCACACAAGTGCATGCAGTCGCAGTGCGGATCACAGTTTAAGTAAGTAGTTTGGGTGTGGCGTAGTTCTTTACTGTACGTTCGCCTAATTTTCTTTTCCCTTGGTAGTTTGCTTCTAGTTGTAGTTTGTCACAGGACGCCGGCAGCGCGAGCACACTTTGCGTCTGTCGGTGACGCGCACAAGACGTAAACAAACTGCACAGCTACCTAGCCAAAGCAACAGTACGAACACCGAGCAGGAGTCCCAGCGCGAAACTACAAATATTCGCTGTACGAAGCAAATAGCTACTTCTCACGAGTAAGTGATTCTGGTGCTTCTACTTTAATCGAAAAATTCTTTGTGTTCGCACACGACGTTCTTTGGCGAGCGTTCAAAAGAGATTCTGGCATTTCAACTTTGAAGCAAAAAACGCAAAGTGAAAGTGCAAACCGATCAGTGAACAACTCAAACTCGTTTTGGTTATATAAGTTGCCATTGCTTGTTTCTTCTTTTCAGATGTGCATGTTCTTTATTTTCACGACGCAAGTTTCATCTTATACCACTTGTGTGTCTAGGTCCGTCTGTTGCGGTTGCCAACGTAATACTAGTAGTGACGAGGTATTTAGGTTTCGCTGTGGAATAAACAAGTTGGCACCACCAGTGGGTCCTTGAACCACCGTCTTCCGGTTCCCTTTTCTTCGTCCGAAGGAGCCTGCCGTGTACAACTTTTTCTGCTCTTTCGTCTACAACTTCCGGCTACAACGAACAACTCTGTCACGATGGGAGCGGGCGAAAATGACCCCGCGGCTGTCGAGGCCGTCAGCGTGGAGGTGCCTTCGGAGACGCAAAAACCGGAAAAAGAGGGAAGAGCAGAACTTACGTTGCAGGAGATGCTAGAGAAACTGTTGAGCAAGAAGAATTTAGGTACTTGTATTTGAAGATTCTCCCGCAGAGATGGTTTACGGGATTTTTTTTGCCCTGTCATGCTGAATTTCTGAATTTTACTACATTTTTTATGAATTTGTTTCAACTCAAACAGCGAAAGACCAGTTTCTCCGGGGCTGCATCAGTCCCCAGATGTACGTGTCCGTTGCGGATCTGCTGAAACTATCAACTGCATCAAAAGCAATATCGTACTCGTACTAGTTGCAAGATTACATGACCAATGCTCTGCTATACCTTAATCAGCATTACAAATTCCACTTTTGCTCCTGGGTACTTAAATTTGTATATGCAATCTTCCCTACTAGTACCTGCTACGATACATTACTTTTGCAATTCATAGAAGCACGACCGGATCTGCGCCATGAGGAAGCCGGTCACGGAGCAGGACATCCTGGCTTATGACAATGCACAACTCCCCCTCCCCCTCATTTGTAATGCATGAACGGCAACACAAGCAACGGCAGAAATGGACCTTCTCCTGCATGACAAATCTACACACGGACTGTAGTACTGTTTCAGGTTCTGAAATTTGTCATGCAAACAGTGCTTCAGCACAAGTCGTGGATTCGGTATTTTGCATCACAAATGAGGGGGAGGGGGAGTTGTGCACTTTCATATGGCTGCCGCGGAACACAGTGCGAAACTAGGCGTGGATCTGGAGCAGAAACTGGTCCGGCCCATGCTGCGATCGAAGCGCAACACGATCATCGTGCGGGAATTTCCTATGCATTGCAAAGGCATCGTACTAGTACATATCGCATGACAAATTTCCTTAGCATGAGAAATCAGATTTGTAATGCGGATGTACCTTGAGAATGAGATTTGTAATGCATGAATGCGATTAGTACGAGTGCGATACTTTTGCACAGGATATTTCCGTACGGGGAGCAAGTTTTGAAGAACGACGTACTATTGTGGAATTCGATTTCTTTTTTTGGTGATGAAAAACTTGTCATGGTGCATAATTTGTGCTTCTTCTCATACTCATTCTCATACATTGCATTTGAACGTGCTTGTAGCAACACGAATGCGAAAATTTCTTGGGCAGCACGAGCACGGGTACCAGTTTCGTTTGCATTTCTTTATCTTTTTCACATTCACTACACTACGACTACGCGTCCCGATCGATGGGCACCATGGATGAAAATAACCTCAGATTCTCGGCCGTTTAGACGAGTCCCTGCGATCGCAAATCGTCGGCATCAAAGCCGATGTGTGCGACACCTGGTTTCTGATATGCATTGCAAAAATTTCTGGATCTGGAACACTGCAATTTGTCATGCTAAGTTTGGATCGTGCAAAAATCTGTATTGCATGGCTACCAAATAAAGTTGCCCACTTTTGCCAATCTGAGAGGCAGTTTCTCATGCAGGATAGCCATGATAAAGACCCCACAGAACAACTAGAACCTGTCATCCTGCTGGCTCCTGCATGCTAGACCCCAAGGGTCATGGAAAATCTGCATCACAAGTCTTGCAAGACTTCAGACCCAGACATATTTGCAATGCACATCTGAAGTGCGCCAGCGACGATGCGACACAGAAAATCGCGTTGTTTCTCCGTGATCAAGAGTACGAGGGGAAAAAAATCCAGTCGGCGATCAAATCGGAACACTTCCTGAGGAGCTTCTTTCCTGTCCACGGAGTGCCGCCAAATAGTATCATTTAGTACATACTCCTGCTTCTACTGAGACTGTTGATAGATAATCGCGAAACTCGAGCTGGATGAACGTTTAAACAATGAGCGCAGCCACAGGAGGATGAAGTAGCTGCATGACTTCTACCTGATAAAAAAGAAAATGCAAAATTCATTCCATCTAATACAGACCTCATCCCGCTCAACACGCCGCCGGGGAATGACACAACAAACTGCGGCGTCGCGAATATGATGCTGAACGCAAGCCCGCCCATGGGAGCCGCAGGACAAGTCCCGAATATGCAGATGCAGCCCATGCAGCTGTCACCGCAGCCCAGCGCGGCGCCCATGAGCTGGGGAGCAGGTATTTTTTGAAGAGTTAAGAAGTTTAGTTGAACTGCGATGATTCCAGAAAGACAAAGAGTTTACTAGTAGTCCTTTTACTCAAGAAGCCGTGCAAAAAAACCATGATGTGCTGATGTCAAATCGTGATCATCAGAAATGTTTCCGGCCAGCCCGGTGCCCTTGATGCCCCAGACGCAGCCGGTGCTGAGAGTGCTAGCGCAGGTCAACGGCGGAAGCTGGAACCCCTGGGGACATGCGCACCGACAACCGCGTAAGAACGTGTTTTTCCTGTTGATCTCAATAGTTTTAGTAATTTTGCTACGGCTCCTACACCAGAAATCTATGATAAATTACAGAACTCACACCTTCTGTTTCTTGTCCTCTACTGTAAAGAACACGCACTATATGCTAAGTAAGTACTTATTTGTTCACGATCACGTACACTCGTTCGCATCAAATTACAAACACAGGTAAACTCTCCATGCCGTCTGCGGAATGGTTGCGAAAGGCGAACAAATCGAAGAGCAAGTGGTCGCAGAGCTCGTGGCAACAAAATAAGTGGAACGGAAACGTGGCCAATTCGCAGTACAACACGGGCAGTTTGTTATGCATAGGAAGCTGCCGAAGATGTTAGTTTTTTGTCATGCATGGTCGCGGGCGGGAAAGGCTGAGGCATAGTAAGTCTTAATGCAGTCTGTCTGCCCCTGGTCCTGCACTTCGCGGCCATGCATGAGAAAAAATCACATCAATTTTTTCACCTCTACACCCTCGAAACGGTTACTACTCCCACGAGTGGCAGACGAGAAACCAGATGCAGGGAAGGAAGCAATACCAACATACGTATTTTTCATTTTGATTTTGTTTTGACGTTTCTTGACACCATCTTTAAATCTACTTGTGCCCGCCGCGGGTATGTGCACTTTTCATGCTGCCAGAGTAGTTCTCCTTCTCGTCTACAAGCCCAATAAACGCTTTTCAAAATAATCGCAGGTCGTGGGGAATAAAGAACGGCTCCTCGTGGAACAATGGTGGTAATGCGGAACACAACTACACCAACGCCGGGAGCAGCGTGCCCAACAAGTCAAACACAAACGGAAATAATGTCGTTCCAAAGCACAACGGTTGTGCCACCATTCCGGAACATCCCGCGGGTGAGCAGGAGGGTGTGGTCGAGCAGGTTCAGGATCAGGTGCAGGACAGCAAAACATTCACTCCATCTCCAAACAAGGACAAAAACAAAAGCAAAGCCTCCTCACATCACAACAACTACACACCGGATGCGACAACTGGAAATTCCGCCGACGGAAATAAATCATCCACTGCGCCGACGACCACGAAGTCCTCACCGCAAAAGCCAAAACTCGAGACTGTTCTCGCTCCCGCCTCACCCCGCCCAAATGGTGCATCTTCCGGTGCTTCAGCGGAGAAAAATGCAGACGAGGCTGGTGCAGAAGGAGCTTGGGAGACGGTCGGGAGCAAAAAGAAGAAAAAATCTAGCCCGAAACTGGTGGTGGAAAATAAATCTGCAGAGAACACCAGCCCCAACGGTGCGACGGAGAAGGAGGTGGAAAACCAAGAAAATTCATCCGGTGCAACTGCTGGCGACGAGCCGCGTGTGCAATGAGTAGCGAGAATCCATCGGTTGAAGATCAGGTTGGAATTCGATCCTACTAGCTGCAAACACGAGCAATTCTACTGCCGAACAAACGGAAGCGAATAAAAAAGATAGTAAAATGTACCGAAAGTAGACCTTTTTTTGTACTATGATCCGCATCATTGAAGAATAGCCCGGGAGGTGACCAACTCAGGAGGTTGAGTTGGCGCTGACTGCTACTCCCGCTAGATTTTTTGAAATGTTGCTTCAAGGACGTCGTCGTCGTCGTCCTAGGAACTTTTATAAATCACGGCGATGAATGTCAAACTACTCAATTTAGGCCAACATCCCACAGGCTGCACAACTTACTACAGGCACGGAAAGTAGATGAACCACATGCGAGCTGGAGCTTTCTGTAGCTCTTCAATGACTTTCATCGACTGCATGTGGAGGTTGGGCCGCTCAGTACACAAAAGCACAATTTTCGGATTGCAGAACCCACAAATAGATTGTGTGCTATTTTTATGCCATGATGAATACAGTCGTGTATTATAACTATACCATCCAAGATAGGACGTGGTTTTACTACCGTTACTAGATACGCCGGATGATGTCTTGACGTCATACTTGTTTTGGCACCTCATTCTCAACACGGAAATTTAGGTTTTCTCGATTGCGATGGAAATACTAGTTTTTTGCCAGCGTCCGTTATGCAGTCACAGTTTCACCCCAACAGCCGGACCCGGAGCCCCAGTTCCGGTAGAATGGTGGTTTCTCTACTCAGTCTGTTTACATAGAACTAGCAGAGTCACAATGAATATGAAAAACAATCAAAATCATGATGATTTTTTTTTGCATCGTGACGGGCCGGTGGCTCCTGCTGCTCGTTATGGCTGCTCATCGACTGAACAAAAAATGATAACTTTTCCTGTAAAAACACCTGCGAAACCGAAACAAAACTTCAATTCATTCACCCCGCCGGCTAGCTTCCTTGTCCTCGTCCTAGTCATGCCCGGCTTACGCAGCGGCTCAATCGAGCATGAAGTTGTGTATTTCCGAAGCATGATGAAGTGCATAGTGTTTGGCTACTTTTGTGTCTACCGACGTTTACTTTTCGTTTCCGGTCGGTCTCGGATCATGCTCATGGAGGCACACGTTTTAAGGACTTTTCTCGGTTTTGTTTTTCCTTGTAGAAGAATGGTGGTTGGATAGCAATAGATAGACACTACGGACAAAACCAAATGCCGACTTCGTCAGTGCACAAGCTGCTTGGCGGCACTGCAGCCTGTCCGTTGCTCTCCTGCTTTCTTGCTTTTGCAGCAGCTATCGCATACCATGCGCGGGCACAAACGATAGCAGGAGGGATTAGCCCGGTTCTTCCGGTTCTTCGTGAACAAGATGCCGATACCTTGGAAGCGCTCCATCAAGTTGCTGCGTATGAGGCTACGCCGGCCGCAGAAAGAAGTGACAGCACATCATGGTCCTCACAGCTCAATCAAAATCATGCGGAAAGTGAAAGTGTCGGAGCTGATCGTGAAAAAGAAGAAGAACATGAGGACGTCACCGCGCCGTCTGGACCTGGTGACGCAGCCACCGCAAAAGCAGAACTCGTTGTGCGAAGATCTGCTGTTGCAGCGGATAGCAATACTAGAACTAGCCCTAGCGTCGTCGACGACCACGCGCTAGAAGTACTACCATCATTTCAACGTGTCTACTGGCCACCAGCACCAGCTGCAGCTCCATCATCGTCCCCGCAGATGAGCAACAACAGCCCCCTCGGCTCCCTCCACCTCGACCTCAACGCGCTGGCCCACCGGATTCTGAAGGCGGATCTCTCGCTTCCCTGGGTCGAGCAGTTATGGAAGGGACACGAAGCCAGTTACCCGACGTTGGAGGAGGGGATGAAGCTCTTGACAGAGTTATCCACAGTAAATTTCCCGTACACGATGTGCAAATGCAGCTTCTGCATGACAAAGCCTCATTCCAATCCTGTTTAGCATGACAAGTCGCATGGTGCTCCAAATTGGCGAAATTGAAATTTGTGATGCATTTTGTACATGTAGGGGAAATTTGTGTTGCATATGAGTGGGAGAAAGCGTACCCGGACTGCTTTGTCAAGGAAAAGATCGGAGAGAGCTTCCAAGGCCGGGAGCTGCTCGCTTACAAACTTGCTTGTAGTTCCACGAGACCAAAGGCCGCCGGAGCAGCTGCTGCAAGTACTACTAGCCCCGCCGCGGCGGTATTACCCTTGACGCCCATCGACAACCGGCCGAAATTCCTGCTCACTTCGCTCACCCACAGTCGGGAACCGGCGGGTCTGGTCGTCGTGCTGTTTTTCGTCGGGCAGCTGCTGGCCCGACGCGGGATTGACCCCGACGCGGATTTTGTGCTGCAGGAACGGTTGATCTACGTGATTCCCTTCGTAAATCCGGACGGGTACGTGTTCAACGAAAAATCCCGCACGAAAATGAAGCGAAAGAACATGGTATCCACTGCGAAAGTATCGTACTCGTAGTAAATTATGATCGCAGTGGTCATGCATTACGATCCTCCTTCTTGAGGTAAAAGCGCATTACAAATTCGATTTCTCATGCTGAAGAAACTTGTCATGCGATTTCTCCTACTAGTACGAGACTTTTGCAATGCACAGATGCGGCCGACCTGCAACCATCGGGTGGAAGATGGAGGAGTGGATTTGAACCGGAATTTTCCGACCCATTGGAAACGAGTCCCATCCGGCTGCAGTGAGGAGTACGGAGGAACAAAGCCCTTTTCCGAGCCGGAAACCGCGGCGCTGGAGCAATTGGTGAAAAAAGTGAAGTTCACCGTTTGTAGCAATCTACACGCGTTTGGGTCCATGTTGACGCACCCGTATAACTACAAGACGCGGAACACTCTGCCCCCAGACGACGCGCTGATCTACAAGGAGATCAACAAGGTCTTCAAATACAGCAAGTTTGGCACGGCGAAAGAGACCGTCGGGTACACGGCGTTTGGCGAGTCGGACGACTGGTTTTACGACCAGGGCATTATCTCCATGTCCCCAGAGGTTGGCCACGAGGAGGACGGATTTTGGCCAAGACAGGGGAAGATCCGCGGGATCATCGAGCGCAACTACATCCGCATGCGGTACTTGGCGCTGAAAACAGGGTGCGAAATTTACGTCGAGCTAGGTGTTTCTTCGGGAAATAGAAACGTCGCGACGGTGTCAAACAAGGGCTTAGCGACTTGCACGAACCCGACCATCGCCCTGAAAATCGAAAACGTGAAGCAGGCGCCGGCGGCGCAGGCGGTATTCGACGAGGCTGCGGGTAGTGGTGGTGGTTTATCTGTAGGAGCCACGTTTGAACAAACGCCGGACGTCACTGTCGACCAAGCTTTCGTCGCGGAAAAGTCGGGCTTGGTCGTTTTCACGGTAAAAAAAGACCTACCGCGACGCACGTCGGTGCAGGTGCACTTTACCGCGGGTGGAGCTGGGTTTCCGGAACTCACGCCGCCGGGTGGCGGCGTGGTGGTGCTGTCGTGGTACGGTTCTTGAGCACTTTTTTTGTAATTTGTTCCTGTTTATCGAGGGCAGCAATTGTTCTTTGTAGTTGTCGATGCGAATTTTTAGAAATGCATCCATGCTGTCAGACGAGTCATCTGTATCTTTTTTGAGAGTCATAATGCTTCGAAAAAATAATTCACCAGGTGCTCGCAATCTGGTTCTGCGCCCGCCGCTGCGGAGCAGTGCCAATGTCGGCAGAACGAAGTAAAAAACAACAAGGAAACGGAGTTTCAGTCTCCAAACTTCCCCCTCTGCACGGTGACCGCCGTGAAGCGCGCCGCGAGTCAGCAAACGACCACACCCCTGGCGGGCTCTTTTTCAGCGGAAGCGAAGCAGATGCTGGGTAAATTGACCACGCCGGCAAAGGTCGTCGCGAAGCAGCAGGGAGGTGGAGGTACTACTCCGGCTGCTGGTAATGGTGCAGCTTCGACTGCAGCGCCTGCAGGATCATCTGCGAACAAACCGCAGACGCCAGTAGCCCCGTCTTCACCAGGAGCAGGAGGAGCAGGTGCCGCGAGTCCTGTTCCGACACCTGCTTCCCCCACGCCGGCACCTTCGAAGAACCCCGCCGCCGCGGCATCAAATGCCAGCCATCCGCCGGGCCGCAGCAAAGGGATCGTAACCGGGTTCTTCAGTTTTGCGGGCGAGCGCCTTAGCGACGATTTGCTGCAGACCGTCGGGCTATTAGCGGTGCTGTCCTTGACGCTGCTTGCGTGCAACGTCTACGTCTTGGCGCGGAAATATCTGTTTCCACAAATAAGTAGCAACTCTTTGTCTTTTCATCCCGCAGGCGGGCTCATAGGTACCGCGGCGGGGGCGTCCTCTGCCAGGCACGTAAAACTCACGGAGCAGGACGAGAGTGCGTTTACCAATTCCTCTGGCTCGAAGGGGATAGTTGGAGGCGGAATCGGCAGTAGCTTAGAGGACGAGCCGACCTTTGTTATCGATGTGCCAGCCGCGGGTAAGAGCGAAGAAGATCTGAATCAGGAGGGTATTACTGCACCAGCTGCTGCAGGTCGTGGAAGGAACAGCCCAGTGCGAAATGTATCACCGCAGAAGACAAGTCGTGTTACGGGGGGCGTCGGCCTCTCACCGCCACGAGCTGCAGCACAGGAGTGAGCAGTAGCTAGAAGAATATTTAGAAAAGCATCCATATCGTCCACTTTAACAAAACAGGAGCGTGAGACTTACTGCAGATTGAGACTGACTGCAGTGGTTTCGTGTGCAACTACGTCGACATACAGTGTTTGCATCTTTCGCCTGTTAGCTCTAGCAGCTGCGTTTGAAAAACTTGCTCACTTCGTTTGTTCGTTCTCCTCGTCGCACAGATTGATACATTCCATAGAGTCGCATTCGCAGTAGAGCTAGAGACCACAGAGCGTGATGATTGTCGAGTCAGAGAAATGCTCGAGCAGGCTTTCTCTCGTTTAAGGACACAGTTTGGTGGGCTTCGCTCGGACAGACATAAGTTAAGAGTCGCATGGTGCTTTTGTCGGCTTTCTTCTCATCTGTTCGTGTTCGTCGAGATTTTTGAAATCACGGTCTTCAGTACTAGGGCAACGATCTCTTTTAGAGAACCCTTTGGCTAAAAGAATAAGAAATTTTTTGGTCATCTTCCAGAACCACAAGGAGCCAAGCACCAGAAACAATGGCTCCGCTCGGCACTCCGTCTTCCTCCTCGTCACGTGAGGGCGCGTTTGAAAAGAACGCATCTCATCTCTCCGTCGAAGCTTTAGGTGACGCTGCCCTGCACTGGGTGTTCCGCGGCTTGAACACGATCGCGGACAATCTCATCGCGGTGCCGCAAGAGAATGAACATGATGTCGCAGGAGCTACGTCCATGACGTCGGCGCATGAACATGATGATCATCAACTCCAGCAGCACTTCTATGACAACAACCCCCTCCGGTTTTTGAAGGCCAAGGGCGGCGGACCGGCGCTGACGCCCGCGGCACGGATCCTAGTGGCGGCGTTTGGCATCGTCTTCGGCCTCGGGTTCTGCTTCATCATGCGCAATCGGATGTACCAGCTCACCTCGGATTACTTCGGTATGGTTGTAGTTGATTATAGTCTTCATGTTGTACTACAGCAGCGAAGTATGAACGTATGAGGAACTACAAGTAGTACATCATGACGTGATGATGTGCATCAAAAACAACCAAACGCAAACAGAACCGGCGCTGGATGTTAAAACGATTCGCCGGAACAAAATGGGCATGGACACCTCCGTTCCGGGAAATGCGCGTGTGAAACCGTTGGACAACGACGAGGATATCGTGGAGCAAGTGAAAGCCGGTCCCTACGACGGCCGGGGCCTGTACGCGCCCGAAACCCTGCGGGCGTACGCCATGGCAAAGAAGAACGCCCCCCCGCCCTCGCCACCGAAGGTGCGGAAAAATTTTGTGCGGTGAAGAGGCAGATGGTAGAGATCATGCGCGAAAAAGTGTAGAAGTTCCCCACTGAGTTGCGAGGTCCGGATGAAAAGTAAAAGTATGCGAAGGTGGCACAGATGATGTGCAGAAGGTAGAGGCAGCTGCGCCGTCATGACTTGAGAAGACAGCCGTAACAAGAAGTGCTTCATTCTGTTTCAAGTTTCAAGAATAAATTAATTTATTGTCTCGCACTTGTAATTGCATGCTGTAGCATAGCAGGCTGTCCTCGTTTCTTTGTTTAAAAGTTGTTGAGTAAAGAAATAACACCAAAAACCGAAACCCTATTGCTCGTCTTGTCGTGTGTTATATTCTTCGCGCAAATGTGAATGAGAATGTCGATGAAGTTTTCGTTTGTTGACGAGGATTTGGAACGGCTACCACCGGTTTGCCATCGTGTTCCGCTTGCAGAGCTACAGTTGTATACACTGTTGGAAATGCTAACGCAAATCCAAATGCGTTGCGCTGGCGGAAATCAGGAAAGCGTCTGCATTGGTGGAAGTGCGCTGATACTCAGTCGGACGCCAAAAAGGGCTGCCCGAGTTTATCCCTGGCTCATTTGGCTGCCGCAGTGGCGCCCCCCTTCCGGCCCCTTGGGCCTGGGCGCGTGGAAGGCGACGCTGCCGGGTGGCCACAGCAGAGCGATCGACCCCTTCACTGCCACCGGTGTGAAACCGCCTGCAAAAACAACCGAGCAGGCGATGACGCTGAAGCGGGGCCGCGTAGTTGGTGAAGTGCCGCGCGGGGGGAATTGCTGCAAAGAAACGGCGACGACGCCCCCGCCGAGAGGGGGCCGGCCCGGTTTCCTCGATGCGGCCGCCGCAGGCAGCGGGCCGGTCTTGTTTCCATCCTCGAAGGGGCCGCCGCAGACGGGGCGGGCACGCAGACTGCCCAGGGTTTTAGGGGAAGAAGTTGAGCCGACACCGCCTGCCGCTCCGATTGTTGGCCCGCCGGCTGCCCGAACGCTTGGGCGCGTGCAAGGGCCCAGCACATTCACCTGCCACGACCTGGCAACTAGTCGCCGCCGGCGCCTTGCCGCCCGTCGGGAAGAGCCGCGGCCGGCGTCTACCCTTTGGCCTTGCAGTCGCCGCCGTTTTCGGGCCCTGGCACGCCGGCCAGCTTCGGGGAGGCGCGCGGGCGGCGGGAGGTCTTCGCCGTGGGCCAGTTGCTGCCTGCCGTGCCTGCAGATAGAAGATATAGGAGGGCCGCTGAGGTATGGCCCTGCGCATCTCATCGGCTTCGAAATCAGCCCGAAAAGTGGCAGCATTGTCGAGGAAGCCCCAACAGAAGTGCCTGGGTGGAATTTGGCAAAAACACTGCAAAGCCAGGGACAGCGCGGCCCCTGCCGAAAGCCCTGTGGGGCGGGCTTCTATTTTTTGCGAGGGGGCGGGGCGCCAAGGAAGCTGGTGGAAGATGCCCGGACCCGGCCCGCCGGTTGCTTGTTAAGCATCCATGCGCGCACCCACGCCGCGCCCACTGGTCTTAGTTAAAACGACCGCCCCCGGTCGTGGCCGGGCGCCTCGCCTTTGTTAGCACGCCCACCAAAGTGATTGGCGTTCATTCTTGGGACTGCCGTCTTGCGCGGCGCCCTCCCCCTGTTGGGTTATCCCGTGCGACCGGGAGAAGCATTCGGCGCGCTTCGAGATCAGGCCGGGCAGTGCCGGTGAGAACGAAGGAACCCACCCGGTGGGGCGCGGGAGTGGGCCGGCTCCGTATCCACTACCTAGAAAAGCCGGCCGCCCGTGGTGTTGGTCCGTCGCGCCGGAAATGCGTCTGCGACGCCGGACTTCAAGTCCCCGGAGCCGGCAGCTGATGAGGGTGGAAATGTCTGTTGTAAAGGATTCTGATTGTCCTATCTCTGCTATCTTGAGGCAGTGGGGCCCTGGTGCGCAGCTTCTGGGTCGCTTGTCGGAGAGAAAAAAGCCGAAAGCCGGGAAGGGCGCCCATGAGTGAGATTCCCAAGCGATGCGCCCCAGGCGAAGAAGTCAGCGGGGGCGCGCGTTTTGGCGGGGCCTTGTCGCGCTTTACGCCGGCCCACCGGCTGGGGCGCCCTTGGGGAGGCCGGCTTCCCTCCCGTTTGGGCAGTTGTGGCACAGCAGTGGGCCGCCTTGCGGGCGGGGCCGGCGCTGGCTCGCTGGGTGGCCTCGCCACCGTGGCCCATTGGTCGGCCGGCGCGCCCACGCATCGACCGGGGTTGGCGCGCCCCCGCCCCGCCCGCGCGCTGCCCGCAGATGGCATGTGGCCACCCGGTTGGGAGGTGTATTTTGCAGCCTGTGCTGCCGCGCGCGGGCGCGCGCGCCACATCAGGCCTGTTGGAGGGGGGCCTTCCCCCTCGATCATGTTGTGGCAATGGCGTTCCCGCAAGTTGGTAAGTAAATGCTTGCACCGCAGGGCGCGCTCTCGCAGGTTCCCCCCCACGACTTCTCAGCTGGGGTTGACTTCGGTGTGAGTGCTGCTTTTGAAGATGCAGTCGTTGGACAAAAAGCGGACAAAAATCAGCAGCGCTCTTGTTTGGGGGTATTGGTGTTCCAAAGGCGCGATGCCTCACCCGCCTCCGAGCGTGCGAGCATTCCGATGCGGGGCGAGGGCCCTCCGAGGGGTAGCTACATTGAGAGAGAGGGACTACCGGTGCTTCCCGCTCCCCGGTTCATGATTAGTTCCTGCCGTAGAAGAAGGAGATCCATTATCCCTTTCGTGTGTGCAGTGTTTACAAACATCAGTAACAGCAACAGTGACACTGACGTCGCTGCTCTGTGGCTAGTTCGGTAATAATGAGTAAGGACATAATGATCATCATCAGGATCAGGTAGACTGCGCGAGCACGTCATAGGCAGAGAGAAACATCTTGACCATCCAGGAAGAGCCGTCCTGTAGGTCAGCAACCCACATATCATGTGGCTCACTGTTTTTGCACTGTATATCATAAGGCTGTTGTGCATGGTGTAAAGTTTTCTGCCGGTCGACAGCGACCGTGCGGACAGCTCGCTGCTCGTCGCTTGTGTGACCGTCAAGGAACAAGGAGCAGTTGCACCGCCAGCGGAGCTGCAGAATCATGTGGGCGAGACAACGACGGTTGCTGCAGCGCTCCGGCGCAGCAGCTGTGCTCGTCGCATTCACGGCACCGACCGTCTCTGCTGCTCCAGCCGCCCCGGTGGCCAAGATCGTGGAGACTTTGTCGAACCTCCAGCAGTCCATGCAAGAGGAGCAAGAGGTGGACAGTGCGCAGTACCGCTCGGCGTTTCAGTGGTGCCAGACCGCGTTCCGTGACCGCAGCCAGGGGCAGAACCAGTACCAGGCGATTGAACAAGAGTTGAAGTCGAAGCAGAAGGTACGCGAGGCGGTGAATCGGCAGTTGAAGGATGAAGTTTCCCAACTGCAGCAGGAACTTGCCGAGGCGGAGAACGCGGTGAGGCAAGGGTCGAGTTTGCGGCAGTCGGAGCACGGCGACTACCTGCGGGAGCAGAAGGACTCGGCAAACATGCTCACGGAGTTAAACAACGCGTCGGACAAGTTGAACCACCGAGCTTTGAACCGTCAAACCCTGCTGCAAGTTGCCTCCTCGGTGCAGCAGATTGCCCAGCGATCCGGATTGGTGGCGGAAAAAGACCGGGTGTTGCTAGACGATTTTGTCACGTCGACGTCTAGTTCTACGTCTTCTACCGGAGGACAACTTGCAGGCCAGCAGGAACAACAAGAAGAGCAAGACCAGCAGGAGATGAACGAGGCGGATGCGATCGAGGAAACGAAGTCTTCCGTCCTGCAGGTGCTGAAAACGCTAACGACCACCTTCGAACAGTCCATCGCGACCGCGCAAGAACAGGAACGGAAGGCGCTGGACCAGTACGATTCGTTAATTCGGATGAAGAAGCAGGTGTTACTCCAATTACAGTCGAGCAAAGACGCGAAGGACGCCGCTTTGGCGGAGTCGGAGCAGATGATCGCCCAGTTGAAGCGCAGTCTGGAGGACGCCACGCAGGTAACGGCCGCATCGACGAACCATTTGGCGGAAGTGAAGAAGGTGTGCGCGGATCTGTCCACCGGGTGGGCGGCGCGGCAAGCTGGACATCAGGAAGTGTTGCAGGGATTGCAAGCGGTGACGGAAAGTTTGTCGACTGCAGCAGCAGCTTCGATGGGTGGAGGGGAACAATCTTACGGCGGGGCTGATGCTCAGCAGAATACTATGCTGTCCTTTCTGCAAGAAGGAGCGCAAAGTACGACGAAGACCGGCAGCTACGGTGGCGCACAGGAAGTCTTTGCGCAAGATCAACAGCAACCCACTGGCACAACTACCCTCGGTATGGTTGCTCCGCCGCTGCTCGGTGGTGGTGGTGCTGTACAAAACCAAGGCACAAGCTCAAGTCTCGGACTCCTGAACCTCTCGTCCGCAAGTCAGACCCGCGGGGGTCTCGCGGCTGCGACAAGTGCATCAAGTACTTCCAGTCTGCCAACTACCACACACGACAGCTTCGCTTCTGTGCCAGCAGAACAACACCAAGAGCAGATGCAACAGGACGCCACCTCGTCGCGCCAAGCGACTTTCTCCAGCGTGAAGCGCATGGTGGAGGAGATGATGGCCCAAATCCAGCAAGCCACGCAGAACGAAGACAGCCACAAAACTTGGTGCGAGGCCGAGATCTCGCGGAACAGCGGCACCGTAGAGGAGAAGGGCACGAAGTTGCGCCGGATTCTGACGAAGGTGGACAACGAGAAGGAAGCGCTGTCCGAGTTGGATGGTAGTTTGCAGGTGCTGAAGGCGGAGAAGCAGAATTTAGCTGCGAGTTTACTTGAGTTCACCAAACTCCGTCAACAAAGCAAGTCGTTTTTCCAGAAGTCGGAGCAGAACCACCAGGTTGCGGGCCAAATTTTGCAGCAGGCTGTCGCGATTCTGCAGCGGTTCAACGCTTTGGTGCTGGAGGAGCAGGACGACCAGAGAAGTAAGCAGCAACAGCAGCTCGGGTTTCTGGCAACCGGAAGCAGTAGTTCGACGCAACAATCCGCCAGTACGCAGCAACTCGCACAGCAGGCCGTGGACAGTCTCGGTAGCTTGCAGACGAAGTATCAGCAGTTGCGCGAGCAGTGCGAGAAATCCGAGAATACGGCGGAGCTGGATAGCAACTCGCTGAAAAAAACGGAAGAATCGTTTACCGCGAAATTGGAGCAGGCGCGCACCTACCGGTCGAATTTGGAATTGCAGCAGCGCGCGTCGCTCGACGCAGATAGCGAGGACAGCACGGGGTTGAAAAAGCAGAAGGAGGAGGTGGACGCGTATTTAAACCGGCTGAAGTCCGCTTGTTCCGATTTACTGCAGCACTACGACGAGCGGCGGGCGCGACGGCAGGCAAATCTGCAGGCGCTGCAGTCGGCGAGAAACGTGATCAACATCGACAATGCGGACGAGATTCACGCCCAGCTCAGCCGGTTGGCCGGCAATGCGGATGCCGCGGCGATGAGTCTGGTGAGTAGAAGTGCAGCAGCAGGAGCTAGTAGTACTTCGAGCAGCGGATTCAAATTCACACCGGCGTCAGCACAGGACAGTCTATTGTTTCCTGGAGCTGATCGTACGGCGGGGGGCGCAACCACAACTGTCATGTCGAAGAGCAAGCTAACCGGGAGCAGCATGCTGCAGTATGGCGTTCTCAAATGTTACATGCTCAACTGTTGCGTGTTTTATCATGCAAAAAAATTACCTTTAGGCGCCAGGTGGCCAAGCTGCTTCGCAAGACAAATCTGCGAAGGACTAGACACCACCTGGATCTGTGCGGAATTTGTCATGCAAAAAGCGCAATCTTCCACCCTTCAATTTTGCCACTCTTGCATCACAAATTCATGTTGTACCAGTTGAGAATGTAACAGTTGAGAGCGCCATATGCAGGACCTCCAGAGTCTGCAGACCATGTCGGTCGGATCTGGACAAGGGGCTGTAATATCATCGCAGGAAGCAGCAAGAACCGCTACAAGTGAAGATGGTGCAGATTCTCATTCTACTTCTGGGAACTACGCAGGCGACGGTTTGCAAATGTTGCCTTTTCACTGAGAGAGCCAGGAGTACTAGTGGAATTTTGATGATGAAAATGTTTTTTTCCTGAGACGGCGTTTTTCATGCTGTTTTATGTTTTCCCTTTGAAAAGAATGCGGACGAGGACTTCGACTTGCTGGCGCTACCTCTGTTTATCGGCGTCGTGAAGAGTGTTCTCTGGTGTTCTCCAGGCCTGTGTGCGCGTGGTGTTATCTGTGTCTCCCTCTTTGCTGCGAGCGAGATTGTTTTATGTCCTGTTGGCGTTAACCTCAACAGCGACTCGCTGTCAGCGAGACCATCTACGGAATTAACAGCTGACTGGTTATTGTTGACGATAAACCAGCCGCCGGCTGCGGCTTCACTTCTGCTCTATGAACTACTTCTGCTAAACAGAACAGAACTACTTGGGGTTGAGTGTATAATGGACGCCTGTGACAAAACTACAAAACACGAAAAATATCTGCGCGCCGCTGCTGGGCCACGGTGCTCCGCGTTTCGGCTGCTTTCATCTCTGAGCAGAAAATGATCTAGATTACAAACCAAAACTAGATAGAAGCAGAAATAGAATCAGAAGTTTGAATTTTCATTTGGTGTCCTCGTTGTATTTCTTGTTCGGAGAAAGAATTTTTTTGCACGTACCATTCCGCACCGTCACTGACGCCGGCCACTTTCATTATTCCCGAAACAAATAAAACAATGCCGGTCGCCGGAACGCGGTACCAAGACAGCGGTGCTGTCACCTCCTCCCCCAAGAGCCGGCTACCCCCTCCCGCGGACCCTGCCAACACGTCCGCTCGGGTTAGTGGGAATCTGAACCTCAACCCCCCCGCAACACTCCGTGCTGGAACATCAAACTCCGGCTGGATGTCTCCGAAGAGCGGGCGGGACAAGGACACCAGTGCGGAGGACGAAACGGACCAAGAAGGAGCCAACGGGCGAAGATCTTCTACTACCTCAACCGCGGGTGGTGGACCTCTCGCGCTGAGTCGGGGCCCGAGCGGTCGGGGGCTTCCGATTTTGCGGAAAGGCCGGAGCAGTGGGAACATCGGGGGCAGGAATTGCGATGGTTCGGCGGATATCGAATGTAAAAATGTCTGGGTAAGTCTGGAAGGGTCATGCTGTTTCTGCATGACACAGAAGGTCTGACATGGAAGCTCTAGCATCACAGGTTTCGAGAAGCAAGCTTCCGCAATGGTGAATCCGCATGACAAATCCCCCATTTTGGTGACAGAAAGTGAGCAGCTTTTGCTGCCTATGCATCAGAGATTTTTGTGTGTTCTGAAATGCGCATCACAAGTTACATCCTTCCAGACCCAGACATTTTTACATTTGATAGCGGACGATGACGATTTTCAGCAGAATTTCGGGACGAGCTTGCTGTATTCTTAAACTGAAGATGAGTAATCATTGATTCGCTTCTCACTTTCAAAATGTTCTGCGGCCACAAGGTGACACATTTTTTGGTATGTGTCTGTCTGAATGTTGTATCGGCAACATCCGCATCTTCACCAGCTGGACGTCCTAGGCAGGCGCAGATGCAGGTGGGCATTCTTTACAAACTTGTGCAAGAACTGCAAAAGAAATCATGTTCTATTTCTATCAGGTTTTCGTCCCTGAACATCGAGGATAGCATCATCGTCGAAGAGGTGGAAGAGGAACTTCTCCTCCAGGACGAGCAGACCGAGGAGATGCTCTCCGCACAGACGCTCTGGGCCCAGAGTCTGCTCCGGCTGAAACGCAGTATCGACGAGCTGTACACGCTGTGCGAGTTCGAGTCGGACGTGTTGACCGCGAGCCAGGTGCAGGAGATGCTGGGCCACGCCGCGAAAGACTTTGCGGACTTGCGGCAGCGGTTGGTGTTGCAGGAGCAGGCACTGGAGATTCGCGAACAGGACGACGGTATCAAATGTAAAAATGTCTGGGTCTGGAAGATTAGAACTTGTCATGCTAAAAATGAATGATGCGAAAATCTGTGTTGCGTGAGTACCAAAAGCCGTCCGCTTTTCACCAAGTTGAGAGGGAGTTTCTCATGCAGGAAAGGCATGATAGAGACCTCAAAGAATCTGTCATGCTGGGTCTCGCATTCCAGACCTCATGGGTCATGGAAAACCTGCATCACAAATCTTGCATTCTTCCAGACCCAGACATTTTTGCATTTGATAGACGGGGTAGTGCAGCAACAACTACCTGGGGAACAAAGTGGTCACAACGCGGGTATTGCAAATACGACAGCTGGCGCAGGAGAGGAAACTAGTGCAGCCGGCGTCGAACAAACTGCGAAGCCGCCAGCTGCTGCGTCCACGACAGCTCCGGCGGAACAAGCTACAGCCACTGCAACCGGTCGTGCGTCCGTTGCCTCCGCTGCATCTGCAGCAGGTACTAACGCGTCATCTACATCGGTGCAACACCAGAACGTCAGCAGTAAGCTGAAACTGGTAGAGGAGGGCACGACGAAAATCAACAGTTCTTCTGGCGCGATCGCCTGGGAATGGAAACCGTCGACCGACTCGGAAGCGTTATATGGATTGCAAAAATGTCTGGGTCTGGAAGAATGCAGGAGTTTGTCATGCAGATTTTGCATGACCCATTAGGGCTGTGATGCATGCCCTAGCGTCAGAGATTTTGCGAGGGCTTTCTGATGCTCATACCGCATGAGAAATGACCTCTCCGCGTAACACAAATTACACCTCTTTTGCTGTTCATGCAATACAGTTTTTATGTAGATTCCAAAAGTAGCGCCAAGGGTTGCGTCTCGCTATCAGGGTTTCGCCAACTCCGCGGGGGCGTTGCGGGTATCTCCCTAAAACACCAAAACCGGCACAAATTGGGCCGGCAGTCCGGGTAATTGCTCACCAGCCGGCTTGTATGGCGAAGAAGGTGCTCGACGAAGGAAGAAGTAAGCATGTAATTAGCACCTCCGGTTGGTAGAGCGATCGGCTACCGAGGCACGTCAGGGTGGCGTCGCTACTTCAATTCAAATTCCAAAAGTAGCATCACAAGTTGTATCCTTCCAGACCCAGACATTTTTACATTTGATACGTTAGGGAAAGCGTTGAATTTGTTTGGGAAGAAGGGCTCCCCTGTGAAGGAAGGACCTGTACCAAATGTAAAAATGTCTGGGTCTGGAAGAATGCAACTTGTCATGCTAAATCTGCAGCATGCAAAAATCTGTGTTGCATGATTACCAATAGTCGTCCAGTTTTGATCAAGTCGGGAGGGAGTTTCTCATGCAGGATAGGCATGAGAAAGGTCTCGCAGAATCCGTCATGCTAGGTCCTGCATTCCAGACCTCATGGGTCATGGAAAAGCAGCATGACAAATCGCGCACTCTTCCAGACCCAGACATTTTTGCATTTGATAACCTGTGAGTACCAACACGTCGTTGGTTTTCGGTGACGGGACAGGAATTGTCAATGAACAAGACGGAGCCGTTGTTCCTTCCGGATCTCAGCCACTCACCCCGGGTTTAACACGGACCCCGACGTTGGGCGGAGTAGAGGGGTCTTCCGTGAACCTGGTAGCTGCGACAAAGATGAAAAATCCCAACAACAATATCGACAATTGCAACATCACGAAAAAGGAACCGAGTAGTACAACAACTTCTGCTGCGCAGAAAATCAAGCCCGAGCACCAGCATAATTCCTCGCGGTGGGGAAAGCGCAAGGCGTGGGCGGACATGCGGACCGATGATGATACGACGGAAGATGAGTTCGGCATGTCGAACAATTTTCGCGCTGGTGCGAAAAATACTAGCCAAAATGGTCCTAGTGCAGGTGGTGCTGTTGCAGTTGTTTCTACAGCCGCGGCGGTTCCGCAAGCAAACCAGAAAGGGACCGCGGAGCCTGTGACAACGACGGGGGAGGCACAGACAACTCAAGCAGACCAGAACAATCTAGTCGAACCGGCACCGTCGCAAAGCGGATTCACCTCGACGCCGGTACTGCATCCCTCCACCTCGAGCCTCCGGGGCGGCTCTTCCACGTCCATGGACGCTGCGAGCCCGCTGAGCCGGCAAATCGCATCAGCCGCAGCGGGGAATAACAGCACAACGAGCGCCGGTGGAGCTCCTGCAGGACCCGCATTAGCTGCAGCTGGAAAC
Organism: Amoebophrya sp. A120; assembly: GCA_905178155.1. NCBI lineage: Eukaryota > Dinophyceae > Syndiniales > Amoebophryaceae > Amoebophrya > Amoebophrya sp. A120. The sequence goes on along the minus strand of CAJINV010000011.1, from coordinate 1,719,222 downwards.
GCCAACATTAACAACAGCGACGCCGTCGCGCGCGGGCCCAGCCGCGGCCAGCAGCTAAACGAAGTGGTCGAGCGGTTGATTCAAAGTCACATGAAGCGCGAGCGGAAACTTCGGACTTTCCGGTCGCACCAGTCGTCCCAACTGACAGAAGAGGACATCGAACGGAAGCAGCAGCGCGCCGCGGAGTTACGGCAGCAGCAGCACGAAAAGGAAAAGCAAAAAACAAAGCAAAAAACGCGGGAGATCGACGAGAAAGTGGAGAAAGCGCGGCAGCGGCGCGAGGAGAAGCAGGCAAGTTTGTATCACAGGAAAAAGGGTTAACGTTAATGGAATTTGTGATGCAGCAATGCATCTGCATCACAATCACAAAGACAAAACTTGCCAAAATTTGTCATGCCTAGAATGCATATTGGCTTACATTTGTGATGCATGGCCGCAATCTGTGGAAACCGTTGACGTTGACACTTTTTCTTGTGATAGTTTGCACGCGGATTTGCGGAAAAAAATGGACCGGGCGAAGGAGCAGTACCAGGAATCGCTGCAGGAAGTGTTGTATCCTGTGCAAAAGTATCGTACTCGTAGTAATTGCAATCCTGCATTACAAAATTTTATCTCAAGGTAAATCCGCATGACAAATTTTATTTCTCATGCTGAGGGAATTTGTCATGCGTTAGCATTTCTACGAGTACGATACTTTTGCACAGCATATGTTGCTGAAGGCCCGGGCGATGAATTTAAAGGCGGAGGAAGCGCAGTGGATCGCGCGGGTGGAAAAGGGATCCGCGGAATACACGGCGGAGCTGCAGAATCAGATGCTGATCCAGAAGAAGCAGCGGGAGGCCGACGCCCAGCGGGAGTCGCTCCAGCAGGCGGTCCGGGAAAAATTGATGGCGAGTGCAACCAGGATTGCGAAGGCGACCGAGAAGCGGAGAAGCGAGTGGAGCGAGAAACAGTCCGCCTTGCTGGATCAGTTGTACGAAAAGGAACAGCAGGCCGCGCTGAACCGGCAAAATGCGCTGCTCGCGAAGAAGGCCAAGGCGCATATGCATTGCAAAAGTATCGTACTAGTGTAAATCGCATTACAAATAATTTTCCCAAAAGAAAAAATGGAATTTGTAATGCTGACTCACCTGCTAAAAAGGGAGATTTGTATAAGTATGCATGACTGGAATTACTACGAGTACGATACTTTTGCACAGGATAGCGCAGAAGTCGAAGCAAAAGTCGGACGAGGCGAGCGAGCGCCGGAAGGAGCTGGCGGAGGACAAAAAGATGAAGGTGTTGCACTCCCGAGAACAGTATTTGCAGTACCGCGAGCAGAAGAAGAAGATGCTGAGCCTGAAAACTTCCCTGCTCTTATCCTGAGTAAAAACATCCCCACCACAGAGTCAAGATGGGCATTCTGCAACACAAACCTTGAAGTTTTGGGAGTCACGCATGAGAAGTTGCAGGCTGTACTGTAGTGCAGCTCCAGCTTAGCACGGGAAGCTGCATAACAAATCCGTCTCCTTATCCTGTTTACAGCATTACAAGCTCCAAAAAACAATGGGAAACGGAAATGCCTGTCATGGGGATGCGCATTACAAATGCTCTTGTCCTTGCAAATCTGCAAGACGACCCTGTGGTGGGGATGTTTTTACGGAGGATAGCTCTCCGCTGGTACGGGCAACGAGAGCGAGGCTGCGGCGGGGCGGATTTCCTCCGGAGGAGCGGACGATAACGAGGAGATGGAAAACAACGAGGAATTATTACAAGGAGACCCGAGAACCTCCTCTGCAGCTACCTCGGGTGGTGCTGGGCAAGATGAAGAAGGTGACGCCGAAAAACAAAAACATGCTGTGGAACCACGGGACGGCAAAGAACTACCCGACGACGAAGACGACGACCCGGAAGATGAGAACCTCCAGGACGAAGGTTGTTCCATAGACCTGACCGTCACCGGCCGTGCGATTCAGGGTGCGACATCTGTAGTTTCATCTGGAGCAGGCGGGCTCTCCGGTCGGGGAACGGTGTCGAGCGATGACGGTGGTCAAGAAGAGGAGGAGGAGATCCTGTATGCACACCAAGACGCGGACGAGGAGGAGTTACTCTTGCGAGGAGCTGCACAAAGAACGTCGGGGTCAAATCAACCACAGCCTCCGCCGCTCTCCTTCGCGGACGAACCCTTGGAAGAGGGCTGGAGCCGTGCCAAAGCGAGCGAGAAGCGCATGCAGAAGCGGCTGTTGGCCGCCACGGCGGCGACGCATAAAAATGCGTCGTCTACAAACCAGGGTGGACCTACTTCTTCAACAGGAGCCTCGTCAGCAAGGGGCAACGCGAAAAATTTAGGCAAAAGTGCAGCGCTGAACCAAAATCGAAAAGGCGGTCAACATGCAAATAATGCAAGTGGTCGCAAGCCTGAGCAAGCCGGGGTCGGGGAAGCGAGTAAGTTAAATTCCTCTCGAGTAGGTCCAGGGGGGAACAACAACAAGGGATGGCACCGCGGTGGTACCACGGACAAGGCAGGCAAGGACAAGGACCACGAAATAAATAAATCTGCGAACCATCTTGCGGCCTCCCCCGGTGCAGCTTCTGCTACTGGTGGGAAAGGTAGGAAGAGCACGCGACCAGGGGGGAAGGGTCAGCAGCAGCAGTTTCTTTTCTCACCAACCGATCGCGATACAACAACGCAGCTTGACGTCGCTGCACCAGCACCTCCGATAAATTATCTCGCCGCCGCGAAGGCCGGCGCTGGAATTAATATAGGCGGAACAAACAGCAGCAGTAAAGCGAGCGTGGCGACAAATGAGAATGCCCCCAGCGAAAATGCAACGGTAGTACAACTACCGGAGGAGCAGCGGAAGAAGAAAAAGCAGCTGTATCCGGGAAAAATAAAGGCCGCGACCACAGCTGTAGTTCCGCAGCAGGACATTATCAAAACTCCTGGTGCGACGCAGCCAGAGGACATCAACAAACCTGCGCCGGAGCCCGTTGCGCCGTCGAAGCCGGTCGTAGTAGAAGTTACATCAACGAGTACAACAACTAAGCCGGCGCCCAAGACCACTGCCAGCAAGCCCTCGAACAACAAGTCCAATACCAACGCTTGGGCGGCCGCCAGCAGGAACACCTTCGGAGGCATGATGGACTTGGTTTCATCTGATTCCGATTCCGATGTCGCTGCAACCCCCGCTGCGCAGAAAGCCGAGTTGGAATCGCAGAAGTCTCCCGCAGTGGAAGTTCCCGAGGATGCAACTGCGGAGATCGAGAGTCAAGGCGGAGTGACGGCTGGTGGTACGGAACAAGCCAAAGCCAAAGCGAAGAAGAGAAAGAACAAAAAAGCGAAGAAAAAACCAAATGTCGGCCCAGACGGGAACATCTTAGACACAGACGAAGAGGTTTTGGAGAAGGCTTTCCTCGAACAGAAAAAGGACAACGAGCTTCCGTTCTTCGTGTTCTTCGACGCCTCGGTTACATCATCTTCTTCCACGGCGGTTGTCGCACCGTCCACAGTTGCAGCTGTTGATCCTCTCCTGGCGGATCAGAAAGGTCTAGATGTTGAGCCTACTGCAGCAGCAGGAGTGGCTGCACTACAAATAGCAAAAACCTCGTTACCATCGAGTCAACCTTATTTCCTCGACGACAAAGTGGCTCTGCAAGTCGCCTGCGACCTCTGCCAAATCGACCTGCGGCCCTTGGCCACTGGCATCCGGGCCCGCAGTTCCAAGTTGTCACAGGAACTGCAACGGCTTTGCGGGCCCGCTTTGGCACAGGCGATGAATGCGCAGGAGGAGAAAAAGAAAGCGAACCCGTGCGTGATTGTGGCGCCAGCAGCTGCAGGGAAGGATACCGCCGGAGGAGCTCCGAACAGGTACAACTGCCTTTCATCACATGACAACTTACTGCTTTTCTTTCGATTTTGAATTTTGGATCACCGCCTACGCGAAAGAATATGAATGAAAAATTGTTTTGAATATGTTCATGTTGGAGCTCGACGCATCATGTACATGTTCATGAAGGGTGATCCTGAATTATCGAAGATCATCAGCACAACCTGAAAACCAAAACCATTCTCCAGTGCCTGGCACCAGTTTCCGGAACCTGGTCGCGCCAGCAGCTTCGCTCAGGACAACATGCAGGGCTTGGAAACCGTCGCGTGGGACACCGTGGAGGGTTGTTTGAAGGACGTCGTGCGGCTGTTGGAGAAGTGCAAAAGCACCAACGAGTACATTGTGCTGGTGCAGCACGGCGCCACACAACTCGCAGCGTCCATGGTGATGAAGCTTCCGGACGTGTTTGCGGCGCATTTGGTGCTTCTAAACACGACCGGGTCGTCGTCCCAGCAGTCCTCGACTGGCACCACATCAACCTCCGCAGGAGCGACTTCCAGCATACACCAAAACGTTATGTCTGCGATTGTCGTCGCGTTAAAGCTGTTCACGCAACTGTGCAAGAACAACGCCACGCGGGTGTTTTTGCTCCTCTCGGGCCGTGTGCAGGGGCTGGTGGAGTGCGCGGTGCGGTGTCTGGAACTTTTGGAAATCTTGGAATACCGGGAAAAGCACGCGTCGCGTTATTTTGCACTCACCAGCGGGGCGACTTTCGATCAAGCAGCGAAAACGCCGGACCACAGCAATTCCTCTCTGAAACGCAACAGCGGGACGACGTCTGCTGCTGTGGCAATACCTGGCAATACTGGGACCATTTCCGCTGGTGGTCCCGCCGCCGATTTGTCAGCCCGGAAGAGCAAAAGCAGCGCCTCGTCGCCGAACAGAACTGGAGCTGGTGCTATGTTGCAACAGCTTCCGCGACATCTGTTCCCCGGAGCAGCGGGTAGTACTGCAATGTTGAACACCACGACCTCCGATGCGAAGTCTCCTACATTGACTGGCACGAGTCTGCTACCGGGTTTGTACCAACAGAGCGGGAAGACGATTGGCGGTGGTGCATTACTACACGCACAGCAGGACGCTACGACTACCGCAGTAGTTCCTGCGCCCCCTGGTTTGGTGTGTGACAAAGACGTGCCGTTTCTGGAATTTGCACTCGGCGACGACGAGTTGATAGTGGACCCGCTGACCACAGGACTTGAGAATGACCAGAACCTCTATCGTCCCCCCCGACTACGCGTGGCGCCCGCGCTGGTGGAGGATTGGTGGCTGGCCAAGCCCGATAAATCCGCCCCACCCGTCCACCGGTCGGAAGGGTTCCAGTTTCTATGCACGCAGCTCGCGCAAATCTTCCACGTGCTCAGCCAGTGTCTGCAACAACAGGACATTCTGTCGTCCGATGGGAAACATGCGGAGTCCTACACGAAAATTCACGCCGCCGCGGCAGCAGCACTGAAATTAGCAGCTGGAGGACAAAGTGGAGAAGCAAAAACAACCGCGGCTGGTCGTGGTGCATCAACTTCTGACCCTTCTCAGCTCCAACTAGGACAAGGTGGAACAAGTGGTCAAGATGTATCAGAAAACCCGCTACCAATCATGGATCAACAGCAGGACGGAGCCGCTGCGCCAGATCAACTGGCAAAGCTGTTGAGTAGCAAGGGCCTCGTGGCACAGCAAGTACTTCTCTCCGGTCTGGGAAACCGGCTTCGTGCGCGTTTCCGCCACGCCAGCATGATGCAGATTTTCGAGACGCAGACCACTTTTTTGCTCCGAGCTTCCATTTTGCTCCAGGTGCTGGTGCGTGGGGTGTTTGTTCATCCTGGTGCGGTTGTTCCAACTAGCACATCATCCGCAACTTCTACGACTTCCAGTACAACATCGACCACATTGCAGCTTCCCGCCCACACGACATCAACCAGCAACTCTTGCGGGCCGATCAAGAGTATGCTGCAGAAGACCGAGTTTTTTGGCAGTATCCCGTTACTCACCTCGGTTCTTCTCTCGCCGAACGCGGCGGCCGCGCGCGTGGAGCGCATTCCGCAGACTTCCATCTCCCTCGCGACCAATCTCTTCAAACTTTTCAACACGATCCCACCACTGGTTCTGCAATCCGCGTTGGGGGAGAGTCCGATCAAAATTGCGGAGGTGTTTCACGTGGTGCGGTTCCTTTTCGAGTACACTTGTAAAGTGCAGTTTGACGACGCCGGCAGCAAAAAAGAACCCCAGCAGATGAATCAGATGGACATGTTGCTTGGAGGCGGAGGAACAGCGGGGTCCTCTGCATCATCCTCGGGCGCAACATCCAAAGAAGCAGAGTTGCTCTCGGAGTTGGTGCACTTTCTGGGAAATTTCACGGCATTGCACCCGGTCAACCAAGAGATCCTACACATGTGCTCCGGTCGCGGTTTGAAAGTACTCGATCACACCGGTGCGGCGGCGGCTGGCGGTGGAGAGAGTTTAGGGACCAGTCCGACGATAGTTGCGAGCGTTCAGAGTGGTAAGGACCACAACCTGCAGCAGGGTCCAATAAAGGGAACAGTTACTGCTACCGCAGCCGCTACTGCCTCGGCATCGTTGTTCGAATTTGGACCACCGCCAGCAGCTGCGACGGCCGGGTCAACGACAGCATCTACCGTGACGCCTGCAGCAGCGCCGCTTTTCGCAGTCGAGAGCACCTTCTCCGACATCCAGAACGAACCGACGCTACTGGGAAAACTCGCCCGGCTCCCGTTCGGGGTGTTCCTGCTTGATCCGAAGAAACTACACATCCTGTTACCGACGCTAATCCGCTGCACGTTTGACAACCCGCTCGGGCTGCGGATTCTTGCGACCGCGATGTCGCCACTGTACCTGTCGAACTACCTGCGGAAAATGGAATCTGGAGAGTCGTCCTTCTCGGTAGACGACGTGGCGAAATTTTCCGCTAAATTTTCACGGGAGCACTGGGAAAGAGCGCGGGATCAGTACGCCAATTACAGCGAATCGTCCGAAATAACCTCCTGTTCTGACGGAGCGCCGAACTCGAACCCCGCAAACTGAGCTCTTGCTTTGTAGTGTGAAAAGTAGTTAATATGGACGAACGTTTTTTTCTTTACCGGATGCTGTAGTTGCTAGGTTAATTATTTTCCATTTCGATAACATCTGCCTCTGCGGAAAAGAAGAATTTGCCGCTGCAGGAATCAACATGACGCACCATCTAAATCTGTTGAAACTGTGTCTGTATTAGGTCTCTTCTACTCATCATGTTCTCGTGACAAGAGCTAAAAAAGCCTTGCACCTGAAAGAAAAGATGACAAACTTTTCAGCACTTTCTTCTGTTGAGTCAATACCTTCTTGTTAAAATAAAGACCGTAGAAGTTACTTTTTCAAGAATCTTTGAAAAACAAATATAAACGAATGCGAGTGGTCTTCCGACGAGCAGTTCGAGAAATATCCCGCCAATTCTCCAACGGCGAACTGGCAGTTGTCCGCATGAAGGTGGGCGCGACTCTTTCATCGAAGCGGCACGCACCTGCGGAGGACATTCTCACAGGCTGCGGTGGTGTTCGTTTCCAAGTATGGTTTCGTGAGGTCGAGACGATCCTCTTGGCGGGCTTTCTTTGTGATCTGTTTCACGATGCTCGCGACAGTAGTGCATGTGTAAAGATCAGCTCCGGTAGCGCTAGTGGCTAAAAGGGTGACACGTCTTGCTGCACATCAAAAGAAGATGACATCTCACACGGGGCGGAGCAAATAGATATCTTCATCATAATCTGAACGCCGAACTATTGGTAAATATAGAACTTGAACTACATCATGAAGCTGCCCTCAGCCATGCCCGCTGTCAGCGGCGGCGTCGTCCTTGCGCGGGCGGCCAGCACCGCGACAGCACCACTCACGAGCGCGACCAATGGATCATCGCTAGTCTCCGTCCGCGACGTCGTTAGCGTGTCGGCCTTTGGAAAACCAGAGGTTCTCCGCGTCGTAAAGGACCAGCTGTTGTTTCAATCCGAAAATACTCGCCTCGACCCGGACCAAGTCCTAATCCAAGTTCGAGCCTTCGGTATCAATCCTTCGGAGACGTACCAGCGGGCCGGGGCGTACGCAAATTTACCAAAGCTCCCCTATACCCCGGGTCGCGATTGCGCGGGTACGGTGGTGGAGATCGGAACCGAAAGTGCACTAGCTTCCAAAAACGAGCACGAACAAACACAACAACAAGCTGCTTCCTGGCTGTACCCCGGCGCGCGCGTGTTCACAACGAATTCTGAAAACGGGTGCTACGCTTCCCACTGCATCGCGAATCGAAAAGACGTGTTTCCGCTTCCCGAGAGGTTAACTTTCGAACAAGGCGCGGGTTTTGGTGTGCCCTACTACGCCGCCTGGCGTGCTTTGGTGGAGAAAGGCGGCGCACAAAATATTAAGCCCGGAACAAGCAGAATATATGGTAAAGCCTCGTCTTTGCTCGTCAACGGTGCGAGTGGCGGTGTAGGTTTGCTGGTCTTGCAGATGGCGAGAAAACTCGATCTCGGCCCGGTGTTGGCCTTCACTGCCGGGTCGGAACGGGGCCGGGAATTGCTGCGGACACAGGTGAGGAAACTCTGGGGGGCGGAGGCACTGAGTACTGGAGCAGACGCCGAATCGACGCAAGCTGCGCAGCAAGGAACATCTACAGAGGAATCGAAAAGCACCACAGGCACTGCGCCGCACATTTTCGTGACCGATCACACCCGCGCAGACCTTCCGGTAGATACTAAGTTTGACTTGATCCTCGAAATGCAAGCGCAGGCCAACCTCGGCTCGGATCTCCGCCTCCTCGCGAAACACGGGAAGGTCGTCGTAGTCGGGAACAAGGGGCACTCGGAGGGCTCTGTTGACGCACGTCTTCTGATGCAGTCGGAGGGATCCGTCACCGGGTTTGTCGGCATCGCGGACCCAGGCGTCCGGAAACAAGCGGATGAGGAGCTGCGGACCGTTTGGATCGACCACCTGCAACCCGTTGTAGACCCCGATAAAACTTTCCGCGGTCTGGCGGCCACCGAAGCTGCGCACACGGAGATCGAGCAAAGACCAGCCGGGACCGCGGGACGAGTGGTGGTTTCCTTGCCAGCGGAGGTGTACGGAGAAGGCCAGGAGGCAGCTGCTCAGCGGGGCGGGCCAGAGGAGCTGTGACAAGGTCGAACTCCAATAAAAAGAGCACTGACGCAGCTGCCAATGCCTATGTATAGGTTGTATAACACGACTGAAGATGGGATGGTGGAGACGAATTATTATATCGGAGAATGTTACCGAAGCTTGTATCTACTGTAACCGCCTATCATGCATTTTCCGCATCAGCTTGGCGTTTTCGGTAAAAAATCAGTAATATACAAGTCTCGGTGAATAGATTCTCGTGCGTCAATCTCAATGTCGAAGATGCGTATGTCAAGAAAGAAGTTTCAGAATCGGTCTCGTCCGGAATAATGAAGGAAAACTTGAATCAAACCCAGCTCTCCCTCTCGGTCCTCGAAGAGTGAGACAACCTCTCGGTACTGTTGCTCAACAAAAAACGAAGAAAATAGAAGTCGGTAGCTGCCACCAGCGCATTGTGTCATCTCGGTTCTTCTACTCGTCTTTGCAGTTTACTTCGTCGTTTAATGGTTGCTGTCCACTTGCCAGCTAACATAGTACCACAGAATCACTTTCAACATTCACGACAACTGCAGGTGGCATCAAACACCATCAACTCAAGCATTTCATACCCCGCAAGAACCCTTATCTTCTTTGATTACGATTAGCTCCACCTTCTGATAAAAAAAAAAACCTACCATGATCCTTCGAAGTTGTCTAGTACCCCCACAAGGACTAGTTGTAGTTTCGATCTGATATAATTACGAGTGCAGGTAGCACCTCCCCCGCACTACAAAAATGTTTTTCACCTACGCGCCTCGGCACACGCCTGCCTCCTGGGGCGACGCCGGCGCGTGTCGCTACAAGGAAAAGGATCAGCTGCCCGACGAGTGCCAGTTTGTTCGCGACCGAAATAAATTCGAGGAGGAGAAGGCGTTACTCGAGCAAGCGAAAAAGAACCACGGCATCCTCCCACCGGTGCACAAACAGTACAACAAGGTCGAGGCCCCGATGACCGGTCGGTGGGCCCGCGTGGACACCCACCACTTTCAGAACACGGGAATTTTGTTGGAGCTGATTGAGTTAGAACGAAAAAGACGGCTGAAGCGAGCGAAGCTTTTTCTCAAGCGGCAGGAAAAGCAAAAGGAGCTGGAAAACGCCTGGCGGAAGGCGCAGGGGCAGAAACAGGACGCTTTCTCCGACTACCTGCGGCAAAAAGCCATTGAGGCGATGGCCGCGGAAAACACGGAAGACAAATTGGTGAAGCGGCTCCAAGAGGAGTCGCGCGTCGCGTACGTGCAGAGCATGATCATGTACCAGGCGGGTGGCAACAATGTCGACCCCACCGCCCCGCGCGACGAGCCGCGGGCCGCGCCCGAGTGGCAGAACGAGTACGCCCTGCGGATGGAGTACACCCCCTCCGCCCTGAACGCGAAGAAGCAACGGCAGAAGCAAACCGAGACGGGCGCGGCGAAAAACAAGGACGAGGCGGTTCGCATGGTGCCCAGTATCGCCGCGCTGGCCGCGGAAGAGTTCTGGCGGGAATTGGAGCACGAGGCCGCGGACCGGCTGCCCCCGCACCACGAGCGCGCGGTATGAACTGCAAATATGTCTGGGTCTGGGAGATTGCGAGATTTGTCATGCTAGTCTGGCATGACTCGAAACTCTGTATTGCGTGCCCGCGAAGAGGGCCTCTTGTCTGCCATACAAAAACGCAGTTTCTCATGTGGAGTACGGAACTCTGAACCCCGGAAAAACTTGTCATCTTGGGGAGCGCATTACAGTGTGCTCAATATAAATATTCCCTTCGTTGCATTACAAGTTTCCAGACCCAGACACTTTTGCAATGCAAACGCGGGCGCCATTGGGAATTTGAAATGCTTGAACGCGGTGCTGGGCACGTCCGTCGCGGAGAGCAAGGCGGTGACGAACCTTCAAGGCCCGAAGAAGACGAAAGGGCCCCAAGTCCAGGCGGACATGAAGAACGAGCTGGCGGCCGCGTTTGGAGGCCTATCCTCCGGTGTCCGGCAGGCTACGCAGGAGGCCGCCGCGGCGCAGGCTGACATCGCCGCAGCAGCCGATGATGACGATGAAAACGGGGCGAAGCAACGGCGCTCGTTTGACGATGATTTGAGTTCGGAGGACGAGGTGGGCGCAAGGCTGCAAAAGATGAAGGCGGAAAAGGAAGCGGCGTCGCAGGCCATTCTGGCCATGGGCATATGAACTGCAAATAAAGTAACGTACTAGTATAAATTGCAATACAAATTGGCTCAGCATTACAAATTGAATTTGTAATGCGGATTTGCCTTAGGCACTAGATTTGTAATGCATGTATGCAATTAGTACAAGTACGATGCTTTTGCACAGGATAGGGCAAATCGAAAAGCAAAACGGCCGCGTCGAAGATGGGCGCGTTCAAGGCCAAGGGCAGGTCGAAATCAAGGTTGGGGTGAAGAGGAGGAGATCCTCCGCGACGTGCTGCTGGGGCGTTTTAAGTATCTACACGCCTATTCAGGAACAGGACCTGCTCCTGCTCCGATGAGAGAATCGTCGAACGATGCATTATTTGTGTGCACTGAAGGAGCGCATGAGCAGTTACTTTTTGATCTTGTTCGTGGTGTTTGTTAGTAGCAAGTCGAGAAGCTGCCCTCGAACAGCATTTTCTGACTTTCAGTTCCGCAAGGCAAGGATAGGAAACAAGAAAAAACGCACTCTACTGCTACTCCCTCATATCTTCAAGCTCGAAAACTAACACCAAGGTGACGAAGATGATCGCGTATGATGTCGAAGACGAAGTTTTACGTGGTGCCGTCAATGTCAAACAACAACGCACCCTGAGTGTCAGTATCAGTATTAATGGCGCAGCCAACAATTTCATATAGAGTTGATTTTTGGCCTTCACGTTGTGAAACGATAAAGAAGGTCGTGTTGTTCAACAAGCTCCTCCATCACATTTCCTACTACTACCCCCTAGGAGCTGTTGCCGGCCCCTCTTTGAAAGAACATGAACGCCGCATCTTTGATTGATGTCCGTAGTTCTAGAAGTTATCGTTCAGATGAGAATTTGAGCCATTTCGTCTTGCAGTCGTGTTGAAATCACTTATTCCGAGAAGAACGACTTAGACTCAGATACAGATTTCACTGTAGAAATCCACCAGACAACTTCTGCGGAAACAGAACCGTAAGGGTCATTATTCCGAACAATTTTTGAATACGCGATAAGGTTAAGGATAACATCAGTTCCAAAAATAAATAGCACATAATGCCACTGTCAAATGAGAGCGAGGGGAACAAGAAAAAGAACTAGGAAGCCGAAAATTGTATTTTTACGCTACCCTCAGAAAGACAAAGATGGCCAGACACATTCTTACACCCTTGGAGCAATCGAAACAGCAACGTAAAAAACGGCGTCGTAATCCTGCTTATCTTCCAGCATCTCTTGCTCGTCTCCAACTCGTGGCTACTCGGGGACAACATCGACCTCATTCCAACGTGGAGACCTCCGACTGTCAGCCCGCGGGGAGTTTCAACGGGAAAACATCATCATCAACAGCGCATCTTCTTGGCCACGTTTCTTCAGTTTCAACATCATCTACTCAGGTCTACTTGTTCCAGTTGTTTCGTCGTAACCAGTTGTCCCAGCGCAAAACTATTCATCTTCATGTGGAAAATCTAAATCCAGCAGAAAATCAAGTAAAAACCACGAGGTGCACATCTTCAACAACCGACTTGAAGTTCATCTTCCCATCATCTTCATCTGTGGCCCAACACGTCGCAGACTACGACTTCTCCCGCAAAATATTAAATCATGTTTTTCAGCAAGCCCTCTCCTGTCAACAGTCTGGTCGAGCAGCAGAAAGATCATCACGCTTGGGCCATGACTGCGGTGTTGGGCAGTGAGGTTCGCGTCCTGTTGAAAAGCCATATCACGTACGAAGGGTTACTCACTGCGTGGAACCCGCGAGATAATTCGCTTTTGCTGACGACCTTGACAAATCCGATCAATAAGCATACCACGTCGACGGAGGAGGAGTTGTTCCCACCCCCGCTCAACTTGGCAATAGGCAGTACAACAACTCCGTCGAACAGTAGTGCAGGTAGGAGAAGTTCCACGACAACTCCGGGTCCCGCACCACATCCGGAGACTTTGCTACTCCACCTTCGCGACTTATTGGCCTTCGAGACGCTGAATCCAGTTGCTCTGGATAAAAAGGGGACACGACGACAGGGGAAACTAAAACAACGCAAGAATAAAAGAGGTGCTGAGCAGCACCAGCCGCAGAGTACGGCCAGCAAGAAGATAAACAAAGTTCAGAATATTTTGAACCCGCATCAGCAAAACGGTACTAGCCAAATAAACGCGCAAAAGATCATAGTGCAACCAGCAAAGGCAGGCACAGGAGCTGCGAAGAAAGAAGAAAGCAAGAAGAAGTCCAAACAACTGAAGCTTCCTTCCCAACCAGGTGGTCCGGTATCAAAAGGCGTAGAAAAGACCAGCATGGAAGAAAAGGCGAAGGACGAGGACATCGCTACCGCCCCCTCGGCCGACGCAGTACAGGATCAAGAGGCTGCGGTTGAGAGGAATTCTGCACATTCGCCTGTCGTAGGCGAAGCAAAACCAAAAGATGTTGTTGAGAAGAAACCCTCCAGCTCCAAAGGCGAAGCCGAAGGAGCCGATGCAGGAGGCGAGCTGTCGCATGCACAGGAGAATGACGAGCAGGTACTGGGCGAGGGAGCTCCTGCTGGTGCAACTTCACCGCATGAACCCCAACCCGAGGGTGAAGGCTACTACAACTACCATCAAAATAGAATCGAGCACGGTGGATCAGCGCCAAGTAAACAGGGCGGGAAAAACAAAAACAAACCATCTGGCGGAGGTGCTGACCAAGGGAATAGTACAACATCCGCGTGGGGCGGTGGAAAAGACAATAAAGAAGCAGGAGGCGCTGGTGGGAAAAATAAGAAGGCCACGAGCAACAAAAATAGCAAATCAAGCGGTAGCAAAAATGTGAATTTCGGCGATACAACCAATTACCACGGCGACGGCACTACCGACCAATATTCGACCACCGGCGCATACAATAACTTTACAGAAGGAGGTGGAGGCGCTGCTAGTACGGGAGGACCGACCCACAAAAACAAGAAGGGCGGGAAGGCCGGGGATCCGGGTGGCAAGGGTAGAACTAGAAGTCCTTTTCGTGCTTTGTGCAAAACTTCAGCAGGTGGAGAAGCTCGATGAGACAAATAATGACGCACTTATTTCTTCGAGTCCGATGTGTGTATGTGTCATATAAGAAATAGAAACTCGTCCCATCAAGATACACCCCGATAATTGAAAATCAGGTTCTCAACAGTCGCAACACAGCAAGTTTTCGAACCAGCAGGCCGGCCCGGCGCAGCAGCAAGTCTTGCCTGGCGGAGGGGTGCGAAACATCAATGCGCTCAATCTGGAACCCACCAATCCCTCCATTCCGGGCGGAGGGAATTCCTTTCCCGGCGCCCTCGGCGGAGCAGCCGCCACTTTCTTTGCGAAAGGCAACGATAAGACATCGTGGCGGCAAGGTGGAAATCAACCCTCCTCCTCGTCTTCTGGAGGACCTCCCGGGAGCGCGAAACATCAAGGAAAGTACTTTACAAAAACAGAGTGGGCTTGTTTACTGAAGCTCTTGCAGTTTCATCTCGTGCTTGTAGCAAACACCTGACCTTAGTGTGAGGGTGCTGCCACGAGCTACTTGTACTTCATCACTTCTGCGAGATTTTTGCGCCATCTTGTCTTCATGAAGGTAAATGTAAAACGATAGATACTTACCTTCATCTAGCTTAGCAAAAGGAAAAAACAAAAAACATTCAGGCCTTCCACGTCCCCGCGTTCGCAGAATACGTCTGATATCGAATACGAGTTCTCCTCGTTCCGAAACGTGACGCGGACTGACACTGGTGTAGCAGATTTGTTCAAGACACTGCGGAAAAGTTCTGGGGGTGGCACTGAGGTAAACTTATTTTTTTGCGTTTCAAAGTCAAAGACAAAGCTACTTCCAGTCGCAGTGAGGCAAGAAACTTTGGGTTCCTCGCAATAAATCTATCATGGAGGATCATATAGAAAATATCAGATGACCGCTGCCAACAACCAGTGGGTGCCCATGGACAAAGCGGGCCCCCTGGTGAGTCGCGCGCTGGGCGAGAAGGGCGATCACGTAAACCCCGCAGTGCTGCAAATAATTCTCCAGCAGCACACGGGTAGTGTAGGACTGCCCGGATTGCTGAACCCCACGGGTAATGCGCTTGCCGGATTAGTCGTTGGCGGAGCAGGACAGCAGCCGTTT
Source organism: Amoebophrya sp. A120 (assembly GCA_905178155.1). Lineage (NCBI taxonomy): Eukaryota > Dinophyceae > Syndiniales > Amoebophryaceae > Amoebophrya > Amoebophrya sp. A120. The sequence goes on along the minus strand of CAJINV010000011.1, from coordinate 1,703,945 downwards.
CACATGGGACTTCAACTCCAGCAGCAACCACTCGGCACCATCATGGAAAACAACGCTGCACCACCTACCGGGGGGGTTGGAGGACCACAACAACTACCGCTAGGAGGAGGTGGTATCAACCCAGGTCAACATCAAGCTTCTGGTCAACAACAACAGCAGTATACTTCCGGTGCTGGTGGACCACAACAACCGCAACAGCAGCAGCAAGCCCCGGTGCTGAACCTCCAGCAGCTGTTAGTGCAGCCACTAAACCTGGATGCCGCAACCGGCGGCGGCGCTGCTGGTGCTGCAACTACTTCTACGGCAGGAGGTCCGGCGCAAGGACAAGGAGGTCCACCAGGTGGGCAACTACAACAACCTCCCGGAGCAGGAGGGGGTCCTCCGAACACGCAGCAGCTGAACATGCTGCCTCCTCTAGCAGGGGGTGCGCAGCAGCAGCAGCAGCAAAACCAAAATCTTTCGATAATGCTAAATACGGGCGGCGGGGGTGGGGGTGCAGCTGGTACTGCAAACAATAACATGCAACAGATGTCCATGGAGCAGCTATTGCAGATGCAGCAGTTTCTGACGCAAGTTTCAAACGTTGGTGGAGTTGGGGGCCAGCAGCCGGTTGTTGGTGCTAGTACACAGCAAGGTGCGGCGAGCCAGCAGCTTGGTGGAATGCAGCAGCTGCCACAACAGCTCCTACAGCAGCAGCAACCGATGCAACTGCAACCATTCCAACTCGATGGCACAACCACCGGTGGTGGCAACATGAACAACGCCCAGCAGCAACAGAACATGAATATGACCAACAACGCCGGTTTTCAGCCCCAGCCGCGGGGACCTAGTCAAGTGGGCGCCGGAGCAGGTGTTAACATGACAACTCTGAATCAACAGCAAGCGGGGCAGCATCAACATCAAGGGTTTTCCTTTACAGGGCTGACCTCGGCGGGCCCACCCGCCATCCAGGGCAATGTAAATACGGGGGGCGGCCAAGGGGGACAACAACAGCAGCCACAGCCTGGCGTTGGCGGTCCAGCAAACAACGCTCAGGCCCACCAATGATGATAAAATTTTGATGTGATCGATTTCACGTCGGAGGTGAGGGCCCTCCACAGCTCTGTGTCGCCGGCCAGTCACAGTCTGCTGCATAAGTAGATATCAGGTCTATCATCCCGGCTTTGATGTCGGAGGAAATTTTAAGGAAGATTGCATAAACAAGTTTCCATACCAAAAATACTCTACCTGTACAACTTCTTCGTTCAAGAACACAATACGATGCACAGGACCTCCAACGAGGAAGCCACCTCCAACAAAGCCTTGGGTTAGGTGGAAATACAACGCAAATAATTTGAGTTTCCAAATCCAACTTTTCGTCATCTTTTCATCTTTTCGTTTTCAATACCGTTGAGTTGTTTTTTTGAGGTCACAAATAGCGCTGGCAATGCCAATTGGTCTGCCACAGTACCAGTGACAGAGTGAACACGAATGTGACTGAGTTTGATGATGTTTTTACGTGCTGTTTTTACGATGGCCCGACATAATTCGTGAAGCTGAAGTTCAAGTTTCACCATGGTGTGGAAGCTGTAAAATGGAAGGACGACGGGTAACGTACATGGTATGACTCATCAAGATCATACTCTCAGCAGCAGATTCTTGCAAAGGGGTGTTTTTACAACACCCACTGGAGAACGAGCCTTTCTGTTTATCTTTTCGCTTCTGGTTCTGTTCGGCCTCGTTCTTCTGGCTGTCTGAGTTGTTGAATCCAGGAATAACCAAAAGTCGTGTCTGTGTGTGTGTGAGCGAGTCTGAGTCACGATTTCAAACACAAAAGATTCCTTTCCAAAAACCCGTGGGATTCAAAAATGACCTAAACCGGATAATTCAGAGTGGCACGATTTGGTATTTGTTTCCTGTTCAACGAAAAATTGGAATTGCATTTTAAACTCATCACTACAAACTCCAACCACATGAATTATTGTTATTGACGAAGATTTCTAGTGACATTAATACAAACATAGTACCTTCTGTGTGTTAATTGCAGATCCATTTCTGTGTGTCTGTATCGTCCACCTCTGCTCTTCCTCTGTAGCAACATGAGCATGCGGTCCACGACGAGAACTCCGCCGTCGCAGCTGCTGCCAGTATGCGTTCGCGGGTCGTTCTTATTACGACTCATTGCCGCTTGGTGTTGGTCATCAACGTCCTGGCGCGCCGCGCTCCTGCTGTGTACTACAACTACTACATCTCTTACCTCCGGAGTTGCGGGCTATGTCCAGGTATCCTATGTAAAAACCTACCCACCCCATAGTCAAGTTGGGGAATCGGCTAGACAAATCCACAAGCTTTGGCTGTTTCGCATGACAAATTCGGACGCGTAGTGTAGTGCTGTTTGAGCTAGTTCAGCAGCATTACAGATCTAGTCTCTCATGCTGATTGGAGCATGACAAATTTCAAAACACCATTAGAAAATGCTTCTCATGGGGCTCCGCATGAGAAACATTTTAAGCCTGCAGATTTGCATGACAACTCTGGTGTGGGTACGTTTTTACTCAGGATACCAGGGTGACGTGATTCATATCGAGCCGGACGTAGTCCGCCCGCTCACCCTATCAAATGTAAAAATGTCTGGGTCTGGAAGAATGCAACTTGTCATGCTAAATCTGAAGCATGCAAAAATCTGTGTTGCATGATGACCAAAAGTCGTCCAGTTTTGACCAAGTCGAGAGGGAGTTTCTCATGCAGGATAGGCATGAAAGAGATCGCACAGAATCCGTCATGCTAGGTCCTGCATTCCAGGCTTCATGGGTCATGGAAAACCTGCATGACAAACCTGGCAATCTTCCAGACCCAGACATTTTTACATTTGATACACCCCCATCACCGACAACTTCCACTACCAGCAAATCGGTTTGTGTGACAGCGAGCTGCTGACCGCGCCCGAGAAGTTTCAGCTTCTCATCGGCCTGAACGTGACCTCCCAGGAGGTTTGCACGCAGCGACTGAACGGCGAAGAAGTGAAGGCCTTGGAGTTGTTGATCGACTACGAGTATTACGTTCGGTTTCTGGCCAACAGCATGAACAGCACGAGGGCCGCCCAGCAGCACGTCGCAGATGACGAGGACCACAAGTTGATTTCCCGTCTCCACATGGACCACTTTCTTGGCGTGAAACTGGAGGACTATCATATGTAAAAACGTCCCCACCCCATAGTCACGTTGGGAACTTAGCAACACAAATGCAGAAGCTTTGGGAGCCACGCGTGACAAGTTCAAGTTGCAGTCCGCAGCGTAGTGCATGTTCGCAAGGACATCCGCATCACAAATCCATCTGCTTATCCTGTTTGCGACATACCAAATGCCAAACCACGATTGGAAATGCGTGGCATGTGGAAGCGCATTACAAGTGTTCCTGTCATTGCAAATCTGCATGACAACTCTGGGGTTCGGACATTTTTACACAGGATAAGGACCTCTCTCAGTTCAAGCAGTTCATGCGCGAACACAACTCGGACGATACGCAGGATCTTCCGAACGACTTTCGGCTGGGCCTCCAGGATCCGTTAAAGCCCTCGCACTGGATCTACACGCACAAGGCCTTCGTGTTCTACTTTGACCCGGACTCCCGGAAAGTGCTGGATGCGATGGTGGAGGTGAACGACCTGCAACTCGTCAGCGTGCACACCCACCTGACCTTCCGCCATTCCGTTTTCTGGCTGCCGAGGAAGGCGGAGGATTTCCACCGCGCTTCTATCCCGCCCTCCGGGATGGAGTTCGAGTTTTCCGTGCACCCGAGCTTTTTGTTTCTCCCGCTGCTGTTCACGTTCTGCCTGTTTTTGATCATCAACCGCGGTTTGGACGACGTTGACCTCTTTGAGGAGCAAACCTTTGGCAACGAGTTTCGGCACTTGGAATCGCACCCCGGGCTGCTGCGTTGGCTGCAGAAGCAGTTCCTGGCCATGGGGACCAGCGACCCGTTGCTCGAGGATCCAGTTCTGCGGGCTGGTGTGAGCAACCAATCCAGCGCGCCGTTCTTGCAGCTCGTGCTCGGGGTTTCCCATCTGGCAGTGGTTCTGGGCGCGGAAGTGGTGACGCTGTTTGTGTCCTTCGTTTTGCTGGAGTTCTTTCTCGTGCGGGGCAACTACTACGCGAGCGGATCATCAGATAACTTCAACTCGGAACAAAACTCTACTTCTTCCGAATTGATATCGGACCAGTCCGCGTTTGTGTTGTCGATCCTTTTTGCGGGGTGTGTTTCTGGCGCTTTGTTTACAGAAGCCAAGCTGGCCACGCAGAAGCTGAAAAACAAGGAGAAACGCACAAACGACTTTTTCGTACAACAGCCGCTATCTGCGCAGCTACCAGAACATCAAGCTGGCGTTGCCGGGGTCATGCCGTTCTCGCGAGAAATTTCGTCGAAAAATAAATCGACAGCAGGAGAGCACAAGAAGCACCTCCCGAACAACCGTCCGCAGGAGCTTTCGGCATTTCCGGAAATAAATCTAGTAGAAAAGAACAGCAACGACAACAACGCCGCTGCTGCAGCCGGGGGAACACAAGGCTCGTCTCCGCATGATCTTCCAGAAGATCACTCGTTGATTCTGGTTGACTTCCTGCTGTTCGCCGTCGGCCGTTGTGTGCTGCAACTCGTGACGTTCGGGCTCTTCCTGAACACGGGCGCCTGGGTCGGCCTGTTCGCCGCGAGTTCAGTTGGCTTCGCGCTCGGCTGCGGGGCGCGATGCGGTTTCCTCGTTGGGGACTGTGGAACATCTTCTTCAAAAGTGGATGGCGTTTCTACGTCGAATAAGACCACGAACGGCAGAACCAGCTACAGCTTCTTCTCCCTCCTCAGCCAGCTGTTTGTTGCTCCAGATGCGGCGGGGAGGCACCTGCACAACTATCGCCGGATGAACAATACATCGAACTCGGCCGCGAGACTGCTCTCCACGTCGCCGCACGGTGGAGTATCTACTTTTGACGGTACATCATCTACTACTTCGTCCAGCACCAATATTACACCGCTGCCGGCGAAAAAGCAAATTCTCTTCGCGGCTGTCCACGCTGCGGTGCTGAGCGGCTACAGTGTGGCCTTGTACGAAGCAGTCTTGAAGCACGAGCTGTTCCTGGTTCTCACCGTGCCGGAGCGGACTTTGTCCGAAATACTGGTGACGGTGGTGATTTGGATGGGCATGGTATCCTGAGTAAAAACGTCCCCACCCCATAGTTGTCATGCAGATTGCCGATCACAGGAAGATTTGTAATGCGCATCTCCATGAGCATGAAAGGCATTTCCAATCGCGTTTTGGAATTTGTAATGCTGTAAACAGGATAAGCTGATGGATTTGTGATGTGGTTGTCCTTTCTAACATGCAGATGCACCACAGTACGGACTGCAACTTGTCACGCGTGGCTCCCAAAGCTTCTGGATTTGTGTTGCTAAGTTCCCAACTTGACTCTGGGGTGGGGACGTCTTTTTTACATATGATACATGGTGGCGCTGTGGTCCAGTTTTTGGACCCTGGTCTCCGGTGCGGTGTTTGCGCACCCGGTGAAAAGCAGCCCAATCCTGTGGCAGCTAAGTGGCGCGGGTCTTGCCGGCGCCGTGCTCACGGGGTATTTCTGGCATCCCAGTGAGCTGGACACCGCCGCGCACAAGCTGGAGCAGTTCTGCATGTACTTCGGGTACTTTTTAATCTTCCTCCCCAGTGTCTGCTTTTTCGTGTCCCACCTCGGCTCGCGGTTCGTCCTCAACGGCGTCGTGCGCCCCTTGTCGCTCAAAAAGTGGAAATAGAAGCACTCGACTGCCGCGACAGTGGCGGCGTAGTATTTCACACACCTCAGCTTTATGTTTCTAAGTACCTAGTTCACCGATTCAATTTTTTGTAATTTGAGTTGATTGCTGTTAGATGAGACGGCGATCCGGTCCTGTTCATCTCAAAAGAAAATGCACCATGCTCCTCGGGGTATTACATGCATCGACATACGGTTGTGAGTTCAATTTACTTCTTGTTTTAAGGCTATCAAAGAAGCTTGCACTCGCATTGTTTTTTTCATTACTTTTTTAACGCGCGAACTTTTTTTGCTGCGCGTTTCCACCTTCATCTATGATGAAAATTATGATTTGATACCGCTCGTTCGTCTAGTTTCCGTTTCCACCTATTTCCAAGCGTTTCAAAATGCACACTCTGACTTTACATCAATGCAATGCTTTCCTTGACACACGATGCTTAATTCGTGAATCCGTTTTTTTGCATGGAAATCCATGGCACGAGTTTCTGTTTCATTGATTTCCATACCAACTCAAACACAACATTCATGTTTGTTGATGCGTGACTCTGTGTCTGTCCTATCCTCCGTGATTCCAATGGCAATGCAGGGTGATCATGGAATTTTAATTTATTGTTAGAACACAACACATCAAAATTGTATCGATTTTCCATTCCATGCATATGATTGATGAGACATTCTTGATGTTGAGTTTTGTGATGTATCGAGATACAAAATCTTCAATCAATTGAATATGATGAAATTCTTGAAGATTCAGACCCTGGAATAAAAATATTTTTCTTTCTCAAAAATTTCTCTGGATGATCAAATCTGAGATTCCGAAAAAAAAAATTATCGTCGAAATCCTACATTGGTTGAATCTAGAGCATCATTGAATGACATTCGATTTGTTATTTATATGAATCATCTACATCTAAATTTGATAAAATTGATGATTCAAATTCATTTCAATTCAATGGGATTTCATATTCATATCGTCGATTTTCGATCATCCATGAAATTTTTCAAAATGTAATGATATCGAGAAATAATTCTAAAAGCAAAAGAAATGGAATTCTGAATCAAAAATCTTTTGAAAAATTTTGGTATTTCAAAATAGAAAGTAAGGATTAGATTATAATTGACATTGAAGGAAAAACTTATTTTTTTTTTTTTTGAGGACATGATTCCAACCATATTTTCAAAATTATTTCAAAAAACGATCGGAATCAAACAAAATAAATTTAGAAAATAATCTGATGAAATTATCCTATGAAAGAGAGATTTCCACTCTGAAAATTCCGATTCTTTTTTTTTCAGTTTTCATATATTTTCAAAATAAATTATTCCAAAAAATTGAAATCAAAGAACTCAACAACAAAATTTCGGAAATAATATGATGAAACTATAAAAGATTTTCCCTCTACAAATTAAAGATCTTTTTTCAAATTTCCACAAAATAATCTTTTTCCGATTTGTTTTTCTATATATCATAATTGAAAAATGAAATCCCAAAGGAAACATCATGAAAGAACTTGCAAAAATATTCTTATTTACACCTCTTCATCAATCCATATCCTGGACTCCAATATCAATCCTCACAATCACACGATAAAATTAATTATTCTATCTGTGGATTTCTGATTCTGAATCCATGATCATGAAAGAATATTCATTGATTCTTGGAATTTTTGCATTTCCAGACCATAAAAATTTTGAATTTCGAGAAAAATTCAATCAATATCCATCGAGAAAGATATTTCATATCATTCATTGCCTCGAACCAACGATCGAACGAACAAATATGCCACGGTGAAATCCATGACTTTTCTCTGTGAGCCTGGAGCTCGTCACAAAGAGCAAGCGCGGTTGAGGTTGTAAAGAATTAGAATTATGAAAATGATGTTAATCATGTTAGGGTTTGCTTGGACTTTGGATTTTTTTCTTCATTTTCTAGATCGGTGGGCTTTGCACTCTTGGTCTTAATTAGGAACTTGAGATTTTGGTTGAAAATTGAAAAATTAATGCTTTGTGTTTGGTGCTTGAATTTTGTGAATAGAAATGGCCGAAAGGCGGATCGCTCGCTAATTCAGGGAGGGTGATGTGAAGTTGCTAAGTATTCGCATTGCTAATGGTGTGTGTGACAAAAGTTAAGTAAAAACGTGTTTAGGATTGTGATTCACAGTAAAATGAAATGGGCCGCAAAAGTAGAATCTCATAGATGTGTAAATGATAAAAAAAATATTTTACTGCCTGTGGTTTTGTTCTTCTTCTTCTGCTTCGTGTGTGTAGAACAATACATGGAAAATTTAAGTTTGATGAGAAAGAAAACGTGACTGTAAACGGAAAATAACAAACTGCCTAACATGTTTTGATTTGGATTTTGCGTGATATTCAAGTTAAAGTTTTACCGTGTTGAATAAAAAGTAAGTTGTAAAATATAATGGAATTGGAATTGCAATTGGAGTGTTATACTACGTGTGAAATAAACAAAGTTAACTAAAAAATGTGCGTTTCCCCTGCCGTCTTTGGTTTCGACGCAGTGAGGAGTTTTTTGGCGCTTCCACGACCTCTACTTACTGCGCCGGCTGATCCCGATCAAATTTGTATTTCAACTCGTCGATGATCGTCCGGAGTACCCCCCTTCGCGTCTCTTCCTTCTGTTTCCGCGCCCTTCTGATGCAGCAGAAACTGCAACACGCTGCGCAGTTCCCCGGTTTCTCCTCTGGAGCCAACGCATCTTTCGGAATCAAATTTGCGTTGCCATCCAGGTGGTCGATGAAGAAGAGGTGCGGCCACGTGAGAGTCTTCTCGCGCGAGGACAAAAGATCTTTTTCCTGCTGTGCGAACCAGTTGCGGAGGTTTATTGCGGTTTCGCTGCCACGGGATTGTTCGGAACTGGTATTGTCGGCCTGTTGCGGCGAGAACAAAAGTTCGCGAGCTTGGTGCAGAGCGGGACTAGAAACTGGCGCAACGGCAACCGGCGCAGCTGCAGCTCCTGGACTGCTAGCAAAAGCACTGATTTTATTTCCGGGTTGTTCGTTGTCTGGGGAACCTGCAAGACCAAATGCCAAAGAAGCGGGTCCTCTGGCCGCGGTGTTTCTGGCAGAAGCTCTTGATGTCTTAGCTTCTGCTGTAACACCGGTTGCAGATTGAGCAATGGGTCCCATGCCGGTCGTCGAAGTTGCTGCATCATTTGTCAACACCGGAGGTGGTTGTTGCACTTGGACCGACTGTCCTTTCGATTTTTTGCTCGTTCTGCGAACAGAAGCTGCAGCTCCTTCCACGACAGCACCTCCTTCGCCACCCTCCTGAATCACGATCGAACCAGCCTCGCCTTCCGGGGAAACGAGAAGTTGTTGTGCGGGGGCCGCTACGGGAGGATATAATCCGGTTGCCCAACCGCTTCCCTCTTCCACTTCTTTCATCTGCAAAACTTCGGCGACTTCCGCGACAGAGCATTTTTGCCTCCTAGTCAAAAAATAAAACTCGCTGTTTCTCGTGTTATTCATCCTTTGCTCGAAGCTCGTCTGCCGGAGCAGCGACGCAGGATATTGCGATTTTGGCAAAGCGGATTTGAAGCTAGTAGGGGAAATTTTACTCATCTGCAACGCGAGCTGCTTCCAAATCTGCTCCAGTTTTGCGTAAAACCTGGTCCGCAACGCCTGTAACGTGAACTCGGCACCAGACCGTTGCTGCTTGGGGGTCGTTTTGGTTTCCCGTTCCATTTCGAATTCCTGGGTTCTTTTTCGGGAAGCGAAATTCTGCAGGTCAACGATCGTAGGGCTTGGGACATCACCGGCGCGACTCATCATATCTACTTGCTCACCGGCTGCAAGAACGCCTGTACTAGCGCCTGTGGCCAGCAGCGCTGCGGTCTCGTCGTTAACATAATCGGGCTGCTGAGGTTCTTGTTCCTGTTCCTGGCCGTCTGCGGTTGCAGTGGCTGCTGCGTCGCCTCCTGGAGGTGGCGCCACGGATCCGAACAACTCTGGATCAGGGAGACCGCCGATTTTAGAAGACAGTTTCTTACTCTGAGAAGTGCTCGCGGCGGCCCCGGTAAGTCTTGTCCCTGATACTTTAACTTTCTTACTTCCCGATACTACTTGTTCGGATTGTCGAGCTCCTCCTGTCACGCTCTTTTTCGAAGATGTTTTGGAAGTGGTTTGTCCCCGTTGTTCATCTCCGCCAACACCTTCTTCCAGCACAATGGACGCTTCGCCCTCACCCGCAACATTAGCTCCGGGCGTTGTGCCCGTGTTCCCGCCGGTGGTCAACATTTGACTGGTCTTGTTATCAGTGGTGTTCCGCATCGTTTCCGATAATTTCTCCCCGGGGAGAGGCATGACGGAGAAGTTTTTCGTGGTCAGTGTGTTCCGTGGGTCCACTTTGGCCGCGGCTGCCAAATCCGTCGACGTCGGAGCGGCAGCTGCGCTCGGAGTACCGAGCCCAGCAGCTGCTTCTTCCGCCGCTAAAGTCGTCGCGCCAGGGAGTCCTAACGATGTCAACTTCGTGTACCGAACCGGCATGCTGTCGCTCAAAAATTGATAAAACACCTGCAAATCTTCCAGCGCGGTCTTGTTTTTCCCGCCGAAAAATTCCTCGCGGAGAAATCTTCGAAACGTCAACCCGATACTAGGCCGGCAAAGAACCTGCTCTTCCAGTCGCGCCAAGTCCGCAGCGTAGGCTTTGCACTTTTTTTGTTGCGACTCCGCGGCTTTCTCCTCTTCCATTTCGGTTACATTGGACACCAACGTGGAGGCACCGGTGGCCTGCGAGGCGGGCTGCTGGGAGGATAATTTCGAGGACAGAGTTGTGGGACTTGCTGCTTTGTGATCCAGAAGCGAAACCAATACGGAAAAATCGACGAAATAGTGGGGTCCAACCGAGGCGGTCTTCTCCCGGCGCAATACCGCGTGGAGCGCGTCTTTCTCTTGCTGTACGCGTACTAATTCCTGCGTGGAATTGTTGTTCAACAAGCTCTGCTGATCAACCACATCATCTGGCGAGGAGTTATTAACCTTGTGTAGTCCACCCGCGGCAAGATTGAGCAGATCCACGTACAAGTCCAGCGCCGAGAAGCTCGGTTTTTCACACGCGTTTCTGTACAGAGTCGCCGCGAGTAAGGACTTAATATTTTGCTGCTGCTGCCCAGGAAAACTGCCGCCGGCCGCGGGGGAGAGCAGTAGGCTCTCTTGACCGACAATCGCCGAGAGTTTTTCCACGGTTTCCGCGGCTTCCTCCGCGTTCCAGGGGATGCTTTCCAGGAGTAAAGAGTCCATAAAGGCGTCGACATTCCCGGGGTGCACGGCTGCAGTGTCCATGTCCGCGCGATTCGTCGCAAGCAGCTGCTTCAGCATGCTCACGTACTTCTGGTTCGATTTGCTCCGGAGCACCGACCGACGGTCGTGCTTTAGTTGTGCGGGTTTGGCGGTTATTTCTTGTGGCGGCATTGTCTGTGCTGTTGGCTCTACCGGGACGGCCTGCTCGTGGTCAATAGCGCCAGCTTCTATTATTTCCTGTGCTGGTGCCACAACAGTTTCTCCGTCGTCCTGAGCGAACATACCGGTTTGCCTTTCAGTGTCCTGAGCAAGCTGTGACTTCTTGCTCTTCCGCGCACTCGATGCTCTTGCGGCAGCAGTTGCAGTCTCGCCCCCTTCCTGGATCGCGACGGTGTCTGCCTCGCCCTCAGGCTGCGTTTGTTGCGCCGCAGCAAAAGAAGCGGCAGCAAGAGGAGCTGTTGCTCCCGCAGTAGACTTCTTGCTCGTTTTCCTAGAAGTAGAGCTCCTCGACGTCCGTGGTTCCACAGCACCACCAGCCGCTGCCGTTGATGGCCGGGTCGGGGATGTAGCAGCCGTTTCACCTTGACCGGCAACTTCCTCACCTTGTCCCGGAGCATCCTTCGAAAACGTCATTCTGGCATCAGCTTGAGCTTCTTCTGCAGCAACAGGATCTACCTCTGGAGAAGGTTGCGCAACACCTCCCGCAGCTTTGCTCTTCCGGGTTGAAACTCGGCTTTTCCTTTCCCCACCACCCACTTCTCCCGACGTAGCATTTTGCTGGTACAGCCACACCGCAACCACTTCGGCCACGCCGTTGTAAGGTAACCCGCAAGCCTGGTTGAGTAGGATCGCCGCACCCTGGGTGGACACGGCGTTTTGGTGCTTGGAGAGCATTTTCTCGGAAAACTTCTTGTGCCCGAAATTAACCGCCAAACAGAATTTTCCCACCCACGCGCACAACTTCCGCACGGCGATGGGGACTAGATAGCGGAAGCCTAATTGCTCCAACCGGATCTTGTCAGGTTTGTGTAAGTCCTGTAGCAACAACGCGTTGATCTGCTTCAAGCAATGAAAATCCATCCCGCGGGGTTTAAAAACGTGCATCGACTTCTGGACGGTGAGTCCCGCACCACCGCCGTATTGATGATGCGCATTGTTGTTGTCGAACTGCAACTGTTGGTACTCGTAGGTCGACCTCAGTAACTGGACGAGGTGCTGGCTTATCACGTCCGACAGCCCTAACGTCGTGAAAATCCGGATCAAAAAGTAGGGATTTTGGTCGTCGAACCCGCGGAAGTCCCCGACCGCGCAGGGCGCGCGCCACCAGGACTGCACAAACGCGCGCATTTTTCCCACGTGGTTGATAGGTTTGGGGAACAGAGTATCCTTTGTAAAAACGTCCCTGCCCCATAGTCAAGATGGGGACTCGGCTAGACAAATCCACAAGTTTTGGCTGTTTTGCATGACAAATTTAGACTTGTATTGTAGTGCTGTTTGAGCTAGCTCAGCAGCATCGCAGATCTACTACATCATGCTGATTGGAGCATGACAAATTCCAAAACACGACTGAAAAATGCTTCTCATGGGGCTCCGCATGAGAAACATCTTCAGCGTGCAGATTTGCATGACAACTCTGGGGTGGGGACGTTTTTACGCAGGATACAGAGCGAAGATGTTTTGACTGTCCCAAACCGGCACCGGGGCCAAGACCGCGGACTCCGGCACCATGGGACTGAGCAGCTATGCATTGCAGATATGTCTGGGTCTGGAAGATTTGGGGAGTTTGTCATGCAAATTGTACATGGCTCGCGATACCTGTGATGCATGCTCTAGCATCGCAGCTTTCGCAAAGGTTTGTTCATGCCTGTACTGCATGAGAAATGCCCACTCCGGGTGGCAGCAGTCTGAGTGTCTTTTGCCTCTCTTGCAATACAGATTTTTGTGTGGTCAACAACTAGCATCACAAATCCCATTCTTTCCAGACCCAGACATATTTGCAGTTGATAGTAGCTGCCGCATGACTACCTCGCTGTACACGCGGGTGAAGCCCATGTTTAGTAAAATGGCGAGGACTTCTGCGCGGGAGCACTCCAAGTCCGCCCCGTCCTGCCGGGGCAGACGGTACTGAATCTGCTGGTACTCGGCCAGCGCAGCTGTCCCGTCCGTCGTAAATGGAGTCGTGGTCCGCGTGGCGACTTCCGCGTCGTAGGCATTTGCTGCCGCAGCTACCGGGTAATCGTCCTCGACAAAAGCAGCCGAAGCCTTCGTCTTCCGCTGCGAAGTCTTCGCCGCAGCGGGAGACATTTGCTGCTCCTCGTCCCCGCTCATGTCACTAATCTCCAGATTCTTGTCGATCCGAATCTGGGCCAACCTCCGCACCTGGACCAGTGCATGAAGTAAAGTTCGTAATTTCCCCACGCACTCCTTCTCGCCCTTAAGGTCGTACGCCTGCTGGGCAGCCTGGTCTTTTGAGAAGGAGAGAGGGAAGTTGTTGGGTGGAGGAGTGACAATCTGTGTGTCGGGGTGAACCGTGTCGTCCAAAATCTGCGTGGCCAACCCGGACGCGTATTTCACCGTCGCGCCTAAATCTTCGGTCAAAATTTGCTCGACTTCCACATGCGAGATTTCTGCCTTCTTCATCGACCGGGCACTGGCCGTTTGCTCTTTCAACTCCGTGTGCTGGTACAGCGATTGCAGGGCTGGTGCTCCAGCTTCTTGCAATAAATTCACGCTTGCTGTGTGCTGTTTTTGTTGTTCTTCGGTAATGAGGACGGTCTGCGTTTTCTTCCCTGCTCCCGATAGTGCTTCCGATCCAAACATACCCGTGATGTGGGTGGAGCTGTGCCGGCTTTCGTGCGTGGAGCTGGGCCGAAAGGAAGACAGTGGTTGCTGGCTGGGGGGGAGCGACTGGACTTGCTGTTCGGTCGTGCTCGTGCCGAGGATCGCACCCGCAAAGGTCCCGAAGATCGACGTCCCCTGGTTGTTATTAACCGCAGGTCCCCCCGCACCTCCACCCGAAGCCACGATGTCTTCGTCCGGCGCTTTTTGCATCCCGAGCATGCGACACGGCATCTCCGCGGCGGCCAGAAACCCGCGCAACAGCCCGCAGTTCGCGGTGGGACCGAGACCCAGCGCTTCCAGCGCGGACCGGTCGGCGCCGCGGGGCTCGGGAATCGGGTCCGAGTCCGGGACGGTTTCCACCGGGGCCTCGACCAACTGCTCGGCGAGTTGCTGTGCGTATTCCGCGCTGAACCCGCGCTTCTGCAGGATGAACAACGCTTCGTCGTGCTCCGGTAGAGGGAGTTCTGCCATTTGCGCCAGTGCGGGTAGCTCGTGCAGGTCGAACACGAAGGCGCGGATGCGGCCGACCGTGGGGAGGAGGTGGAGAACCACGTCCGCGGGGAGGGTTTTGCGTTTGACCGTGGCCATGCTCATCTTCACAATCGAGGGCGGGCGCTCGTTTTCCAGATTCTTCGTCCGGGTGCGGGCCTTGAGCCAAAACAGGTCGCCCTTGGCTTTCACGTTGGCCTTGATCTTGTGCTTTTCTGCTGCGGTCTGCTCACTAGCATCCAACGCCGCGCGGAGCTCCTTCTTCCGCTTGCTTCCATGCTGCTTGACCGCCTCTTCGGGGGAAAGGAGGAGCCCCAGTTGCGCAAACCGCATCAAATCCCCGGTTTTTTTCCCGCCCGGAGGGGTTAGCTCGGCGTCGTCAGTGACACTTTTACTTTCGCACTGCTTGCCCAATCTCTTCGCGTACTCCGGCGAGAATCCGACCAAGATCAGCATCTCGCGCGCGTACCCGTCCACGTCCTTGGCGCTGGCCAGCTGCGTCGTCGAGAAAGCCCCTGCGGTCGCGCGGTTGACCCAGTCGCGAAACGCGCCGACGGTTTTTTTCTCGACGGAGCCAAACCCCATGGCGTTGAGCACCTCATTGTCCTGCCAACTCAAATCTGCGTTCAGCTGCCGCTTCCGGCTCACGTTGGGGTCGACTAGAAGTTTTGATAACCCGAGCGCAAAGTCCGGGTCTAACCCCACGTTGATGAACAACTTGGCCAGCAACGCAGGGTCGCCCAGGGGCGCCGGCGCAGATTCGTGGAGCTCGCCCACCGAGCCCGGGGCCGACATCTTGAGCCCGATTGTTGCGACGTCCCGCCGCGAGGGTCCCTCGGTGCGGCCACTGATGTGGGTCTCCATTTGTAGTTTCTTTTTAGAACCGCCACCTACACCTTCCAGTTCTGACTCTTCGGTTTCTTCCTCCGACGAGTTGACAATTTGCACTTCGTTCCCCAGCTTCTTCGCCTCTTGCAAAATCATCGATTTAATCATGATCGTCTTGTTCACGTGCGGCGGTCCGCCACCAGACTTCAAAATGTCCTCGTATTCCGTCGCCTGCGTGGCCATCGCGGCACTCGCGCGCGACGTCGTGTTCTTTGACCTACTGCTGTCGTCGCTCTCCTCGTGGTCGGTTTCCTGCGCCTTCACGATCGCCTCGATTTTCGTCCTGGCCGAAGCGATGGTGTCCGTGGCTGGGTCAATGCCCAGCCGCAGGCTCAGCACGATCGCGTCCCCCTGGTCCAACGGGGCGGGTAGATGCTTCGTGCCGTCAAGGGCGGCCCCACCCCGTTTGCTGATGACCAAGGCGTCGGCCACAACGGTGCTGTACTCGAGCGTGCTGCCGGCGTCATGTAAAACGTCCTTGTAAATGTCGCGCTGCTTCTCCTGTAACGCACCCGGCACGGGGGATCCAAACTCCCGCTCCAACATCTTCGACCGCGAGCCCGCTTGGCCCAGCCCGTTCGGGTTTTTGCTCAGACTGTCGAAGAGAACACTCCGCGCCTTCGCGATGCTGTCGCCCATGTGCAAGCCGAACGATTTCTGCAATACACCCATCTTCTCCGGTCCCGTCGAAGGAATGATTTCCGTGCGGGGCATGCTACACGTCGGATCCGTGACCGCGTCGGCCAGTTTTTTCGCGTACGGCTTCGCCACCCCGCCGGACCGCAGGTGCTTGACCAGAACCGCGCGCTCGGGGAGCGACGTCGGGTCTAACACTTTATTGCTCGTGCGAGAAAGGTCCTTCGAAGCTCTTCCTTTCGTCAGCCGGTTCCACCAGCTCCACCAGAATTGCTGCTCGGCAATGACCGGCTTCTCAACAACACTCTGCATAAACAGTGGTCCACCCGCCATGTCAACTTCCATGATTCCGAGAACCGCGTTCCGCTCCTTTTGTTTCTCAATTAACTTCCCCACTTCGGAAAGCCGGTCCGGGCAGTCATAGTTGATCCACGCGCGGAGATTCCCAACCGTGTCCGTGTCGCAGTCAAAGCCGAAGGGTTCCAGAATGTCCAGCAAAATCCCGAGCTGATCCTCCTTTTCTAAAACCACAGACCCCAGCGTTTTCTCTTCTGGAATCGCCTTGTTCGCGGCAATGTTCGCGACATTGACCGCGTGGCGGGGCTTTAACCCGCAATTCTTCTCCAAGTGCTCCGCGGCTTGGGAAAGGTTGGGGATCAACTGCACCACATTCTTCGGACAATGCAAGATCACCCACCGCCGGATCTTCAGAATGTCATCCTCCTCCCGGAACCCGTAGGCCGACATCAGACCGTGGATCGCCAGCTTCTCCGTGCTGTTCTGCGTGAAGGGCGCGGTGTTGGTGTTGGTGTTGGTCTGCCCAGACTTATTGGATACAGTCGAAGCCTTGCTCGTGCGCCCAAACGTCGCTTCGGAGGAGCGGGAGTTCTTCGGCTTCTCTTTCGCTTCCTTTACCTGTTTATCAAATGTAAAAATGTCTGGGTCTGGAAGAATGCAACTTGTGATGCTTTTGGATTCCAAAAAAATCTGTATTGCATGAGCAGCAAAGGGAATGCAATTTTTGCTGCGCGGAGAGGGCATTTGTCATGCGGAATAGGCATCGCGAAGCCCTCAAAAAATCTGTGATGCTAGGGCATGCATCACAGACATCATGGCCAATCCCAATGCAAAACATGCATGACAAGTCTCAGAATCTTCCAGACCCAGACACTTTTACATTTGATACTGTTCTAACGCGCGGAGTAATTCCTTCAACGTGATCATCGGATCGTATTTATCCGGGTGGGCCACGACATCCGCAATGACAAAGCACTTCTCTTGGTCCAAAATCGAGTTTTCCAGCAGAATTTTCCGCAACCGGTGCACCCGCAGCGGGACTTCGTTCGCAATCAACGGACTGCCCGCCCAGATCCACTCACGAACAAAGCCGAGCTGGTTGTCCGTGATGGGATCGAAGCCGCAATTTTGGACCAATTGGTTGAAAAAGAGCAACTCCGCGGGCTGGTCCTGCAGTTTGTGAATCTGCACGGCGTTTTCCAACAGCGCGCCCGTGCCGATCAATTGCTGCACGTCGTCCGTGTTGTGCGACGCGCCACGGAGTTCGAGTTCCTGGGGTTCGAAAAACGCTTGCGTGATCATCTGCTCGGAACCCACTAAAGGGCTCTCGAAGGAGGTCGACGAACTCGTCCCGTGGTCCACTGACATGTTGAAAAACTCTCGCTCGCCGTCCTTCCCGAGGGTTTTCATTAGCCTTGTCGCGCAGTAGTGCGCGCGGGGCGGCAGGTCGTCCACGGGGGTAATACACCCGTGGAAGATCCAGTGCTGCACTCGTTGCACACTGTCGTTGCTCTGGAACCCGAAGGGTAAGAGGAGCTGCAATAATTCAGGGGAAAGCTCCTCCCGTTCCACGGTGTGAAGGAACGCGAGGGGGACGGCGGAGCCATTAGGGTTGTTAGACCCACCGGCGCCGTCGGATTTCGTTTCATCATCCCCACTCTTCTTCGCCTTGCTTTTGTTGGAATCCTCCTCCCCCGCCGGGGTGGTCCAGAGTGGCTTAAGGAGACCCAAATGCTGGTCCGCGTTGGGACGCTCCAAACCGAACAGGACTTCATCGAGGTTCTTATGAGCGCTAGTATTAGTTTGTCCTTGCTGTGTACCAGTAAGATTCATTTTGAGCCGCTTCTTCAGCATGTGCAAAACCAGGTTCTTCGAAGGAATCAGCTTGTGCACTTCCCGCGGAACCAAGTCCGTGGCTACCGCGGACGCGAACCGCTCGCCGTTGCTCAAACTCATCCGCTTCGCGGCCGCGTCCGGCGACTGCGTGCCCGTTTCGACCCAGCAGCGCGCGTAAGACAGCGTGTCGGTGCTTTCGAAGCCGTAGATCTGCAAGGGGGCGAAGACCTCGACGGGTAAAGCGTCTCCCGCTTGTAAATTTGCATCCGCCAAAGCGTCCGCGACCAGCTGCGCCTGCGCCTCGATTCTCTTCGCCGCAAGATTCAAGTTCATGCGCTTCTCTTGCTTGTTGCTCAGAAGAAGAGCAGCGGAACTAGAATTATTGTTCGCAAAATTCATTTCCTTTTCGTTTTCCTCCGCAAGTAGAGCTGCCTCACCCTTGTTGCTGCCCGCAGATTTGTTTTGCTTGCTTTCCAGACTGAGGCGGTTTCGCATCGACGCGGCTCGCACAACGGAATTCACGACGTTGTAGTCCATGGTGCGGGCCACGGGGTTCTTCTTCGCGTCTTCTAGCTGCAAAACCGCGGTTTCCTCCAACAAATCCGGAAACAGTTCCGGGAACTCGTGCATGGTTTTCGCAAACAATTTGCGAAAAATCTGCAGGTACACCTCGTATTTCGTGGGAATTTATGCATTGCAAAAGTATCGTACTCGTAGTAATTGCTGTTATGCATGACAAATCTCTCTCCTAAGGTGAAACAGCATTACAGATTTGATTTGTAATGCTGAGGTGATTTGTAATGCGATTTATACTAGTACGATACTTTTGCACTGGATAGAATTTTTTCCTGCGTCGCGAGAAATGCACGGATGGAACCAATCGTGTTGATCAACTTATTTCCTTCGGCTGAGAAGCTGTTTTGCGGTGTACTAAGAACCTCCAAAGCGGGCTGCGCTGGAGCGGTCGCGGATGTAGAAGTCCTCTTGGTAGTTGCACCAGCGGCAGATGACGAAAAAACCGGACCACCTGTAGGAGCAACTGCAACGTCACGTGCGGAACTTTTCCTCAGCGCGGGTTGCTCACCCGTCCCGGGCTGCTCCTGTTCTGCGGCGGAGGCTCGCGCTGTCGTGGCGGTTGTGACTTCGGGTTGTTCTTGGTCCTGATCTACTTGTTGCGCTTGAAGAACTTGTTCGTCGCCAGTGGCAGCAGCAACCACATGTGCAGGAGATGCAGCCGCATCTGCTCCTTGCTGGAGTGAAGTAGTCGTACGAGCACCTCCTCCTCCTTCGGGTAGTTCCTCCCCAGATCCTCTCCTTCCTCCCGCGTATTTGCGAATCAGATCTACCTGCTCTTGCGGCACTTCTTCCGAGCCGTCCACATTCGGGTCTGCGAGCTTTTCGGACAAAACCCGGGCGTCCTCCTCGTTGAACTTATACGTATCGAGCAGTTTCTGGTACGCGGGAGCGGCGTCAACCGGGGGCGGCTGCTTGGGTTTGGCTTCCTTTCGCTTCATTGATTCGGTCTTTCGCTTGTTTTCTCGGGAAAAGTAGCACCAACAGCCGACGATGATGCCCGCAATGAGCAAAACGGCACCGGCAATGCCACCGATGATCATGAAGCAGACGTCCCCGTCAGCGGCGGTCATTTTTGCGGTAGTGCGGGCAAAAGCGGTCTTTGCTTCTTCGCCGAGAGCGAGCGCGATGAAAGTGGAGAGCACTTGTTCATCTGCAGGATCGTCGTGTCTGGACAGTCGTGTAGCTGCCTGATCCACATCCACGTCGATGGTCTGCTGATCCTGTTCAGGCTCTTCAAGGTCCTGTGCGTCGTGATCGTTGTAATGATCCTCGTCAACATCGTCAAATTGCACATCTTGAACCTCGGAAAGATGGCCCGTGGGTTGATGTGGCGCAGCATGCGGAGGTTCTCCAGTCGTGCCGTGTGCCACTTCCAAACTGGCGCTAGGCGCAGCCACCCTGCTGTGCAGGTGGTCCGCGTCTGCTTCATCTTGCACTTGTATTGTTTGTCGTGCACCAGCATCAGCAATCGAATCCGAATTTGCATGTTTGCCGCTGCCCCCTCGTGTCTTCTTTGATGTAGTCTTCTTTGGCCTATTTCGAATGACCGACCGGGTGACCTCGCTGTGCCGCTTCTGCACTTGAAGACCGTAAGCGCCAACAAGAGCGTACAGGCTGGTGGTGAACAAGAGTTGAAAGAGCGCCGAGAGGGAAAAAGGAAAACTCATCATCCTGGAAATGGATTTCATGTTTTGATGGGGGATTTTTCTTGATAGGATGAGAAAATTAAAATCTTATGGGTAAAAAGTTTTTTCGACTGTTGAAAAACGAGCACAAATTACCTAGCTACTCTACGTCCGATCAGGGGTCCTAATCAGTACCGGTAGAGGCAGCTTCTTAGATTTAAACAAGCGCTAAAATAGGGGAAAGATGAATGTCTAGCTTTTCTTCAAGATTGAAACACACCACACAGACATAATGCAGTTGCGAATCCCTAACGCTATTAAAGAAGAATTTCTAGAAAATTTGTTGGGGTTGCTAAGAAGTTTAGCTGTAGAGTATTTTTTTTTGTGGTGATGCGTTTGTGATTGTGCATTGTTTCGTATTTACATGTACGCAAACAACAACGAAATAACACACACATGATAAGAACGAATGTGACGATTACATTGTACGTGTGTGGTCGGGCACAAAGCGCGGACTTATTCGAACGACGTATTGCAACAGTGTGAACGATGAAACCGATCATACGAAATTGCACTGACTTACCATATAGCTTGTTCGTATGTTGATTGGCATTATTGGAAATAAGAACCGACGGAAACGAAATCCACTTGCGACAACAAGACGAAGCGCAACGAACAAGAATGGCCTGAAGACGGAGCTTGACCAAGGACGACACGAGCACCACATGCGAATACGAAAAAACCGACGCGACGGCAAGAACGTATGATCGAACTTCAATCACCAACTTTGGGCATAATACATCTGATAAATCTATAATCATGATGCGCTTGTTGCGCCGCAGCTTGCATCCGAAGTCAAGCGCGTACTTTCATCTCGACGCGTCGTGACAATATAATATTTTGTACTACTGGTTACGTCAAAAAATGCTTTTTTTGCTGAGGAGTCTTGCACAAGTTTGAGTCATCAGCATCACCAACACTTCATGATCCTATCGAGCTTTGCAGACAGAGGACGTGAAGAGATAGAAGTAGACACTAGTGTAGAAGGCGCTCAGAAGGAAGCGAGGAAAACAGAAGTGGTACCGGTGCCACGGATAGTCGTGTAGACGGCCTGTATGTCCCGGTAGTAGGAGGACGAACAAAAAGAAGGGGCTGCAACAAGAACGAGAAGGTGAGAAAGTATTTGGTACACAAATAAAGGGTTGTCGCTAGTTGTAGATGACATGCGTTTTGTTTTTGTCCGCAGTTTCAGTTTGCCTGCAGTGTCCTTCGCGTGGTCTTTCACTTCCTTCCTTCACTTCCCTCCTCAGTCGTGCTGACCACCACCTGGGGCTGGCTTGTGGAACACTTGGGCAGTTGTACCCGCCCGGCTCGCTGAACACCCGAACCACGGGAAAGAGGGTTGAAAAAGTTATTTCTGGCCTGCATGCGAGTTGTTACTCCAAAGCCCGTCGTGGTCCCAGCATTTGCAGCGGTAGCGCTGCTCGTCGGAGCAGCTGCCCCCGCAATATTAAAGCCAGTCGTGGTGCTACTAGTATCGCCTCCGGATGCACTCACCCTGCCAGCTGCACCCTGCGTGGCTGGACCCAGAGATACCATGCTCGCACTTTGCAGTGGGCGGTAACCGACCTCGGGGGACTGGAGTGTTACGGTATTTGCGAGGTTTTTTGAGGAAGAGTTTGCAGCCAAGGTCGTCGTGGTATGGTCACTGTGTAAAAGTTCTTGGCGACTTGAGGGCAGTTGTCCTCTGGGATCGCCGCGCGCGGACAGCTTGTCAGTACCTTCCGCAGAAATAGTTGCAACAGAAGCTGCTGCGGTTGTGGTGCCGGCGTTCACCATCGTGATTTTACTCGGAGTGAGGAGCTGTGTCGTTGTCGTGGTTGTTCCATTGTTCTGGTATACGCCTGTATTTTGAACAGCGATTCCGTTTCCGTGGGCCGTCCCAGCAGCGCTAGAAGTAGAAACACCTCCTGGTTGTACAACAACGCCGCTCGCAGAAGTGCAAGTGCCACTACTTCCCCCAATTTTCACTACAGCTGCACCTCCCCCTACCCCGGGAGTTCTCGGAAGTGGTACGAGGCCGTTTTGAAGAGGCCGCGTCGCGCCGGTGGGAGTCGTAGTTGTACACCTCCGCGCGTTGCGAGCCATCGTGAAGGGAGACTCGACAACCACAGCGGTACTCGAGGAGGAGGTAGACTGTGGCGGGGGTCCGGCGCTGACTCGAGCAGCGCCTCCTCGAGCAGGATGCGGGACGAAGCTAAGGTTTTTTTTGTGCAATTCTTTCAATCATTAGCATGGCTGCGTTCATCATGCAAGACGGCAACAGTTGACTTTCATGCGACAGGAAACTCAAACTACACGACCCCACAAAATCGCACTCCTTTACCTCCGTGTTATGGACAACGCCCTCGGCTTCGGCGAGCTCCGGTTCACGAGAGGACCCGTGCTGCTGCTTCCCATGACGGGCGTAGTGCTGGTTTGAGCCATCTGCTCGGACAAGATGGTTTCGACTGAGGTTCGCATTTCGCGCACCGCGCGCTGGCCCGCACGAATCATGGGCTCGGCAGGGGAACTGGTGTTTGTTCCAGGGCTGTGAAGTTTTTCGAGATTGATACAACTAACTTCTGCTTGCCCCGATTCATTAAAATCGTGCAGACTTGTTCAATTTCAAACATATGGAAGAAACTATATCGCTCATGGACGAAATGGAAATATAGCCAATACGGTGCGGAGGCACGAAATCCGGCTATGCTGGAGCTGACCATTGCCGACGGGCGCAGTGACACTTTGGCTCGCAGAATGGAGTGCGAGGCCCGGAAGGGAGTGGTGGTAAGTGTCGTGCTGCGATGGAATTGCTTTTGATGAGCGCCAGATGAAGTGGAAGACGAACCAGTCGCGGCTAGAATGGGTTTTCTGTACTTCTCCTTCCACAACTTTCTCGCTCGATTTCGCGCCAGCATCCCCCGGACGCACCGCTGGATTAGCGGTGCGGACTTTTTGATCAAGTACAGGTAGGCCCCGCGCACGATCGTCATCCGAACAATTGCTTGAATCGTCCTGGCCGCCCGGTACCGCTTCAGGGCAATCGCGTACCTCCTTCGTGCTGCGAAACCGCGAAACACCGCTTGGATGCGCACCAACTTCCACTTCGTCCGCAAAAAGCGGAGTTTCACCACTGCCATGCGGAAAAAGGCCTGCACTTGTGTTGCGGCGGTGGACCGGCGGGCCAGTCGGGCTTGGTGCAGTTTCGCGAAGGCAGCCTTCTTGAAAAAAACGAGCGTCTTGCCGATCTGGAAACTCGCGGTCTGCGGGTGGAGCGGATCCTTGAAAGGAATCTTGCAGGAAGCGCTCATCAGCCTGAAATGTGGAGAGTTGTACAGTTTGCATGTGAACAAGCAACCAAATTTTGATTTTGAAGTTAGAAGGGCTTTGGCTGCACGCTCGTAGATGGTAGTGCTGATTAGACTTGAAAAATTGACTATGGACCAAGACACGACAACTACGATCAAGAACAGTTTACTCAAGCAGTCTCGTTGTCATCTTCCGCAGCAACTGCCCTTGGTGAACAGTTATTCTGTGCAAAAGTATCGCACTCGTAGTAATTGCTGTACATGCGTTACTTTTTCCTAAGGTCAATCAGCATTACATATCCCATTTCTCACGCTGAGGAAATTTGTAATGCAATTCATACTAGTACGATGCTTTTGCAGTTCATAACAGTCGCCCCGTTGCTAGTACAACTCCTCTTCGCGACCACTCCCGGCGCCGCCAACAGCTCCGGATTTCTCTGGAGAAAGGGCACCACGCACCGGTAGTCCGCCCACAAGTCGCGATGTAAAATCCTTACCGGGTAACCGCTCCGAGAGATCTGCACGACTTGAATGACCCCGCTGTACCGCAGTTGCTCCGTTACCAATTTTCGGTCAAACAAGCCGGGCCTGTTGCCCGGGTTGCTTTTGATACACCGAATGAAGTGTGGATCGGTGGTCTCAATTTTTTCTAACAGTTGCTGCAGCTGGCTCTGAAACTCCGCCCCGATCGTCCTCGTTTTCCGCTTCCGCCCGGGGATGTGCTCTTGGTATTTCGGATCGGCTTTGAACAGCTGGGATAAGTAGTCGTTTTTGCTCGTTTTCATGCTGGCCAGGACATCGGCGGATAATTGATCTTTGTTCTTGTCCAGAAATTTGTCCGAGTGGTATTTCACACTGCCCGCAAAGTGCTTCACCTGGAAGGCCGCTCGGTCGAGTTTCACCGCTTCGAATTTCTCGTTTTTGTTGTTGTATCAAGAAGGAAAATCCCCCCTCCCCATATCAAAACGGAAAATTGTGATGCAGATTTGTGGTCACAAATCAGCTCTGTCATGCTAGAACGAAAGACGTGCCGAGTGTAGTGCTGGCTGGCGTGGGAAAGCCTTGCGCCTTCAGCATGACAGAGAGCAACTGGAAGTGGGAAACAGCATGACAAATTGCCTACAAACGAGGCCACAACTGCGGCTCTTGGCTTTCTGGCATTACAAGTCGACTTGTGTACTCAAATACAGCATCACAAATGTCGTTTTCGATATGGGGAGGGGGGATTTTTCCTTTTGATATGTTGTGCAGCTTCACGAGTTTGTTCACGAACGCCTGGTCGGTGCCGGCCACGATGATGCATTCTTCGTCGAGGACGGACAAGATCCCGGTGTGCTTCTCCTGCAACAGTTCGACCGAGAGACTGTTATCCGGGAAGTTCAGCGGATGCCAGACCACGTTTTCCTTTCGGTAGAGCGTTTCTTCGAGTAAAAAAACGAAGTTGTTGAAAAACTGCTGATATGAACTGCAAAGGTATCGCGCTCGTAGTAATTGCAGTCATGCATTACAAATCTTTTTCGTTAGGTAAATGCGCATTACAAATTGCTGAGAAAATTTGTAGTGCATTTATACGAGTACGATACTTTTGCACAGGATACCTGAAGCCGCTCGTTCGCATAATTGATACAAAGCTGCTATGGGAGTGTCAGGATTGAAATCGTCAAAGTTGAAATAGTTTGTGATGCATAAAATGCAAGCCACAAAGTGCGTGTCTTGCTGAGTAGGAAAGGGAGGCAGATTGTAAGCCTGTTGAGGGGTAGAAACTGAGCTGCTGAAGTAGCATGACAAAAGGCGTCTGCCTTACCCAAACAGCATGACAAACTGGATTTCGGCTCTACCCAAATTTGTCATGCGCCACTTGGAAACTGGGTTACAACTTTCATCCATTTCATGCATGACAAGTTATTTCAACTTTGTCGATTTCAATCCTGACACATCCATAGCTGCTCGAAGCTGTTTCTCCGGAAACACTCGAACCCAAAAATGTCAAGCACGCCGCAGAAAGGATAGTGCTTGTTCCTACCTCCGCCAGAAGTACTGCTGTTGTTGTAGTTGTGACGCAGGCTGCTGCTGTCGTGCTGCAATAACTCTCGCTGCTTCGCTTGTACGCTGCTCCTGGCGGACGAAAAGTTGATGTCGTCACCATTTCGAAAATCTCCACTCCCCGCCCCCACCGCAGCGCATTTGCGATTCGCCTGCGACACCAGATCATTGAAAATTAGCCCGTACAAGTGCCTCGCAATCGCGTCCCGGTTGTCGCGAACCTGGGCGAGTCTCAAGTGGCTCTTCACCAACTCCCCTCGGCACTCGATGGATTTGTGACACAACACCTCCTCGAGGTTATCCACACCGAGCAGCTTCTGGATGAGCTGCAATTCCGGCTGGCATTGTTCTTTGATTCGAACCAAGTCGATCTCGTGTTGCGAAGACCGGGCCGTTGGTTGTTGATCGGAGGTCGTGTGCTGGGAGTTGTTTTCGACATCTACACTTGCTTCCGCTCCTGCAAGAGCCGCTTTGCTTCCTGATCCTGGACGCGACGTGGAGGAAGTGGAGGATCTCCGGGGCTTTCCAGCCTTTTCCGGCGGAGAAGATGAAGACGCAGTAGCACCACCACCTGAAACAGTATTTACCCCTCCCCCCGGCTTCGATATCACCTCAAATTCCAGGCGGGACAGGTGCATGACGGCGGCGAGAATTTCAAACATCGTTTTGTTCCTAGCACTGTCGTCCATTCCAACGGCGGCCATTGCGGCAACGGTCTCCGCAAACCCTTCTGCGTCGGAAGAAGGGGGGGAAGATGTCGACGTGGTGGAAGTGGTTATCGCAGCAGGTCCCGATCCCGCTGCACTCTCAGAGCTGCCGGACGGAGCTGTTCTGCCAAAGCCATACGCGGCCGGACAAAACAAACTGAGATCGAGCCAGGACGGTGTGTTGGAGTTGTTGGAACTAGCACCGCAGGCCGGTGCAGTCTGCGTTTGTTGAGTCGATTCCTTGTTGTCCTGGTGACAATTTGGCAAAACAAATGGCGCAGTCGACGATGTGGCCGCGCTGGTACCGACCTGCACACCGTTTACGACCATGGTATGCGAGGGAGAACTTGGGTTTGTAACGATTGCTGTTATTTGGGCGTCTTGGTCTTGTGCATTCGCCGCTTCTGTGCCGCCCGTACTCGCCGCTGTTGCCGCTGGAAGTTCTGGCGCCGCTTTTTCAACTTCATCACTCGTTGACGTCCTAGCAGTCGCTTCTGCCGCGGAAGTTGTGCACGACTCGGGGTCAGGATGCGCATCCTCTGGTTGTTTATCGTTTGGTTCACGACCACCCGCAAGACCGGAGCAGGTACCTGAAGGTTCTTCTACCGTTGAGGCCGATTTGGATTTTGGTTCTTGGCTCGGGTCCGCATCAGTTTGCTCAATTATGCTGGTGAACAAGGCCACGTCCTTTTCTTGATTTTCCGCGGCTATAGCTATTTCAGACTCGATGTCATTTCGCCCGTTCTTAGCCGTCTCTACTGCAATCGTTTTCGCTGCAGCAGCCGCAGCGGCGCGAAGTTGGTAGAAGATGTGAAAGCTGCGCTCGCCGTCCTGCTGATCCGTCACACGGATCTTCTCGAGGAGATAGGTTTGAATGCGGGCGCCGACGAGCGTTTTTTGAGCCCCTTTCTTCGTGGGAGGAACACCACCACCTGCTTCCTCAGCGACTGAAACATCGACATCTTCAAATTGCAGTTCGATAAACTTCCCAAACCGCGAGCTGTTGTGGTTCCTCAACGTTTTCGCGTTCCCAAAAGCCTCCAGCAACGGGTTCGACTGCAGGACTGCTCGCTCCACGTCGTTCTCATTCATCTTCTTGCAGAGAGTTGTAGATGATGGCGTGTTGTCTTTTTTCCCATCTTGCTGCACGTGGTGGCCTTTCTCGGCGAGGAACCGCATCACAAATTTCGTTGATTCAGTCTTGCCCGCGCCGGACTCGCCAGAGATCAAGATCGTCTGCGACTTTTCCGTTTGACAGAGCTGCTCGTAGGCCACGTTGGCAGTGGTGAACACGTGCGGCCTTCTGCCATGGTCTTCCCAGGAAGAGAGCTCGTAAAGTCCGTGCAGCGTCTGATTTTTGTTTTGCATTTATAGAAAAACAAAAGACCACTTCATGCTTACATCAGAAGGAAAAGAACAAACGCGTGGGGAACATTCATTGCAAACTTGGTCGTGTCTGACCTCGGTTGCTAGAACTAAAGCGAAAGCGCACTAGTACTACCTTGAACGGATTCACGGCGATCAAAATCGGCCCCGTTGCGGTGTAAATCGTGTCGCGGTAAAATCTTTCTTGCAGAGAGTGGAGAATGGCTGGCTCGTGGAGGCAAATCAAATGACACAAGTCGTCGTCCCACTCCTGCTTTGGATTTTTGCGTCTGCTTGTTCTACTATTCGGCGTACTGCCGCTTTTGGTTGTAGTCAACACTACAGAGTGCTGCTGGTGCGCTATTGGCGATGCGGCGTCGTGCGGCTCAGTAAGAGAACCCGCACCTCCCTTGGAGACTGGCGCGTTTCCGTTTGTCTGTTTCAACACATGATTACCACCGTACAGCTCTTGATTTCGTTTCCGCGTTGCTGCCGCAGCTGCGGCCCAGGAGGGCGAGGTTTTGTGGTGTTTCTGCAGCGAAGAGGGTGGAGGTGGTGGTACTATCGCGTTCGCATTGTTCAGGCCAGGGGATCTTGTCGGCGTGTTTTCCTTATTCCGGGCGGCAGCAGCAGCGGCGGCAGATGAGATACCAGTTGTCCCGGACGACGATAGCACCCGCGAAGAGGACCCTGAGCTCCCACCGCCAGTCACCGAGCGTCTTTGCGGGGTCTTCATCATGGTTGGAGACTTTCTCGTGATGCTGTTGGGCGTTGCGCGCGTGTTCAGTTTGCCTGAGATGCTGTTGTTCTGGAGAAGTGGGGGCGGAGAGGGCGTTCCGTGGTAGGTGCTCAACTTGTGGATCTTGCTCTTTCCGGGCGTGGGCGAAGGACAGAGACCTACATGAAGATCTTATCGGCATCAAAAGTTGATGTTTATTACAGCAATCTGTAGCCAACAAGATCAAGATCTGCAAGCACACAGCACCCACTGTAACCAGATCTCATATGCTTGCATGTAGTAAAAGATGTTGAAAGTCGTGGAGCCACACACTAGTCTCAGTACCAGTTCCTCCCGAGGCTGGTGGCGAAGCTCCAGTCGACGGCGACGACACGCTCGGGGACAGCGCTGCGGCGGCGACACGAATGTCGGTGATAGTGCGTTTTTGCCCCCGAACTTTGATGCCCAGCCCGCTCCGCTTTGCGCTGTACGTGGGTACGAGCATTTTTTCCTTTACAATACTACCCGCTGGTCCAGCAGCCGCGGCTGGGCTGTGGTGCGGTGCCGGGCTCGATTGGTGCGGCGGCTGTACCACTGTACTCGAAGAAGAGCTGGCACTGGTGTGCACCTCGTGACTTTGCTCATTCCGCAGAAAAACCTCCTCTTTGCGCAGGTCGACCAATCTGGACGTGCTCGATGGAGCGGAGGACTTCTGGTAAGGGCTGTGCTGCTGATATTGGCCCGTGTTGGCGAGCTGCACCTAAGAATAAAGGACATGTGAAGAAAATGCTGCATTCCTTAAAAATTCTTGTTGCATAATTGCGGATGAATAGAGTGACAACATGTAGTACTTCTGTATCAAGGGTGATATTAGACGAGACGCGTCCATCAAATCATCTAGGAATAATTCCAGTAGCGCTGTGCTTACATGCAAGAAGTGATCCCCGGGCCGGTGGGGTTTGAGCACCACGGCAGGCGCCCAAACCAGGTCCGCATCCGCAACCCAGATGGTGGACCCAGACAGAAACTCGACCTCGTCTTCCATATTGAATTTGCTGTCTGCGGGATCGCTCGGTGGTGCGTTTATTGAACTGGTTTCGCTTTGTGCGACTCGAGGTAGTTAGTCGCCGGTATATTTTCGTCGACTGTGAATATTCCAGAATCAGGGCCGGCGGTGAACGAGGTAGAAACCAGGCTGGTTCGTAGTTTCAGGAGCGGCAAAGCAAGACGCGTTTCGGCTTTGGCTGGTGACGAGAAACGGTACTTTATTCTGCTTATCAGACAGCAGTAGCGATGAAGATTGCGCGCGTCATCACGTTTGGCCATGTACGGTGCAGCAAGCACAATATGATTCTGGGATGATCATGAAAATGGAACAACGAGCGCAGCATTCAAATGCAGTAATCTTCCTCGCGGAGCAGGTAGTTGGAAATACATAGAGCAGCCGAAGACAAACAAACAATCCAAGTTGTCCTCGGCGGAGGTGGCGATAAAGAACAGGGTGTAACGTGGTGGGCTAATATGGCAGACATCAACATGGTAATGGACATGAGCATAACCCAAGAAGGTACAGAACAAACGAAGAGGATGTTTTGTTCTTTAATGTTCATCCAATCGCACGTCAGCAACACACAGAGATCGTGACACTGAATGCAATTCTGAAAGGCCAAGAGGCGCCCCAGACGTCGTGTGTGTGCGTTGGGACAATCTAAATCTGGTAATGCGTTTGCGTACAAGTGAAAATAGAAATAGATGATACGACTCAAACCAGTTTGTCACTCTCTCTCGCTCGTTTGGAACTAAGCAGCAGCAGCAGCAGCAGCAGACAAGACCAGGTGGTCGCTGCTACAGGGAAGAGTTTGTTTCCTGATGAGGTGTTGTACTTGTAAGATGGCAGGACGTAGTTCATGCTTCAGCTGCGTCTGCATCTGCTTGTTCCTAGCCAGAAGCAGTTGCAAATGGAACCTGGTCGCAGACGAGACAGGAAGAAACCCAACTTTGTCACGTCAAGCTGCAGTAGCAGTCTCGAACGGGTATAACTGCGAACAAGTACATCTACAGCGAATCTTCTTCACACCGGAAATACCAAACATGGTTTTCTCCTGGACTTCTCAAGACCAAAAGGTCAGGAGCTGAGCCATTTTCATTTTTATCTGCGTGTATCGATATCAAAAAGCGGCTGCACAACTTCATATTCGTGTATTTTGTTCGGCTACTTTGGGACGTGCGCAGAATCGGGTAACAAAAGCACTCCTCTGTCGAAACTCGAAATAGATCCGTTGTCTATATTATTCTGTGGTAATGCGAATGCCGAAGTAGATGACGTGAATTTGTTCTATGCACGCCGCTCCAACTGGTAGTAATCCTTTTCATATTTCATTTTGTTTCATCAAAGCTACTTGAAGCATCAGTTCGTCCTTCCTTGTGCTGCATTCTTCGATGCAAAAGCGAATGTCAGTCAGGAGCACCATCGCTCACGCCCGAATCAGATCGGCGACCGAGAAGCGGTGCGCTTCAATAAGCTCCGCCAGACTCCCTTTCGAAGCGAACGCCATGTCGTAGAGCAACTTCACATCACAAATCGGTGGTAGCCGGTCCGCGTCGATGGTATCTTGCTTGTTTTTACCGTTCAGGTCTCCTCCTGTTCCCAAACTGTTTCGGTTATTTCTCTTGCTGTTCACCATCCCAGAGGTGTTCATTTTCACGTTAAATTGCTTCTCGTAGGCTTCGACGAAGACCTTGTAGTCGTCCTTTGTGCCGATCCACAGCACGTCGTGAATGTTCGCGCCGCTATCCGGCAGATTGGTCGTGTTTGTTGTTTTGATCGGCACCGCGGCTACCATTTTCTTCCCCATCTTCGTCGCGGCGTTCTTCTTGGTGTTGTTTTCCATCAAATCCTCTTGCTCCTCGGCACCGTTCTCTTTGGAAACAATCGGCAACATTTCGTCCCCGGGCTGAGTCCCACAGAACAGGCTCTTTTGGGTATCAGCATTCTTCGCCTGCTTTTTACTGTTTTGCGCCGAAAAAGGAGTGGCGCCAGAAATGTTGTTGAGACCACCTCCAGAGGACCCGGCCCCGAGTAATCGCCGCCTCTTCGTCCCAGTTGCTGCGCGACCTCCCTGGCTCACTGGTACAAGTTGTTGCTCGTCCTGGTTGTTCTCGTCCTCTAACTCGGTGAACACCTCTTCGATGGGGTCGTCCTCCAGTGTGGGTGGCTTGTTTTTCTGCAACAATTTTGACGTCGCGGAGCCGGAAGGTGCAGGCCGTTTGTTACTGGATAACAAGGTCGTGGCCGTCGTGGCCGACACAACTGCCGAGCCTATTTTTGTTCCCACGACAGTTCTTTCCAGCCCGTCTTCGACGTCCAATAGGGGTTCGGGCAAAATAGCTCCCCCTCCTCCAACCCCACTGTTCGGCGCTCCTCCCCCCGCTTTATTGCTGGGAAACACAATCTTCGGTCGGGTTGCCCGGTACTTGCTTCCGGCCGCCTGGATTAACAAAGAAAACCGCTTCGACTGCGGGATCGAGGGGAAGCAATACACCGACGAAAACCGTCGCCCGAGGAAGTTGCAGTCATCGCGCGCATCCGCGATCGCCCTTCTCGCTTCCACTGGTAACGGAAACAGCAAAGTGTCCGGTGCCGGCCAAAATTTCTGCTCCACGGCTTGTTTCAAATACTTCAAGGAGACGATTCCTGGGAGTAAAGATATTTGCATCAAATACGCCAAGAATTTCACATCCTCTTCCGGTTTCAGCGAAGTTTCTGGATTATACTCATCCGGCAGGACTAAGTGCGTGATTTGTGGTTGCTGGAGCAGTTGCAGGGATTGAGTGGTGTTGGAGGTTGAGGTTGTACTACCGCCAAATAGAGCTGCAGACCCTGCATTTATTCCTGTGCTTTGTCCTGCTGTGTTCATCTTCTTTGTCATGTTCGCCATCAATTTCAACTCTTCATTACTGTCTAAAACGAAGGTCGCGCCGATCCGTTCCAAGAGTTCTTTGTCCCGCTTCATCGTGTTCAAAAACTCCTGCTCGGCCGGGCGGGTGAAGGAAAAATAGGGCAAATAGTGCTTCGCGTGACTGTGCCGCAGACGGTCGGCTAAGGACATAGTATTGCTGTTGTTTCCAACACCGTCAACGGTGGAACTACCGTTTTTATCTTTTTTTCCTCCAACCACAGGTCCTGTATCTGACGCACCAGCGAGCTCCTTCGACAGGTCTTTGGCGTATTTTCCGACGATCTGTTTCATCTTGCCGTTCCACTGTCTCGCGAAGAAGGAGTTCGAAGTCATCTGCTCTTGGGACACCATCGGACGGTCTTCCACTGTAAGGTTGACATCGTCGTCCGATCTTCTTCTTGCAGATGATGACATGTTGTGCAACAGACTGTTCTCGTGCAGATTTTCTTCTGACGCGGTTGCAGCTTTGGGCAACGCTAACGCTTTCAACTCAAACGCCGGACGCCGTCGCTTCGTGTACCGTTGGACAACCACCGTCGGCTTATTTGAAGAGGATGACGAGGGGTTATTTGCACCGAACAGAAGATCCTCAGCGTCCACAGCCTGTTCTTCGTCTTCCTGAAAGCAGTAGAACCGTCCAAACCGGTCCCGGATCCGTCGACTCCACGGCCCGAGCTGTTCCAGGTCCATATTGTCCAAATCCACCGGGTGAATCTTCTCCTCTGGCTCCGTCTCATTCAGCGCCGCTGTGACCGCTATTTGTGTGCTTTGCGCGTGGGGATCCAGACCGTAATAGGGGTCGTCGTTGCCCAGGAACAGCATCTGCGTTTGCAGATAACTCGGGTCAAACTGGGAACTGTCGAGGGTGGGGCCGTTGTAAGTTGGGAGGTTCTGGTGCTGCGGTCCAGTGGCAGTAGTACCTCCTGCTCCTGCGGGTTGATCAACTTCATCCTTTGTTGCTGCTGCAGCTCCCGCTCCGGGTTGGCTCGTCGTGGTCCCGGGCAACGGCGACAACGACCCGAAATTGTCGGCAGAGTGATGCAGAAGTGTGGATTGACCTCCCGCTGCGAACGGGTCTGCGGAGGCGGGCGGTGGAACTACAGCAGAATCGTTTAACGAATTAAGAACTCCAGGAGGTGCGAGGTCGTACATCTGGGAAAAGTTGTCATCGACGAACACTTGTGTGGAATACGGGTCAAACTGCGACTGTGTCGTGGCTGCTGCTGCTTGTGCTGCGCCACTTCCTCCAGGGATGATGTTGGCTTGCGAGGCTGCTGCGTTTTTGGCTACGTGGAGTCCATTTGCGACTGCGTCTTGCGAGGACCTGGCGTTGAGAACAGCCTGCGAAAGATGAACCCCGCCCTGGCTGTTCGGGAGGAACAGCTGTTGTGTCTGGAAAGGATCGACATTATTTTCAGCTGCAGCGAAGACGTCGAAAGGTGCTGTACCGTTGAAGTGGTCCAGGCTTGAGTTGTTGTTTTGGCCTGCCGGCACCGCTGGCTCCTGTTCTTGTGAGGGTCTTCGTTCCTTGTCTTGCAACATGGACGACTTTCTCCTACTGCCACTATCGTCAGGCAGTTGTTCCTCCTTTATTCCGTAGGGATTGCTCATTTCGCCGTCGTCGCCCGAAGATGACGCAGTTGGACTGCGATCATCCAAATGTTGCCCATTGCCCTCTTGGTCGAGTAGGTCAGAGGCGCTCTCCTGTAATTCAACATCTCTTTGCCCTTGTGCGTCCTGCTCTGGTCCTGCTGCTTGTGCATGTTCGTCGCTCGAAGAGGGTACAACTGGTGCACCTACTACATCTGCAGCTGCTTCCATGGGCAGTTCTGGGAGTCGAAAGGCCTTTGCCGGCGCGCCAGTGGTGCTACTGCTCGGTTGTTCACCTCCCGCTTCTGGCTGTTGTACAACTTGCGGTAAGCGGAAGGGTCGTCGCTAGAGCTTTAACACGCGTTAGCGTGAGGCGTGGCGAATCTCTAGTGAATTTTGCATGACAAATTGCAGATGCGTCCGCCGGGACATTGTCCCTCTTGCCCTTCTGGGAAGAGCGTTCTGCACACCGCAGAACTCGCCGGCTATGCAGTGGGCAACTGGACATGGCCTGGGCGTCGTTCTTTGGCCATGTCCTTGCGCCTTGTTCCTGTGCTCGCATAAGAGCACTGCAACAGCGGCGGCAAAGACGTCAAAAACAAGGGCCGCGGAGCGCATGCAATTAGGCAAGACGAAGGCGCGAAAGCAAGGGCGAAAGGACCAGGCCGAGAGCTTTGACGCGTCTATCCGGCAGGCGCGTGAACTCTCCAGGCCTTTTTGGCAGAATATAGACGCGCTGAAGGCAACAGAGGGCGCTTGTCTTTTCCCATCGGCCCCACTTCCCAGGGCCTATCTGCGGACTTTTTTGAGCACTTTCCTGCGCTGCAGTTTGCTTATCACGGTCGAAAAGGGGCGCCAGGTGAATTTTGGGGTGAATTTGGAAAAGGGCGTGAGTGAATTTTGGCCTGCGGTCCCTGTTCAAAATTCGCTAGCGCATGAGAAACTGCAGGTTTTGGAGCTCCAGAAAAGTTTAACAAAAAGAAAAAGCCTCAAAATTCACCAGGAGAATTTCTGACCTGGGGATCACGTCGAAGAAAACTAGAGGACCCGAACAAGATGAGGCAGGAACACAGCTGGGAAGATACGAGCTACAGAGCAACGCAGGCGATGCTAGCATCCATTGCAACATGTCTCCAGACATCCAAGCCGAGCCAGCCACAACCCGTGAGAGCTACCCACTTAGATGTTGACCCAGTGCCCCTCTCCTGTTGAGGCTTCGGCCCCCTCCCTCTCGACCCACTATGGACTCCGCACAGGCAGTGTTATATTGTGAGACCGCCAGCACAGGCCGCCTTTGCTTCTTGGCAACGCACCAGGCAGCAAAGACGTGCGTCTCTACTTTAGGCTCTGACAGTGAGCGTCACCATCCAAATGGCACCAGGCAAGTGCTAACCTTTCAACTACACGGAACGCTGACTGCCTGGCGTCCTCCTCGTGTTCTTCATATGCCCCTTACTTCATGCATCATGCCACGCAATACAAATTCACTGCAAATTCACCCTTCTGTATGCTAACGCCCGTTGAAGACATAACTACTGCTCGGTTGTGGTCCACCTGCTCCCGCTTCTGGCTGTTGTACAACTTGCGGTAAGCGGAAGGGTCGTCTCGAAGTGGTTTGATGTGCTTGAGGGGCGGTTTGTTCTTGGGGTTTTCTATGTTGTTCCTGTTGCTGCTGAAACGTGCGCTCGCGTTGGCGTTCGCGTTGGAACGGCGCCGCATTGCCATTGCGTTCGCGTTGGAACGGCACCGCAGGATTGGAGGGCTTTCTCCCGTTGTTCATTTTTCCCCGAGGCGGTGGGAGAACAGAGTTTTGCCCAACTCCCGGAGGCGGTGGAAGAACGCCGCGCTGGTCTGACAGAC
This sequence comes from Amoebophrya sp. A120, assembly GCA_905178155.1. NCBI lineage: Eukaryota > Dinophyceae > Syndiniales > Amoebophryaceae > Amoebophrya > Amoebophrya sp. A120. The sequence goes on along the minus strand of CAJINV010000011.1, from coordinate 1,668,136 downwards.
TGTGACTGGACTTGGAGTAGTTACGGCTATGCTGGTGCAAACTTTGTTGTTGACTGCGACTGCCATCTTCGCGCGGATGAGAAGCAGCAGGACCCCCTTGATGGAGGTCCTCAGCCGGACTCGAAAAATTCGAGGCACTTCGGTGGTGCTGATTCGACATGTAGTTGTTCCGGCGGGGACCACCTCCCGAGGAGTAGTTGTAGTTATTCATGTGTTGCTGGCTGTATCGTTGATTACTGTTCATGCCTTTCAGGTCCGAGAAACTGACAGAGTTGCTGTACAACTGGCTTTGATTTTCATTCAGATTTTCTTTTTCACTCCGATCGCCGCCCTTCTTCTGGTTGTTTTTGTCATGTTGTTGCTGGTGGTGGTAATTGTCACTCCGATCTGAGTTGTTGTATCTTCTATTCTGCTCGTGATTGTTGTCCCGAGGACCACCGTCTCGTCCCGAATTGTTGTTGTAAAAATGATCGCGCTTCTGGCTGTCATAGTCATTTCGTCGATCATCGCGCTTGCTATAATCGCGGTTGCCATGATCCCGGTTGCCATAAGCAAAGCCACCACCGCCTTTTTGACCCCCAGCTCCGCCCCGATCTTTATCGTTCCGACCACCGAAGTTGTTGTGGGTCTGGCTCCTGTGGTCAACCATGTGGTTATTACGATCCGCTTGGCTGTGGTAGTTACCTTTACCACGCTGGAAATTTCTATCGTAGTCATTGTTCATCCCCATCCGACCGCCGCCTGGTGGGTGATGTTGATGCTGGCTGTCATTTCTGGGATTGCGATCCCGATCGCCATAGTACCCAGAAGTACTACCACCTCCGTGTAGTTGTCCGTGCTGACCCGCACGATTGTTGTCGTTCCGCTCCGAACTGAAACTGCTTTCGTTGTTCCAGCATCTCCGACCCACTGTTCCCGAGTTGTAGCTTTGGCTTTGGTGGTGGCCAGAGTCATTGTGGAAATTGTTGCCGATGGGAATGTGGTTCGGATTACCAGGATCACGTCGGTCGGTGTGGTTGCTGCGAAGGGGAATTTGATTAGGATTACCATACGCAGCGCTACTGCCTGCAGGTCCGTCGCGTTCACGCCCCTCGAAAAGGGAATTACTGTTATTCCCCCCCGCCGGTCTGGAACTGCCCGCCATCAAGGACGACGTGCTCAATTCGAAATTAGGTACTGGAAAACCCGGCGGGGGAAAACCTGGAGGGGGCGAACCCACAGGGGGCGGCGGCGGGGGCGGTGGTGGTGGACTCTCGCGTGCTCCTGGGCCCATGATATCCCACCTCCTGTCTGCACCGTCGCGCATTGGGGGCATTCCGGGCGGGGGTGGGGGCGGTGGTGGACTCGGTTTGTTATTATAGCGGTCACTGCCACTGTCGCGTGCTCCTGGGCCCATGTCCCACCGCCTGTCTCCGTCGCGTGCGCCCATTTTCTACAATTCTTGTTGCATGAAATTATTTGCAATTTTATGAAACCCAAACTAGTATACGAGGACCTGAATCTTCCGTATAGCAGGGGAATAGCTACGACGACAACTTGTGTCGAACAATAATTCACCACTGAAGAAAATTTTTGTCCTATACCACACTTGCTAATGCTATCAAGATTTAGCCGCTATGGTCCTCAGGTGCTTCAGGTGCGCCATCTATTGTTTCCTGGCCACACTGATTCCATTTACATGTGGTTTTGGTCATGAACAAGATAAGTGCGTACTGCATGAGCAAGCAGGACACAGAGAAATGAGTTGTAGTAGAACAAGAACAAGGGGCATCTGCATGAAACATGACGAAAACGAGGACCACCCGTCATGGATTTCTTGAGCTTTCGAATTGGAATTCTTCACGTTCGTCCGTTTCTTTGTCTTTGTGATCGCAATTTTGTTCTGCATTCGAGCGGAACAGGAAGGAAGAGAACATGACGATGCTGGCAATTTTTCTAGGATTTCGTCCATTTGTATTTGCGTCGATTGAAGATGTGGTGGTATTCAGCTGCGTTTGCAATGTTTAAAACAACATTTCTAAAACCTTGAAGATCTTCGCAATATACAGCTGCTGTCACTCGGATTCAAATCACTATTCTCAAACTGTTGCGGCGCGTGCATCTGTTTTTGAGATTCACTGATTTCAAGACATGAAGAAAATCGTCTTTACCAATTCGACATGAAGACATCAACATCGATGAGGAAATTGCATTTTCTGCATTTTTTTTGACAAAAATGTGCATCATGCTTCGGTCCGTATGGTTGAATTTTTAAATCATCTTCACAAACAAGTAGAACTACTTCACGGCACTTCCCAAGACCGGCTGCTGGTGCTGTACCAGCAACCTCCGTTTTATTTTTTCGTATATGAAATGCAAAAGTATCGTACTAGTAGTATTAATTGAAATTGCATTACAAATTTGCTCAGCATTACAAATTAAATTTGTAATGCAGATTTGCCTTAGGAAACAGATTTGTAATGCATAAATGCAATTAGTAGTAGTACGAGTACGATACTTTTGCACAGGATACCGTAGAAGAAGAATAAAAACGCGGAATTGAGCGCACTGTGCAGTAGCTTCTTGTCCATCCCGGCATAAAGCGCCTTGAAGCCGTGGTCTTTGTACAGCTGGATTAGACACGAGGTGACGGACGTTGGAGGTGGTGGTGGTGAAGCGGCAGTTCGTTTTGAAGATTTTGTTGGACTGGTTGTGCCACTGCTTGTTCCACCATGACCTTCTGTTTCATCTTCCGCCTTGTTCTCCCTTAACATTTTCGCCGTGCCCTGCAAGACGCGCACGCGCGACTGCACGACCTGCAGGGGGTAGGTCGTCAGCGTAGCGATGACCTTCGCGATCTATCAAATGTAAAAATGTCTGGGTCCTCTGGAAGAGTGCCAGACTTGTCATGCTAAACAGAAGTGCGGCACACTTTGCCTCCTCCTGTGCAAACGGCCGCAGATGGCTGTCACGCAGGGAAGGTGGGTCAGGCGGACACCGAAATGCCATCGCCATCATCTCCCGGCCACTATACCAACTCGCCAACTATACCAACTTTTTTGCCTCACACTTTCACCAACAACGCCAACAATTCCTACTCACGACACATATAGAAAGCCCAACCAGGACACCAGCATGCCAGACTTGTCATGCAGATTCTCCATGACCCAACATGAGGTCTGTCATGTATGACATAGCATGACAGACTCTGTGAGACGAGTTCTATCATGCCTATCCTGCATGAGAAACTGTATCTCGGTTAGGTCAAAAGTGGACAGCTTTTGGCACTCATGCAACACAGATTTTTGCATGATCCAGAATTAGCATGGCAAGTTGCAACCTTCCAGACCCAGACATATTTGCAATCCATACGATCAGCCCCATAACGAAAAACCGCCCGTCATCCGCGAACCACCGGAGAAGTTTGGAGGGGAACAGATCGTCATCTTCGTCGTGGTCGTCCTGGAGGGAGGTTGTTGTTGAAGGGGGCTGTAACACTTGTGGTAACAGCTCCTTAGAAGAAGATGTTCCGGCAGGATTCTGATGAACCGCGGGGGTTTTATTGCTTTTGTTCCGGCTTAGTGCGAGGAAGAAAAACACGGACTCTACCACGAGACTCAATTTCTCCCGATTAAACACCAGTAACGTTGTCGCTCTCCTTTTCAGCCAGTCGTACAGAACGAACTGCAAAACCGGATTCAGAACCAGCAGCAAACTGGCGGAAACTCCCGCGGTGAGATCGGCCGGGTTCGTCCGTGCGATTTTGTAGACTTTGACAAAGAGACGGGTTGATTCGTGATACAGAAACTTGGAGATGTGTCTGGCATTTTTGCAGCTGAAGCTGCTGTTGATGCCACTAGTTAAGCTAGATGTTTTGTCGCAGGAGCTTGTTTGGCTTTGCTTTGTCTGCCGACCGTGTTGACCACCTCGTGGTCCCTTAATATCGTCCTCTTCCATCGACTGCGTTCGAATGGGGCTGGCGTTGTAGAATTCGTACCTTGGGGAGGACGGCGACGCACTGGTGCTGGCCTTGCTATCTTCCTTTGCCTTCCCGGTTGTATCTCTATCTGTCCTACTTGCAGCAGCACTGTGTTCTCCTGCTTCTTTTTCACTCTTCTCTTTCCCCTCCGCCAAGTACCTCTGCACTCTGAACTGACTATTCGCTCGCCACAGAGGCGCAGTCAAGATCACGTTCACGACGCCCGCTATGGTCGCCGCGACCAGGTCCCGGACCGCTGGGGGAACGGATTTGAGAAGGTTCTGTGCTGTAATCTTGTTCCCGCCGAAGAGATGTTGAGAGATCCGCGATTTTTCATTATTCCGCCCAGACGAGGAGCTGCTTGTTGTTATCCTCTTCACACAATTCCTACAATAAACGTACGTGTAGAAGTACACGAAGTTCGAAATCGCGCTGGACTGCATCATGGGAATCAAGCCGGCGTAGAAGTCGGAAAATGGAATCTTCTTCTTCTCCTCTTCCCCATTGTTCAGTTGCGCGTACAGCCGCAGCTGGTCAATGGGATAAAGCAACACCAGTGCCAGTTGCGAGCCGATCACACCAGCAACGGCAGAGCGAAAACTCTGGTCTTGGTTTTGTTCCATGTTGTTTCTTTAACGCGTTTTTATGATTGTAGCAGTGAAGAACTAGAAAAGCACTTCTAGTTCTATGTAGACGAAACGGAAAGCAGCTTGACGAACATTGTCAGCACACGGCTTCTCCTACGTTACGTAGTTCTTTTTCACAGTTGCCGAGTCCGACTGTACTTTCACGGAAGAGGCAGGTTGCCGCCCCCGAGGGGCGGGACCGGTAAGCCTGTTTCTGCCTTGCCGAAACACAGTAAACAACTAAGTACTTTTGTTGGGAAGAACACCGTTGCGGCTGTCCTCCTGCTGGCTTCAAGCACAACTTAGGGTCGTCGACGCACAATGATCAAGTGCAATTTCCTATCTGAGAGTCGTGTTTCGACCCTTTCGGACAGGCCTACTAGGTACAACTGCCTGCTGATTTCGTCCCACTTAGAGATCATCACATTTGTTTTCATGTTCTTAGAGAAATCCCGGAATGAACAAGAAGAGCAGCACCAGATGACACCACATCGTTTGTTGAAAAAACCACAGCATGGCCACCAGTTGTAGAAGTGCTTCTTCCATATCCATGATGAAAATTATTTCCAGCCCCCGGCACTGCAGCTTCACCATACGTCGCCGCCGACGTACCACCGGCCGACAGGTGGAAGGAGCTCACGACAAAATGCCACAACAACCCACTAGCGCCGCCGAAGAGCAGGATCTGCCATTCCTTGACGTTTTCGACCCAAAACCGGACCCCAGCAAGCACGATGATCAGTGCTGCCTTGAAACTGGCGGGAAAGTCGTCGGCGCGGTTGATGGCCTGCAACATCAAAAGCGTCGTGGCCCCCGCGACCAGACCCGCCATGCAGCTGTGCAGTTTCGCGATTTTCGGCCGCAAAGCGGTCAAAACCTCCCGCGTCTGGGTCCAGAAGGGCAGGCAACCCCACATCAGCAAAACGCCCGGCACGACGAAACAGCAGGCCGCGGCAACCCCGCGGAAAATGGCCTGGGGCAGTAATTTGTGCACCTTGTAGTCCAAGTAGCTCTGTGCAAACGCCGCGGCGCTCATCGCGCCGAGTCGGGAGCTCGGGGCGGGAAGGACGCGCGCGACGACTAGACCCAACAAAAAAATGTGCTTCGGCACGAGATTTTCGCACTCCAGCAGCGGCACCGCCTCGATCCACGTGCCGAACCCGAACAGCGTGAACCCGGCCCGCAGGTGGGATCCATAGCACGCGAGGGAGTCGGAGAACCAGAAAAACCAGGATAGCACGAACAGTAAACCCGCGACGGAGAAGAGAACGTAGCCGGACGGCTCCCCATACTGGACCAGCTGATCTCGGTCGGCATCTAAAATCAGCTGCTCGTCCGACGGCTCTTGGACGATCATATTCAAATCTTCTTGATGTTGCCCGTTGGCGTAGTACGTGTTGATGTTATTCCTACCACGACCTCGCAGTAGATTCATATTCGTTTGTTCTTGCTGCTCAGCGAAGAGAGAAACGTATCCAAAAGTTGGGGAAGAAGTAGGCGAGGTCGGGGAGTGCTGATGCTGAATTGCACCATCTGGAGAGTTGTTCGCTGCTGGGTTTCTTGCCGGTTGCGTTTCAGTTCTTTGTCTCTCCTCCCGAGGTGGAACGGACATGTCATCATCGATACGCAAGTCCAACCGTGGGTGGTTGTCTGGCCGCCTAGCATGAAGATCTTCGGTTCCATTTTTAGAGTCGACCTGTCGAGCTGCTCTGCTGTCTGTCGAGGTGTAGTATAAATCGCCCGGGGTTATGTCCCAATGGGAATTGTAATTCGGGTTGTAGGTGGTATCTCCTAGACCACTACATCCACGAGGATCGACGTTATGCTCCTCACCATCGCCTGCTCTACGTTTGTTGTTCCGCGCATTTTTATGTGCAGATCTTGAAGAAGAGGAAGATTTCTCCGCACCACTAGTACCATCCAGTCCAGAACCGCCGCCGCGCCACGGAACGAACTGAAAGAAGGAATCCAGGCTGTCGCTGTACACCAGTAGCAACGCAATGGGGATGACGAATAGCCGCAAAGGCGGCGCCCAGGAGAGATCGCCGAGGAGCATGACGAAGATGAAACCGAGCAGAAGCGGCAACCGGTTTTCCGGTTGTTTCGCGAATGTGTTTCGCAAAATCGCGGCCTTCTCCAAAGCGATGCCGCCGAAGCAAACGAAGCTGGCGTGCACGAAAATACTGAAATACACATCCCGCAAGCGGTCGTGATTTATACTGGAGTGGGTCGCGTGGTCCGTCGAAGATGCAGAAGTTGTGCCTGCTCCTGCGATAGAGCTGGCTGTGAAGTTGTGCAGCTGCTGCACCACCGTTCCAGGCAGCATGGGTGGAGCTATTGAACTGGAAGACCCGCGCGCTTCTGCACTGTCCGTGTGTAATATTGATGGTGATGTTGCACTATGGACCACGCCGAAAGAACCAGTCGACGTTGCATTGTGCGCGGCCATAAGAGGAGGCGCAGCTTCTACAGTGCGACTCACTGTGCTATTGGGATGAAGATTAGTCACAGATGATGATCCTGGGTGTTGATATTGATCGCCCACATGATTGTTGTGAAAACCAACACCAGCGCCAGGTGCAAACAGCGGCCCGGTTCTTTCCAACGGAAACACCAAAATGCTGCTCAAAACCGCACCCAACACCGCGTTCAACAAGGCGACTGGCAAGACCAGCAAGGCCAGTCCCGTGACCGCACCCAGAAGCCCCGCGTGCACGGCCGCGACCGAGGTGGTCAGCTGAACGATCGTCACGCCCGGCAGACTGGACGCGAGGAGGAGTAATTCGCGAAATTCGCTCTGCCGGACCCATTTTTCCTTCCCGCTGCAGAACAAGGATCGAATTCGGTACGGGTTCAGCCGGCCTTTCCGGGAAGACGCGCCACCGTAGCCCGCGAATGTAGGGTCTTGGTAGTTTTCCTTGTAGGTGGAGCTGCCAGGCTGCTGTGCACCACTAGGTTGCGATCTTTGCCACCTTTGTTGTGCTGGAAAAGCTGCTAGTCCTGCTGATGCTGATGCACTCGCGGTTCCTGTCGCTGCCTCAGATGCCGGCTGCTCGTTGATGCGGAGCCCCAGCCCGAGCTGCGAGTACGCCCCGACGATGGCGTAAATGCGATCGATCAAAGGCGGCTTGCTCCGAGCGTTCGTGTTCACCGAGTTCTGGTAGTCGAGCAAGGAAATGTAGCCGCCCCAGGCTGATGACAAAGCGTTGCTGGCATTGCCGTAGCCGTTGGCTGATGTGTCTTCGCGGGGGTCTCCTCGCAGCATCCTGAACAAGTTATCAAGGGCACAAAACAAGTATGGGTAGGCAGGTATAATGTGACCGTCTTTTTACGCTTGGGACGATCTCTCCACGACGCTGATAATGGGAGCTAGTACTAGTACCGCATCTACACAGTAAGATCGTCATGCTGTAAGTAATATGAACACCGCCTACGAGTAGAACCAAGCTCGAGCTGTGGTCTGTAGGGGAAGAACGAAGAAGGAACCAACGCCCTGCAATACCGTCACCAGATGCACGCGCACGTTGTTTTGTTTGCGCGCAGCAGTTTGGTATCCTTTTCATCAAAACACAAATGGCGTGACACAGTCCGTAGCGTGGTAACGGGTATTGATTCTTCGTTTCGTTCCACCTTTACTAGGCTTTTCAAGTCTTCTACGAATCATTGCTTTGATTCTGGCTGTGGTTCAATTTGATCCTCAAAAAACAAGATTAGTAGGTCTTCATTGCTATGACAGAATTCAAAAACTACTTTACGACAAGCAGGCTTCTTGCCTCTGCGGCTTCAAGATAAAATCTTCGAGACAGGAACGGCATCATGATGTAATCATATACGGTGAAGAATGAAGTGGTGGAAATGCAAAGAAAAATCTTCTTCGCCGGCAAATAGCTAACGTTTCCAAAAGATCAAAAATCTCTTGCTCTACAGCTCTTTCCCGGGATCTTGTCATGGAGGGCTGGAACAGGTTTACTATAATTGCGTATCATCATCATGTCTATTTGCACGAAAGTCTCCAAATCGTCGAATCTAGTACGGTACGAGCAGAAGTATTTCCAAATTTAATGGGCAACGACAAAAACGAAAAGGCTGACCTATATTCATCAGATTCAGAAGTAAAGACATTCATTCGCCGGCGATATTTTGACTGCTTTCTTCATCATTGCGCCACTCCGGAGGACGAGCCTGCCCCTCCAGCACCACCGCCTCGTCCGGCACCGCCCCGCCCGCCTCCGCGACCTCGTCCACTGCTTGCAGGAATACTACGGGTTGTTGTCGTTTCGACCTTTGTCTCCTGCGACGATCCAGGCGTTGGAGGTTCTGTTACTGTTGCGCCGGAAATGCTAGTTGTACCGAGGCTGCGGACGACACCGCGTAATTGTTGTTCCTCTGCCTGCTGATTTCCAAATCCTGGTAACCCTTCACTGGCTGCACCGGGGCTGCGTACCCGGTGTTCCACTGCCTTTCCCTTTCCCTTGCCTTTGTTAACACCCCCACTGTATTGAGCGGTAGGTCGGGCTTTCGCAGTTGCGGTAGTCGTAGTCCCCCGATCGCTTGAGGATCGTGCGTTGCTCCTGCTCCGGCTGGTCTGTCGTGTTTCACGACCTGGTTGATGTCCTGATGGATTTCTCCTCCATTCAGCTTGGTTTCCTCGAGAAGTACTAGGGGGTGTTGACTCGATTTCATCCTGCTGTCGCTCCGCTCGTCGCATCAACAGGTTCGGGTGCCACTGAGAAGATGAGGAAGAGGAGGCACCAGCTGCTGCTCCCGTCGCTGCAGAAGGAGCGACGACTACAGGAGCCTTGGCAATGTGCTGCTCTTCGTCGCGCCATCGTGCGCTGAGGTGGACGTTCTTGGTCGCAGCTGTACGAGTGGCTGCGGAACTTGTTGTAGGAACTGCACCAGTAGATGAAGACGCCGCTGCGGAGCTACTCGCAGCAGGAACGACTGCATTGCTACTAGTACTCGAAGCTGCAGCACCTGCTCCTCCAGTCGTCGTACTACTTGTACTTCCCCCGCCTCGGCCTTTGCCTCGGCCTCCCGCGCCGCCCTTGCCACCTCCGTTTTTCGCATTATTCTGCGCGGCACCGGAAGTAGAACCACGCCCACGTGCTCCTGTTGTCGTGCTATCCTGATTTATTCCGGATGCAGCCGGTCCTGCTGCCGCTGCCGCTCCAGCTCCCCGTCCACGACCCTTTCGGCCCCCGCGACTGGTAGTGGAGGAAGCAGCCGAGGCACTGCGAGATCGGGAGCGCGACGCGGTTCGGGCATCGTCCTCTTCCGTGGAAAGGCCGAGCTGTATTTATTGAATGATCCGTAAGAATTTGATGCGCGACATTTGAAAAAGAAAATTGCAGACCTGCAGCAAGAGCAACCAGAACCACATAGTTCCCGAAGTAGAATTGAGTGCATGTTGAGAGTTTCGGATCGCGGACATCATACTGCAATTTGAAAGGAGTTTTTCGAGCTCGATGTCAATACTTCCAATTAATAATCGTACCAGTGCGCGAATGTGTTTGCATTCCTTGTCGTAGTAGCTGACTTTCTTAAATTTCCAGGCAGGGCAGCTGCAGTAGTAGATCTCGTTGGGGGAATCTGAGCGGAACCGGGGGTCCGACTGGTATAAGTGGGAGTACTGTTTGATTGTCATCCGCTTGACCAGGTACCGGTTGTTGCGACTGCCGTCCACCCAGCACTCGCCGTTCTCGTCTAGGCCTTTTAGGATTTTGGAAAGTTTATTCTCGTAGTTGATGATATCTTTGACCACATAATTAACGTGAAACGCAAGCACAAGCTAAGGTGCTCCCAGAACGAGTAAATCAAAACCATACCAGGCATGTCTCCCAGCTTCGGAGGTTTTCCCGCCGGCGCGACTTCTTCCAGTGGCAAAGCGACGTCTTGCGGGTCTTCCTGGCTGTTTGGCAGGCTCAGGCTAGCGGCTTGCGAAGCGGGCATGGGTAAGTCGTTTTCCTCCTCGTCTTCGGCCTTAAGCGGCAGCCCGTCGATGCCCGGGTAGGGGAAAGGGAGAAAGGGAACTGCTGTAGTTCCTGCAGGCTGTACATGCTGCTCGAGGTGGTCTCCTTGCTGGTGACCTGAAGAAAGCGAAGAAGTTCAATTTTGCATGCATTTTTCCTGGAGCAGCTTGATGAACAAGACCTGCTCCTGCTTGGATTTGATAGCAGAAGCTCAAATTTCTGTTTCATGTTTTAAAGTTTTCGCTTAGGAAAAAGGAGGAGGTTCTTGGCTCAAAACACAGCATTCATCTTTTAGTAGGGACAACAGCTAGTAGAGCTGTGTTTTCGTTTTGACCTCCCAATGCTGCAGCAGCTTGCTCCCGAAGATTCTCGGCCTGTTCCTCCTTCATCAAGCCTGTGTTTGTTGTTCCAGCAGCGCTGGAGGCAGCAACAGCTGGTACAATTCCCGGTCCAGCTGCGTGCGACGATGCTGCCACGCCGGACGATGAAGCAGTGCTTCTTCCGTTGCGGCCAGTCGTCGTTTCACTGCGAGATGGCATCATCTCCGCCTCAGGAGCAACATGTCGTCGTGTGTCTCTTTCCTGCTGCGCTTCTTGCTCCAGCTTGACACGGACGTCACTCAGGAGGGTGTGAAGCGGTGAGGTGGAAGCAAGATTGTAACCGGCCCGGCGTTGCAGCCATTGCGTCCGGTTCGGTTCGCTGTCCCTCTGCGCTGCTGCTGGTGCTGACGCTGAATTCGAACTGCTAGATGAACCTCCGGCGCGACCCGTAGCGGTCGTCCCCGGGGGACCACCCGTTACCTTCGTACCAAACGCTGTGTAGCCCGCCGACGCAGCTACGGTGGCTGCCCCGAGGTAGGCGATCTTTGTTGCAAACTTCCTCATTTTTGTGTGCTAGTGCTGCTCTGATTTATTTTAATTTTTCTTTTCTCGGACAAACAGGTGATTTCAGAAAGTGGATTTCTGCAACGTTCTTCAATCAAGTTTGGAGTAGAATGTGCAAATAAATTCTGACGGCGCTACTAGATAATTGACGCCGGCGGTAAATAAGTGCCATACACGTTCTCAAAAAAAAAAAAAACGCATGAGTAGAAATGAGTATACAAGAACGTCTTCCCCTTGGAGTTTTCAGCAAGTGCCAGGAGGTGTTCGCGATGCGCCAAAGCATCAAATTCTGCAACGAAGACATCAAACTCATACATCAAGTTTGCAAAAAAGTTGTAGCGAACGCAGAAGTTGATAGGCATCAATTGTTGGAATGGAAATCGAAAAGGCAAGTCGACGCACGCTGCTACTTGATCGAAGCACGAGTTCTTCGCTTGGATCCAATGTTTCATCGGCGTTGCGCTGATCTTCTAGGTAGTTTTTGCTCGCTTTGATCCTCTACCTCTAAAGGTTCTAGGTTGGGCACACATACGCCGCAGGAGAGTCAACAGATAGATACGTGGCTGATCAGATCGACTTGTGGCAATCATGTAGGATCCTTCTCATGTCCACACAGAGCGTACTCGTGTAGGAGCGCAATAGGAGTAGGATCAACATAGGTCGGAGACCCGTGGAGCGCAACAGGAGCAGCATCAACAAAAATGGACACCGTGGGCAAGATGAAAAATGTGGTCGTGAGCACCACCATTTACGCTTTTACGTTGCAAGAGTTCTGAAAGTCAATCGCATTTTTGTGCCTGCAGGAAGGGGGTGATTATGACGGGGGAGCGTCGTGTGATCGGAATTCGATGCGTCAGGGTGGGAGTTGTAGTCCTTGGGCTTGTTTCGAAAAAAAGGCAAAGGGTCGTGAAAGTTCAAGTTGTAATGATCGAAAAAAATAGTACAATACGAGGGAAAGAAACCTCACTGCACGTTTCTCCTCGTCTCCTAGCGCAACGGCTTGGAAAGATCCCAGGCTGGGCTGTTGTCATCTTTCGCGAACATTTTGATGGAATTGAACACAAAATTCGTGCGAATACCCCCCTCCTGGTCCCACAGGTCCTCACCCTTTTCGTTCTTCTGCTCCGGCTTTCCGTACAGGTCACTCCGCACGAGCGCCTCACAGGCCGCGAGTCCGCCGCGCTGATACTCCTCGCCCGCCCAGGTGCCGCAAAAGGTGGTGTTGATGATCAAGGTTTGGGTCTTGAAGAGCGCACGCGAAGGACAGTTCTGGTGATTCAGCGGAAAAACCACGTAGGGTTGGATTTGCTGCAGCTTCTGCTCCCAGAACGCACCCTGCGCCGTGTCCGCATCTGGGAAATTTGCATCGGTGACCTGGTCACGCGGCACCCACCAGAATTTAACCGCATCTTCCTCGACTGCCATGATGTGCAGCCCACCGCGCGCAATGTTGAATCCGCGCCCGTTCGGAACCTGATTCGCGTCTACTTCGCATCCCTCGTAGCCCTCGCAGTTTCCGCGCTGCAGCCGCAGGTCCCTGGTTCCAGCCGGCCCGAGGTTGCCCGGACTCCCGGCATCCATCGACACTTCGCATTTCTGGTCGAAGTCTGTGTGCAGTGTGGTGCGCATCTGGTCCATGCGCCGGCCGTGGATGTGCTCCATCAAGTCAAATTCCCCGGACCCCGGCCAATTGCCACCCCACACCCCACCCTTGTGGCAGGTCCAGTACGCCGGCCACACCCCGTCTAGCGCGGGCATGCGCTCCACATCCACGACAAACAACGACCCATACTCGAACCCCAGCTTCGAGTGGAGCCGGATCGCCGGGCGATTGTCGGCGCCGTTCAACGCGCCGGTTTTGAAATCGATACTGATCTGCTTCTTCGCCGGGTTCGTCGGGTTTGCCTGGACGGTGATCAGCTCGTCGCGAAACTCGTCCCACCCCCGAATGTAGTCAACATTGCCTTCCGTCGGATCTCTGTCCTTGTAGGGCACGAAGCAATCTAAAAATTTCTCCCGGTCCGACCCTGGACAATCGAGCGCGAGCGTGTAGCGACTCGGGATTCCGGCGTAGTCAATCTGCGTAGAAGTCGCAAGCGGAGCGTAGGCACTCTGCGTAGAAGTCGGAAGCGGAGTAGCAAGCTCTTCTGTCGCGGAGAGGAGGCCTTGGTTGGGATTTGTAGGAATACTAGCACCACCAGGAGTAGCAAGCTCTTCTGTCGCGGAGAGGAGGCCTTGGTTGCGATTTGTAGGAATAGCACCACCACCTCCACCACCTTGCTGCGAAATGGTGGTCCTTGTTACTGTTTCTACATGTGGTGAATTAGCTGCAAGGCGTTGACCGACGCAAAAGGACGAACCGTCACACGGGGGGGACAGTGCGTTGTTGGACGAGGAGGCAAGTTTGTTGGCATTCTCGACGTCGAGCAGATGTCTCCTGCGACGGAGCAACGACAATTGGGATGTGCGTCGACCGTTGTTCTCCGTGCGTATTTGCTGCTCGTCCTCTACTGTTTGCCCGAGCGCTGGTCTTGGTGTTCTTAGCCTGCTCGCTTCCGTTTGCAACGCCGCAGAGCCGAAACAGAGAAGCAGCGCAATGTTGACGGCAGTCGCACGACTCTTACGGTGGTCGTTTACGTTTCCCACGCGGCGGCGTTGGCGTTGAACGAGCGTCATCTGCGTCATTTTTGACAACATAGCGAAACCGCGTTGTCACCAATATAGGTACTGATGTTGAAAAATACAATAATATGCACTACGTATTATGTTTATGATTTGGGTGAAGTATCAATAGCGGTTGCTTGTTCTACTACAACAGAACCAACGATGGAAGTATTTGAACTTGTATCCGACAAGATATTTCCCTCAGTGCGATTATCTGCTGTCACTGAGGACAAGTGTAAACGGGACCTGTGAAAAAGACAATGAGAATGAATATGAAAACCAAAAAGCAAGTCGACGAAGCAAACAGAGAAAAAAACACCAACAGAAAAACGAGTGCACGACAAGAAGAAACATCATTCCTTTTACCACACGAAAAAATTGAGGTTGGAACGACCACGGTTGTGACGAGTATAAGTCTGTTACGTTTAGTACCACGGACGAAAGGACGATCACGATGGCTATGATCCTCTACGTACGCCCTTTAGCTCTAGGTCGTTTATTACAACGTATGATGCGCTGCAGCTGAAACAAATGATCCGTTGCTGATCAGATCACCTTTTGGCCGCGTAGGATCCTTCTCATGTTGTCTCTAGACAAGACGTGTCCGAGGAGCGCGACTACAGGATCAACGTCGCTCGAAATAAATCTTTGCATTTATTGCGGCCACTTGAGCAGATATGATAATCTCGACCGAGCAGTACTACCATTCGCATATTATATGCCGGTGGGCCACCAGGCTTAGTTGAAGGCGTGGCTCTTGTGGAATGCGCGGCTCTGTCCAGGGTTTAGGGTCCACGAACTCACATAGAAGGAAGATGAGCCCGCGGCCAAGACGAAAAATCAATGCAGGGTGCATTTACACTTTTTCTTTTACGTCGCACCGTTCCAAAAATAGTAAACTCACATCTTGGATATTGATGCGCTTGCAGGAAGGGGGGGAGCAAGCTGGGGAAGCGTCTTGCTTGTGATCAGAATTTGCTATGCGTCGGGGTGGAAGTTGTAGTTGGGCATGGGCTTGTTTCGAAAGAGCGATATCACAATCGTTTAAATTGTAAAAATCGAAAAAAAAAAAATAGCACAACGCTGCTTATGCTGGACTTTGAACACACCTGCCACACTGAGTGACCAAAGCTTCTACCTTCGAGAGGTCTCTAACACGTTAAAGCGCTCCAATCTCTCAGCAGACAGGGCGAAAGCCTCTGGCTGCGTTGCATCCTGTAAAGATTCAGCAATCAAGGTTCATCATAGACATCACTCCACTCATCACAGGCTCTGAGGCTCCAGATCTCTAGCCATTCTGGGACCTACTTCCCACTCTGTATGGGCGCGATTTTATCAGGGACGGAGGTCCCTGGTAAAGTTTTTATCTAGGTCGGAGCTCCTTGATAAAGTTTTGATCTAGGACGACGGTCCTCGATGCATAAAGTCATCAGCCAGGATTTGGCTAGGATCTGGACCATTCTGGGATCGGTCAAATCGGTACCGTGGGAGCCTGCGTAGGGATTTCATCTGGGACCCGGGTCCCTGGTAAAGATTTTACCAGGGTCGCCGGTCCTTGATAAAATCCGAACCAAGAGAGCCCGACTTGCTCAAATTCTTCATCATTTGCATTTGGAGAGCAGGCATTTCGGGATCTCATAGAAGCTTCAGTCTTGCGCGGAGGTAGGGTTTAGATCACATGACCAACAATTTACAAGCATTCGAATATAGTAAAAAGATGAAGATCACGGCAACAACAGCAACACTGAGGATCGTACATTTACAGATGGAGTTAAAGCACCGGCGAGCGGTCGGAGGGGGTAATGCAAAAAAAAAGAGTCTCAATGTACGTTTCTCCACCTCGTCTCCTAGCGCAACGGCTTGGAAAGATCCCAGGCTGGGCTGTTGCCATCTTTCGCGAACATTTTGATAGAATTGAACACAAAATTCGTGCCGATGCCACCTTCCTGGTCCCACAGGTCCTCACCCTTTTCGTTCTTCTGCCCCCGCTTTCCGTACATATCACTCCGCACGAGCGCCTCACATCCAGCTTTTTCGCCGCGCTGATACACCGCGCCCGCCCAGGCGCCGCAAAACGTGGTGTTGATGATGAAGGTTTGGGTCTTGAAGAGCGCACGCGCGGGACAGTTCTGGTCATTCAGCGGGAACACCACGTAGGGTTGGATTTGCTGCAGCTTCTGCTCCCAGAACGCACCCTGCGCCGTGTCCGCATCTGGGAAATTTGCATCGGTGACCTGGTCGCGCGGCACCCACCAGAATTTAACCGCATCTTCCTCGACAGCCATGATGTGCAACCCACCGCGTGCAATGTTGAACCCGCGCCCGTTCGGAACCTGATTCGCGTCAACCCCGCATCCATCATAGCCCTCGCAGTTGCCGCGCTTCAGCTTAAGATCCCGTCCGGCCGGCCCGAGGTTGCCCGGACTGCCGGTATCCATCGACACTTCGCACTTTTGCTCGAAGTCTGTGTGCAGTGTGGTGCGCATCTGGTCCATGCCCCAGCCGTGGACGTGCTCCATCAGGTCAAATTCCCCGGACCCCGGCCAATACGCGTGGTCGGTCCCATACCAATTGCCACCCATCACACCACCCTTGTGGCAGGTCCAGTACGCCGGCCACACCCCGTCCAGCGCGGGCATGCGCTCCACATCGACGACAAACAGCGACCCATACTCGAATCCCAGTTTCGAGTGGAGCCGGATCGCCGGGCGATTGTCGGCGCCGTTCAATGCGCCGGTTTTGAAATCGATACTGATCTGCTTCTTCGCCGGGTTGGTCGGGTTTGCCTGGACGGTGATCAGCTCGTTCCGAAACTCGTCCCAGCCCCGCAGGTAGTCCACATTGCCTTCCGTCGGATCTCTGTCCTTGTAGGGGAGGAAGCAATTCAAAAATTTCTCCCGGTCCGACCCAGGACAGTCGAGCGCGAGCGTGTAGCGACTAGGGATTCCGGCGTAGGCACTCTGCGTAGAAGTCGCAAGCTCTTCTGTCGCGGACAGGAGACCTTGGTTGGGATTTGTAGTATTACTAGCGCCACCATATTGCTGCGAATTGGAATTGGTGGTCCTTGTTAATGTTTTTACGTCCGGTACATCAACTGCAAGGCGTTGACCGACGCAAAAGGACGAGCCGTCGCACGGGGCTGACACTTCTGACGGGGTGTTGTCAGTCGAGGAGGCAAATTTGGTATTCTTGTTGAGCAGATGTTTCCTGCGACGGAGCAAGGAGAAGGGGGACGTGGATGCCGCGTTCTTGTTCTCCGTGCCTATCATTTGCTGGTCGTCATCTTTTTTCCCGACCGCTGGTGTTGCTGTAGTTCTTAGCCTTCTCCCTTCCGTTTGCAAGGCCGCAGCTGGTTGACAACTCGGAGAGCCGAAACTACAGACGAGCAACGCAATGTTGGCGGCACGACTCTTATGGTCGTTTACGTGTGTTCCCACGCGGCGGTGTTGGCGCTGGAGGAGCGTCATCTGCGTCATTTTTGACAACAAAGCGCAAGAACCGCGTTTCCACCACTGTACTGATGTTAGAATCAAAAAATACAATGATATGCACTACATATTATGATTTGGGTGAAGTATCAATAGCGGTTGCTTGTTCCACTACAACAGAACGATGGAAGTAAGTAAACTTGTATCCACCGGCGTATACTGACTCTGACAGATACAAGATGTAGTTTCCCTGAGTGCGATTATCTGCTGTCACTGGGGGTAAACGGGACCTGTGAAAAAGACAATGAGAATGAATATGAGAACCAAAAAGCAAGTGGACGAAGGAAACAGAGAAAAAAACACCAGTAGAAAAACGAGTGCACGAAACGAAGAAATATCATTCCTTTCACCACACGAAAAATTTGAGGTTGGAACGACCGCGGCTGTGACGAGTAAAAAGTATACTTACCTTTAGTACCACGGACGAAAGGACGATCATGATGGCATTGTCATACGGGTTTGAAGACGAGCCGCCCCCGGGTTGGGAGGACGATCATCACGAATTACTTTGTTACCACTGCACCAGGTGTGCAGTTGGTACTTAGCACGAACCAGAGTCTGTGGAAGAAGTGCAATCAAAATCATGCAGCTGAACAAAGGTTTTGCCATGTGAGATGCTTGTACCTGGAATCTTGCTCCTCTCGTGCGTTTACGGTGCTCTAAACAATGGAGCTGCATTTTTGTATTTTGATTTTCTCGTGAAGAAGAACAGGAATTTCATGCGTGCGCGCAGTTTTGAACCCGGCTTGAGCTCGAGGAAGCAGGGGATAAAAAACTCCATATGGGGCTAAGAAAGTGGACAGTGGACACGCGTCATTGTATCTACTGCAGTGGCGTCCATCCTCATTTCCGCTGCTACAACGAACCCCTACGGTGGACATGCATCAATCTACAGGTCGTCCGCCCCCGGCCGGTCTCCGAAGAGCGAGTTATAAATTCGTTTCGGCGAAAAGACGCTGAGTCCGTTCAGCATGCGTTTTTTTCTCTTCTTTTTCCGCTCCCTCTTATCCAGCTCGCAGGCTGCGGACAGGCACTCAAACTTGAGTGTGTCGGTGCTCCGCTCGTAAATGAGCAGCTCGTCTTTGGCCAGCGACTGCCAGATTCTTGGTTCCGTTCCGTACTCGGGGGAGTATAAACTGCCTTCCACCACCACACTGCCGCTCAAGTCGTCGTAGTCGTACGCGAGTTGGGGCTCGATGGTGTCGGCCTCGTTTTTCTTCTTCGCCGGCGTCGTTACCCAGTCGGAAAACGGCAGAGGCGCATCCAGCGGCTCGGAGGCTATCCAAACGGCATTTTTGGTTCGCGCGTAGTAGAGCGATGGAGGGTCTTCGTTGTCGGCGGTGCGAAACCTGTTTCGACAATTTTTTCATCCGGGAAACTGTGAGTACTCGTCCACAAGACTGAGTACAGGAACAACAAATTCATGTCAGAACCATGTACTTCAATTGTCACTGTGACTATGGCTCCTCTTGTATATTCTATTTCTAACAAGTAACTCTGCAGTACATATCAGAAATTCCAACACGACAAACCTCGATGCCAAAACCGTATTTCCATCGGACACGCCGAGGTTGATGCTGCTGGCCTCCGGACCGCCGACTTCCACGATGGTGCGCAACGTGTTTCGCAACGCCGTGACCAGCTCAAAAACGGTGTAGAAAGTGTTTACCTTCGCTGCGTCCTCGATCTCTTTTATTGCCGCAAGGGTCGCGGGGTCTGGCGTGGGAGCAGCGGTAGCAGCGTCTGCTGCCACTTCTGGTGCTAGCGTAGTAGTCTCTGTTGCGCCATCCCCACCACCAGCAGCCTCTGCTGCGTCTACTTCCTGAGAAGGAGCTTCCGTTTCACTGCTGGACGTCGTCGTGGTCGTGGTGGTAGTCGTTGTCGTTGTCGTGGTCGTCGGTGTGAACGCCGGACTGCCGCGTGGTGCGCAGAAGTTCTCCACTGTGGGCTCTTTGGTCTGGTCGTTCTGGATCAATTCCTGGACAAAGTAGGCGCTATGAAAGCCTCAGGTTGGAAATCCTCAAGGTGGAAATAATTTGTAATGCAAAAAAACGACTCCAGTTGAAGCGCCATTATTTGTAGCCGGCGCATGACAAATTTCCCGGGCACTCAAATCATGTCTGTCATGCAGGTCAAGGCAAGGGGGTGCCCTTCTGTCGTGCTAAGCAGCACTCCAATTCTTACCCCCCAGTAGGACAATAGTCGGCCTCCAGTGCGTCCTCTGCAATATTGCCTTTTCGCCTTGCATTTCATGCATCACAAATTATTTCCACTTTGAGGATTTCCATTCTGACGCTTTCATAGGCGCCCAAGTGCTCGGAGTCCGTGTCTCCGTTCACCAAATTGGCGCGCATCGGCTCACAGAGCAGCCGGGATTTTAGCTGATCCATGACGTGCTTGGGCAAGCTGCCATTGTGCATCCAAAGGATGCCGTTGTACACAAAGGGGTGGGTATTGACCCGTTGCAAATCTCCGACAGGCTGCGAGGTTGCACCTGGGTTATCTTCTTGGGAAGAAGTACTAGCGGCAGCTCCAGCTCCTTTTGACGATGCTCTCAAATGGCCGAAAAGCACGGGATATCAAATGTAAAAATGTCTGGGTCTGGAAAGTTGGAACTTGTGATGCTAACTCTGGACTCTAAAAAAATCTGTATGCATGACCAGCAAGAGGAGCCACATTTGTGCTACGCGAGGAGGGCATTTGTCATGCGGAAATGGCATCAGGAAGCTTTCCAAAAATCTGTGATGCTGGGTCATGCATTACAAGCACCATGGGTCATGCCAGACAAGCATGACAAACCTTCCATTCTTCCAGACCCAGACATTTTTACAATTGATACGGGACTCTTGATGTTTTGCGAGAAGGCCGTTAGTTCAGAATTCGTGCGGTTGGTGTACACGATGCTCTTTTCCGGGGGCGCGTCCGAAAAATAGGACGCCGCCTCCTCGTGGATGTGCCGCTGGACGTCCACCGCGGGCTCCCAGTCGCGGTAGCGCTTCGCGGCATTCCGCTTGCTGTACCACCCGACGCCCCAACCGTCTTGGTTTATGGCGTTCTCAAACGTTACATTCTCAACTGTTACACGAATTTGTAATGTAAGACTGGCAAAAGTGCAAGGGTGAAGATTACGCCTTTTGTTTACAGGTTCGGCACAGATTAGGATGCTCTTGAGCCCTTCGAAAATTTGTCATCCATGCGAAGCAGCTTGATGATGGTGATATTGATGAGAGTTTTACATGGCAAATCATGTAACAGTTGAGAATGTAACGTTTGAGAACGCCATATGGTTCACCGCGTGATTGCGCTGGAAGAACAACGCCGGGTCCCAAAATAAGCTGTCGGGCGCGTCGCCACTGACAATGTGTAGTTGCAGATTTATTTTATTTCCATGAGGTGCTCCTTCGTGTAAGAATAAGTAGATGCAGAATGAAAAACTTAGAAAACGAGCACCGAACAGTAAGTGCAAAGCCACAAACTCTATACAGAAACGCCACCGTCCTCGCATTGGCTTGCTGGTCCAACGCGTTGGGGCGCTCCGGACCACCGAGAAACAGCGCGGATGCCGTCTCTTCCCGCTCCTGCCCTGCGTAGATAGCGAGACGACAGGCTAACGCTTTTTGGCAGCCACATGGCTGCTCGAGGATGACGATAGTACCCACGAAGAGCGCTAGCTGACGCAGCAAGAGAAGCAGCTTGTTGTACCAAGTCAACATCGTCGCGGGTGCGGGTTTTTCATTCACTAGAGTGTTGGATCATAGTGCGTCTATTACTATTTCGGAGGGTGTACGAGGAACAAATAAGTATTCACGTTAAAGGGTAGTCGGGATACAACCAACAAGATTGATGTAATGCGCTCGGTTGATACAACAGACAAGGGCTACAGCCTCACATTGACATTTTTTTAACGGTCCAGATTGTACTAGGCTGTACTTGTACTAGGTAGTGCTGCGGGGTAGCTGAAAAAGGTTTATCAGAAGACAGTACCCGATAGTAGCGATTTGAAAATGATTTTCTTCATAAAAGGCGACGTGCTCCTGATCTACACGACTGAAACCTTGCTTGTTATCGTCCACCCCTACGGTGGTGGCACTAAGGCTCAAGCTTGTGCTCCTCCTGGCTGCACGTCATACACTGATTGCCTTGCCTCAGACTGCGCTTCTTCACGACCTAGCGGAAGGAGCAGATGAAATTCACATAGCTTTGAGTTTCACGATCGGTCACAGTCGACGTGTCCATTTCAGCAAAAAAATGCAGAAAACCTACGTAGTTTGCATTTATACAAGCCTATTCCAGCACTTCTACAGTCGCTGAACAGTAGTTGTAGTAGGTGCTGTCCATATTTTTCATGTGTGTACTAGCCCCTCCTTACTCTACCGGGACAGCGCGAAACACAATGTACTGAGCTAGAGTCAGCACCGCAGCAATACCAGTATCGATCGCAAAAAAAAACATCATCTTAATCGTCCAACAGCAACAACTAATAAGTACAACAATACAAAAGACACGCCCGCGCTTCCAGCGAGTCGTGCTTCAAAAAAACTACATAAGGAGTAGATTCTCAGTCTCTTTCAGTCCTTTTTCAGCAAAATAATGATCATGGTCATGTTGTCACAACCCATTCCCTCGGTCTTGGTGATATCTTCGGATAGAATTGAATCCATGAACTCCTCGCATATGCTGGACAGTGGCTTCTTCTCCTTCAGCGTGTCTGGCAGCCGCTGCTTCACGAAGCTGTTTAGTTTTAAGTAGATGCAGTCTCAGCATGACAAAAAATACTCATCATGCGGTTACAGCATAACAAAAATCATCAAATCATTTCTCTATACTCGCACACTTCCTGGTTGCTCTTAATCTCCCAGATTCCGTCGCATCCTGTGCAAAAGTATCGTACTCGTACTAATTGCAATCATGCATGACAAATCTTGTCAACATTACAAACTCAATTTTTCCTTCTGAAAAAACTTGTATTGCGATTTATACTAGTACGATGCTTTTGCAATGCATACGTCGCATCCCATTATGATGAACTCGTCTGTGTCCTGCAATTCCCAGGTTGTGAGCTCCGGGTTGGCGGTGATTGCCTGCTCTTCGGGTGTCAGGGACGAGTTTTTCTTGTACCTCAAGGTTTTTTGTTCACTTGTAAAAAAACGAGCGCGGTTGAGCAGTTTCGCCGCATGAAATAGAGCGCATCTTCAACAGAACGAAATATTTTTTGTTGCAGTGGTGCTAGCTCTAGCACGAGGGTCGACCGTCGTAGCATGACAAATCAATGGTGCATGATCCTGTAGTACGTGAGGTCGCCTATTGCCCGTGACAAGTTCAAATTTCCGTTCACCCTGCCGTTTTCTATCCACCCGGCCGCCTTCTTAATCCGGTCCGTTTCTTCCGGCAACTCTGGTTTGTGGTCATTTGACAAGGCGACTGCAACGCCGTCCCGGCACCTGATATTGATATGTCGATGTCTCCCGAATGGTTTGGTGATTTTGCATTTCTAGCAGGATCATGGTGATGACAAGCTCGTGGTCTTCTTTGTCAAATAAAGGTTTTTTTACTTTACAATGAAACGCAAACAGTTTGATTTTTCTTGCGACAAAGCGAAAGCGACAGCAACACTTCACTCAATACAGCACTGCCCTGCTGTCCCCCGCGTTTGCGACGATGAGTTTGTTTTTTCTCCGCCACGCTACGACGGCGGTGCACCCGGCCTGTACTTGGTCCTTTGGGTCGGTGTCTTTCAGCTCTGGTGGAAAATCCTCTTCTTCCTCCTTTGCCTTTTCCTCGTCTTCGTTCGCACTTGTCGCAGAACTTGGCCTATGCATTGCAAAAAATGTATCGCGCTAGTACTAGTAGCTGTAGTACAAATTGCATTACAAATTTTCTCAGCATTCAAAATGGAGTTTGTCATGCTGGTTTACCTTGGGAAGCAGATTTGTCATGTATATCCGCAATCAGTACGAGTCTACAATACTTTTGCAATGTATATGGCCCTCCGAGCCCGCTGAAGGGGTCGGGCCCGCCGTCCTCGTTCGCACTTGCCAACTGCACGATCTGCGCAAAAATGTTCTGGGCACTACCTGGGAGGTTGCAGGTTTTGCATTGCAAATTTCTTTAGCATCACAGCTTTTACAACTTGTATTGCAGGAACACTAGGGAAATCCCTTATGAAGTTTGGCCGCTGTGATGCCTTTTTGTTTTTACGCATGACAAACAGTTTTGTATTGCAAAGATGCGCATGAGTGATCGTGACGAGAAAGTTTTTTTGTTTGATAGTAACTAGCTGCTACCAAAGCATCTACCTTTGTTTTTCCATCGTGCCAGTTCCTTTCGGTAATGCGGCCGGAAGAGTTTGTCATCCATGTTCAGGCCTGGACTGCAAAAATGTCTGGGTCTGGAAGATTGCAACTTGTCATGCTGTCTTTGGATTCTACAATAAATCTGTATTGCATGAACGCCAAGAGAGGTCCAGTTTTTGTCATAGCCAGAGGGCATTTCTGATGCGGTATAGGCAGCAGGAAGCTCGCATAAAATCTGTGATGCTAGGGCATGCATTACGTGCATCATGGATCATGCAAAATATGCATCACAAATCCCGGAATCTTCCAGACCCAGACATATTTGCAGTTGATATCAGGAAACTTGATCGCAGCGCTTCCCCTATGTTCCCATCTCCGCCCTGGTAGTGCCTATAATTCAGAAGATTCCTTTATATGCGTTTGTCTTTGTTTCTGTTTCAGTCGCCGGCATTAACATTATCGTGTACATTGTTGTGGTATAAACTACCATTCGCATTCCCTAGAACAAGAAATTAGCTGCACTGTATCATATATAATACTCGTTTGCCAGCACCTCCTCGCCGAGGTGTTTTGCGACAAATTTTGCCACCTCCTGCCCCCCATGGCCGTCAAACACGCCCACAAGGAAGGTGTCGCTGTCGCCTCCGAAGCTCGGGAGTACCAGGTGCGCGTCCTCCATGTTGGCCCGCCAACCCTGCATGGACGAGGCACCGAGGTCCCACCCATCTCCGGATTGGTTCTCAGAGTCCTTATCGCGCTTGGGCTCGGACAAGTAGGCACCCATGTTGATAACTTTGGTTCGTTGTTATGCGGAAGTCGTTACGCACGGGTACTTCGGGATGAACTCCTTCGAAGGCAGTTGTAGAAGAACTGGCTCCAAGAATCTTCACACCAGTTTCAATATCAACGGGGTAGCTCCAGCGGCCGTTGCGGTCCAGGGTGCGAACAAGAAGACGTTGGCCTTTCTTAGTTGTACATACTTCTCACTGTTGATGTCGGAGAAGATTGTAGCGCGTCAGGAACAACTAGTACAACCTGCCTGGTGCTACATTTTCCTAGGGCCGCCGCTACTTCGTCCTCGCTTCTAGGCAATCGCAAAGCATCAGCATGCAGCTTTCCCTTTCCGCTGAGAAGATGATGATGAATTACATGGGGAGGACTCGTCCAGTAGTTCCAGCGCGGCGGTGCGCATCTTCGATTCGCGTTCGCCACAGCACTTTGCTCTCCGCAAGAATGCCAAAGGATGGTCCTGCTCGCGTGTGGTCAACACAACTGGACCATCGTCTTCGCCCCGGGTTCGTTGTTCCAGTGGCAGCAGGCAGTAAGAAAAGCAACTAACGAAGAGCTGGCGCAGCTCAGAAGCAAAACGGAGCAGAACGAAAACAACAACTCCTCGGGGACGACAACGAAAGGATTTTTATCTTGCTGTACTTTTTTGTGCGAAACTTTAGCTACTGCATCTTGTTTTACAGGAGGAGGCGACGAGTCACAGCTATACAGAGTCCTTCTGGAGGGAGGCGAAGGTTGTAAAAATGTTGTCTACAACGGGGTTGCACTTTTCATATCTAAGTAGCATGTAAGTATCTACCTAAACATGCATCTATACTATCTACGGTTCCAGAAACTCTCAAGAGGTAAGTACTTCTCGTCGGCATCCTGTAGTGGTACATTAACACTACGCTACCCTGCATACTTAGTTATGCTTCGAAATCGAAAAATGTATGGAAGTGCAGCGTGCGCGTCGACGCACTCACGGAAATTATTTAATAGGCAGGGTTCCTTGTGTGAGAAGCACAAATTAATACCTTTTACCACGAAAAAAAATCATGTATAAGCGACGATGGTGTTGATAGATAGGAGGAGCGGAAGATGTTGCGAGATGTGAGAAGTGTTGTCATTCGTACTGCTCAGTGACACTATGCTTCTTGTGGAGTCGTGTTGGTGCTCTTTCTAGTAGGAATGAATCACATATAAGTTGTAGCTCTAACTATCCTAAAAATTTATCAAAGGTGGGCGAGCAGCCAGGAGCAATGAACACAAGAGATGAGGCATCAAACAGGAGGCTTCACGGTGAACTTGCGCAACTGCATGTAGTAGAAGACGCTACTGTTGAAGATTCTGTTCGCAGAATGGAAGCCGAACCAAAGGCCAAAAAATTTGATTTGATGCCTTGTGACGAGTCAAGTGAGGCACAGCCGCAGTCATGTTCTTGGTTGCAGCCAAATTGGTCGTGTTGAAAATACGCGCGGGCGGAGTCGATTTGAAAATTTTATTCGCAAGTCAGGCAAGACTACACACTGACGATTCAGATTCTACATTGCCCCGAGAAATAGTCAAAACGTAGCACATGCGTCGTGCACCACGTGACGCTGATTTTTTTGCAGTCCGCGCCACATTTTCTGTGTTTCAGATTCTGTTCAAAAACTCGCTACTTACTTCGTTTTTCTCATTTCTGCTTGCTCCGGTGTTTCCGCTTTTCCTTTTTCTTCACTGCGTGAGGATCCTTTCAATACGTTGGAGAGCACGCGGAACGCCTTTCGGACCATCAGTTTAAACCAGAACGCGTTGAGCGCGAAGGGAATGAGTCCGAGCAGAAACAGGGTGACCATCTGGAACCACGTTGCTCCGTCGTAGCTGCTATGCGTTGCAAATCTGTCTGGGTCTGGAAGGATGGAACTTGTGATGCTACCTTTGCACTCTACATAAAATCTGTATTGCATGAACAGCAAATAAAGTAGAGGCGCAATGTGTGCTACGCGGAGAGAGCACTTCTCATGCTGTGTGAGCATCAGAAAGCCCTCGCAGAATCTCTGATGCTAGGGCATGCATCACAGACCTCATGGGGCATGCAAAATCTGCATGACAAACTCCTGCTTTCTTCCAGACCCAGACATATTTGCAGTTGATAGCTGCTGGGCCGCAGCATGTGGAAGAGAAACCAGGGCATGGGGAGTATGCGCACGACGAAGAAGACGAGCAGCATGGTGATATGGATGTGTCAGAGTTGAAATCGACAAAGTTGAAATAATTTGTCATGCATAAAATGGATGCCAGTTGGAGCCCAGTTTTCAAGTGGCGCATGACAAATTTTGGTGGTCCGTAAATCCAGTTTGTCATGCTGTTTAGGCAAAGAAGAGCGATTTTCTCATGCTACTTTAGCAGCTCGAGCTGTAACCCCAAACAGGCTTACAATCGGCCTCACTTGCCTGCTCTGCAACGCACGCACCTCGGGTCATGCATTTTATGCATTGCAGATTATTTCAACTTTGACGATTTCAAACCTGACGCTTCCATAGGTGATGCCCGCCGTGTAGTACATCACAGACGTGTCCCAGCCCGGTCGGTTTTCCAGCAGCCATCGGAAATTCACGCAGGGGTTGCTAACCTTATCCCAGAGAAAAAAGCTGGCAGGGCATATTTGTAATGCAAAAATAAATAGACAAAAAAATCTGTATTGCATGCCCTAAACAGCATGCTATGGCCTCGCCTATGACAGATTTTTCTGTGTGTTTATTTTTGCATTACAAATCTGACCTGCCAGCTTTTTTCTGTGGGATAAATCTCGGTGAGGACAAAGTACGCGATGGGAATCGCCGCACGGTGTGCGGACAGGGCGTAGGGCCAGAAGATCAGGGAAAACACGTGGTGCACCCACATCTGGATGTACATCGACTTGCGTAGCGCCTTCATCAGCTGCCGGGGCCAGATGGCCATGGCCATGCTGTCCATCGCCATGAAGCCGCAGGACAACCCAGTCCCGTACCAAATTTGCTCACTTGGTGGGTAGGAAAACCAGTCGCCAAACGGATTCTCGTACCACCACTTGCCCGCCGTCATATGGATTGCAAATATGTCTCTGTCTGGGAGAATGCAAGGTTTGTGATGCAGGTTTAGCGTGGCCTACACTGTCTGGATTAGGGGGCGTAGCATCACAAGTTTTATTCCGACAGCTTTGCAATGCCTAGTCTGCATGAGAAATGCTCATCTCCCAAGGAGGTGGCCACAAGTGGACAGCTTGCGCTACTTCTCGCGCATGACAGATTTTTGTGTGACTGACAGAGAGCATCACAAATTTGCACTTTTCCAGAAGAAGACGTATCTATTTGCATGTGATAGGTCACAATCTCCGACCACAGGGCGTACCCGAGGTAGAACGGCTGCATCATCGCCACAAACGTCGTGTGCCACAGCAGCTTCTTCTCCTGCGGGAGGTCGCCCCAGAAAAAGGGAGACACGAGACAGGAGAGAAGGAAAAAGCCCCAGGTCAGGCCCAGATTCATATCCACAGTAAATTTCTTTTTCTCGCACACGTACAAATGCGGTCGCCGCATGACAAAACTTGGCTTCGATCCTAGTTTAGCATGACAAGTTTTACGCTGCAAATTGGTGAAAATTGTGATCATGCATCTTGTACATGTACTACGGGAAATTTGTATTGCATAATTCACCAGCACACCCTCGAGAAAAACCGACGGAAGGGGCTCCTTTATCCCCAACTGGTCCTGGATTAGCGACATCATTTGGTGGTCAAGTGGCTGCAGGCAGAACAAACAAGGAATGTTCCTCGTGTATTTAGTGCAACGACACGGACCTTGTTCCTTTCTGTACTACTGAAAACAAAAACATAGAAGTGGTTGTAGTAAAAAGTGGAGCTCCTTGTATGTGAATGCGTTCCCTCTAGAGATTATAAACTTCAACGTGCTAGTACTTCTATATCTCCTCGTCGTCCTCGGTAGTTGTCTGTGGGCTGCACTCGTCATGTGTAAAGAGCATCTTCTCGCTTGTTATTTGAAGTCGTAATTCTGTTGTTCGTCTTCGTTCTTGTAGGTGATGGATCATCTTCATAGAAGTTGATTACAACTAGCTCTCTAAAAATTTTCTTATACCGGTGGCAATCGACCTCGACGTGCTGACAACTATTGACACTACTGGTCGTAGTTCCTTGGTCTTGTACTTTGAAATTTTGATTAGTGAGGTTAGTAGATCAGGAACAGATTTGTTCTTTTTGGAACTCGATGTTGCCATGGTGGTCCACTTCTGCCACTGCTCATCTACGCGTCTGGAAACCTACGCCGTATTAAGGTCGAATTACATCACGTCGCGAAAGAAAGTATATTTGACTACGTCTTCTCGCCATGTGGCGATGAGCTACTTTCAGGCACGGTAAGACGACGACGATTGACGAAACCTCTTTCTGTGTTTGTCTTTGTTCCCACTGGAGAGCCACATTGTGTTTTCTAATCATCTCATCAACAGCCCAAAATTTTTGAAAAAATCAAAATCAGTCGATTTCTACACTACTCCTTTGTTGACGATGTTGACCTCTACGAAACTGAAACTCCATGTAAAAAACTGTTATTTTTCGTACACTGCGAAACAAAATGAAAATTTTGACATAGAAGTAGGTGCTTTTGAAGATGTTGAATTCGCAAGGACCAGCGAGAACTTCTACCCGCACTCCACAACTCAAGACTAGCTGTCACGCGAAATCTTGTCCTCATCCACTTCTTCCGCACTCTGGCTATCCTGGTCCTCCTCCTCCTCTTCCTCCTCCTCCTCAATAATGTTCTCGCTTTCCTCGATGGAAAACAGCCGCCCGCCCCCGCTTCTCGTGTTTTTGCTACTAGAGGCCGCTACCGCCACCGGCTTCACTGCCGGGAGGTAAAAGCAGTGGCGAGTTTCCGGATACACTTCGGAGAGAGCGTAATAGACCCGCTTGTTGGAGATATCTGTGCATAACGAGAGCATAGAGAAAGGCGTCAGTTTTGAGGTCGGGAAAATTTATGATTCGTTTTTGGCATCAAGTACGAAAACGAGTACATCTACGCGTATGGAATTGAAGGTGAAGATATTAAACTTGCATTGCGCGATGTTGATGTTATTTAGGTACAATCAACGTAGTAACCCATACCTTCTCCGAAGCAGCTGCTCATAACGGGCGTGTTGTTATTCAGGGTTTTGTTATCGTACAGCGACCGCATGTGTTGGCTGGAGTTGGGCCCGACAATCTTCTCCTCCGTCCCGTCCAGGTAGTACCAGAATCCCGCGGCAAAGTCCTGTTTGTTAAACAAACCCGGCGCGGATACGGACCGCATTTTCAGAATATCGAGTGAATTACTGCTATTCCCGGCCGCGGTTTTTGACAGCTGTTGAAAGGCTGTCGAGCTAGTCGCACCTCCTCGTCCCACCTGCTTGTAGTTTGAAACTCCTCGTCCACCGCCTGGACTGCCGTACTGCAACGGATCCGCTCCACCTTTGTTCGGAGTAGAGGGCGATGATTTCTCTTCGTCGCAGCTCAGGCTCCGCGCGCGCCCGTTGGCTCCTGCGGCGCTCCCAATACCGGCCGACAATAACGGCGGGGCGGAGGTGTTGCTGACGCGGGCCTCGTTGGAGGAGCAGGTGGACGTTTGGCTCTTGCTCGCGGCGCGCAGGTTGCCGCTCTCGGCGCGCTGTGGGTCTCCAGAGAGGGGCCACACGTCTTCCTCGTCGCTTGCAGCGCGGTCTCGGGAGGTCTTGCTTCTCCTCGCTGGCAGTGTTGCGAAAAGGGCCCTGAGCGGTTGCGAAATCTTGCGCGCGACCGTGTGGAAAGTCGTGGTCGTCTCCTGTTTAGTATTGCCGGCTCTTGACAGATGAACTGCAGCGGCGCTGTGGTTCTCCTGCTCCGTACCACTTTTTTCTGCTGTACCAATTGCCGCTTGATGAGGAGACGTTGGTGTCTTGGCGGTGGTGACTAGGCCCTTCTTGTTCTTCGCCTTAGCAGATGTGGTCTTTCCGCCGAAGGCAGGACGCAATACAGACGGCCACGAGGAGCGGTTCCCATTTTTCGTGCGGTCGAGGAACTCCAGCTCCTTGGCGAGGCTGACCTGAATCAGCTCGAGGTCACTGGACGACGAGGGTTCTTCGGGCTCGTCCAGGATCTTATCAGTGATCGACATGATGTTTGGTGACACAGGATTTTCTTGGCTGCTCGCCTTGCCGACATCATCTTTCCGATAGATCAAAGCCGCTTCTTGGTCAGGGAGCAAAGTGCGGCCATTTTTGTCCTCCACGTCTTGCGCTGTTTCTCTGGAGCACCGTGCAACAGGCGGATGTGCACCACCGTGGTTTTGGCTCGGCGTTCTGAGACGCAGCGCAGCGCTTTTGAAGCAGTTCAGGCCTGTCGATGAAGTTGACGTCCGCGTATGTCGTCTGCTCCCCCGAGGGCCTGACGCTGTGCTTGCTCCACAGAGCCGTGTTTTCTGCTGAAACTGCTCATGATCCTCTTCCCCGTGGACTGACGTTCGGCTGGTTCTTGCATTGCTTTTTGGGGATGGTGATTCGCGCGCCAAGGAATCCCTGTCGGGAAGAGGTCGTTCATCATGAAGAGATGGCCTATCTCGTTGCTCCGCCGGGGATGAAGAGGAGGTATGGAGCATCTTTGCATCCACCGAAGAAACACCAGGACCAAGGCGGGCGGGGAGGTGTTAACAACGGAGACCTCTGGTGTTCACTTTTGTTAGCCTGACCGTTGTAAAACGAGAGATATTTCTTCTTCTCAACAAGACAAGGAACGCAACCGGTAATCAAAACATAGCTGCGCAGCTTAGTCGAAACTTCCTGTCCACCCGTAGCAAAAAAGAATCGACGCCCGACCTAACCTGTTACGGCGTCGGCGGGCGGAGTATCATCATCTCTCCTCAGAAACTACACACTTCGCGTTCCCATGCAAGTTGTTCTCAACAGTATGAGTCACACGTTGAATTTGCGGCCGACGCATCTATCTTGCATTCAGAGACGTCCGCTCCTATCAAACTATGCACACTAGAAACTCACTTTTGTGCTTTTTCTACGTAGGAAGAAAAGTGTAAAAATAAAAAAATGTTTGACATGCTGGTAAAATAACTAGTCCACGATTGGCCGGCTATCCCTCCACACGTTCGCGCCAGGGTCATCCTCATTTCAATTTCAAACTCTAAGCATAGCGCAATATACCCCTACGGAACAAAGTTGCGTCGAAGAAAGTGAGCCACCACCAGAGGGATAACGGCCCGACAGAGTAAGAAATCGCGCCACAGGCTGCCACTGTGCGTTGGCGAGGGAATGCTACAGCTTCGCGGCACGATTAAGAAACAAATTTCCACCGTGCGCCATACCCCCGCTGGGCCCACTAAATTTAGCACCCGCGGCCCGTTTCTCAACTGTACGCGCATCACAGACAGCAATACGAAAACGGCGTAGCCGGACTCGCTTATTTCCGGCGCGGCCGCAAGTTAGTGGCGCGACCGACCCGGCCGCCCGGGGGGCTGACGGCCCCCGCCGGGCTTGGGCGGATTGGACTGGAGGGGGCCGCCACCTGCCCAGAAAACTCCCCGCCCCCCCTTCCATAGGTGACAGGCATCACACGCACCCACTGCGGATCGGCGTCTGCGGTTCCTGGACATGGAAGATACCGCCTGCCATAAGGATCCACAAAGACATCCGCGGCGGTGTCGCAATGGAACCCGAAACGCGCCAGGGCCTCAGCGACTTTTTTACTCAGTTGACGGATCGGGCGACAACCGACGCGGCGGGCGCCCAACCCTTTGCCATCCGGCCGCCATGTTGCTGCTTTCTTTGCCAAGCTGGGGCGCGCATGACGGCGGGGGCCCCGAAGGTCTGCGCGAATCGGTCTGGGAGAACAGGCCAAAGCGGAAAACCCAGGAAAGGGAGGAACTATCTACCGCCCGCACATCCTCGCCCGCAGTCCAAGAACGCCGGAAAGCCCTGCGCGCCCGCCCCAGGTCGCTTCTGGCGCCGGCCTCGTCTTTATGGGCTCGCCACATCGACCCCGGGCCATGGCACTCGCGTGCGGGGCCCCCGCGCGCCAGCGGCCCCGGGGCCAAGCGCGCGGGCTACGCTTCGCCCAAGGAAGGGCGCGGCCAGGAAATGCGTAGCACGTCGGAACGAGTCCGGCGGCAGCGCAGGGCGGTGCCCCGAATCGGCGCAGCTGCCTTCATGCAGATCAGCCGTTTCCTGCTATCCGCTCGCTGACGCACCTGTTGCAGCTAACGAACACGAAGGCCCGGCTGCTATTCGGGTAGGCTCTGTATAGGTTGTCAGATAAGACATCTACCGCAAATCGCTGCAGTTCTAAGGCGGCAAGCGATTCCGGGGCCGCCCTGGCATTTTCTGGGCCGAGAGACCTCGCCGCCCCCGAACTGCGCGACTGGGCCGGCCCGCCGCCCCAGAACCCCGGCAGAAGGGGGGCGCGCGGAAGAACAAAGACGGCGCCAAGCGCGCACGCACACAGGTAAGCCGGGCCAAACTGACGGAGCCCCCTCCCGCATCGCGCTCGGGGGGCGGGGCCGGCGCCGCAAACCGCCCGCAGTATCCCCCTCCGGGTAGTTGCGCAGTTTCCCTTCTTTACATTTTGAAGAGTCGGCGCGGTAGGAAGACAACATCGCGGAGGCGTCGGCGATGCCCTGCGCGTCCTCCATGAATGCCGCGTCGGTGGCGCGCTGCTAGTATGTACGTAGAAGGAAAGAAGTATATAGTAATCTCTTAATTGCCTGTAGCAGCGCCACGTCCCTCCACAAGCAAAATCCCGGGGAAAAACTGCGTTGGTGTGAGAGTCTTCACTGTAGTGGTTCTTTTTGACCACCATGCGCAAACTTGCATGACTTTACTACGTCTTTCATTCTGGCGCCATGACTTCTTTTCCAACTTTGTCTTTGGAAATCCAACTTTGGGAGTTCTCAAAGTGTTTCGTTGCCTGGAAGCGAGTTCATTCCGGCGGAAAATGAGTTTGAGTAAGTCAAGAAATACAATGATCGTTTCCCTTTTATGGTGCCAGACGTAAAATAAACACAGGGGTCACAAAGTGCCGCGGTTTTGTTTTTCTTTGGTTACACACGAAGAAAAGAGAAAAAAGGGTGAAAGACCTGCTACGCATAAATGTGCGCAGGAAAATACTTGTTGAATCGATAAAGCTTGTCACAACTTGTCTTGTGTGCTATACAAATAGACTTTGTTAACCCTGATATGATCCTAGCGGTAATAGATCTCCAACCACAGAGCTTCTGCTGTCCCAAGTTCATTTTCATCCCCTGAAAGAAGTACACTCAGCGATAACTACCGCCAAGATGTTTCGTTTCATTGCTTCAGGGACGAACGAGGGACGCAATAGCAGTGCAAGTTGTTCACTATCCTTGAAAAATTGAAAAGTCTACACAAATGGACTGTTGTTTTTTCCCTTGCGATAATAAAGATGATAAAGGATACATCGTTTGTGTCGATATGATCTTGCGGTTCTTGGCATCCAAAGCAGAAGATAGCATGCTGTCCTGCTTCAGTACTTCGACCTGAAGCGAACGCCTTCCGCAAGAGCCAGTGGCTGCTGCATGTTTCAGTTGGCGGGCACCTCCGCGCTGCCAATGCAACACACGCCGGAGGACTTTCTGCGGTTTCCCTTGCTCGGCGAAGACACGATGGGGTCGGCCTGCACGTCCTTCCCGGCCTTTTCCAGCAAGTCGTTCCAGACCTTGCAGGGGCGCATCGCCGCGGACGTCTTCACCGGGTCGGGGTGGTAGTACCCGCCGAGATCCACGGCCACCTTCTGACACTCGTTCAACTCTTTCACGATTTGTTCCGTAGCGCCCTTCCAACTTTCCACCACGCCCGCAAACTTTCCCTGCAGGTCCGCGTCCTCCGTTTGCTCGGCGAGCGCCTTTGATGTCGACGACGAGTTTATTCAGTGTACTTATGATCATGATTTGCATTTGTTAGTTTTGATCTTGATTATCAACATGAACATCAGCACATCTACATGCATTTCAACTGTAAGTAAACCGATACTTAGACCTACTAGAATACGACCATAGAGTTGTTCTTACCTGTGCCCAATAGAGTGCGAGGTAGAAATGACTGCCCCGGTTGTCGAGCTCCCCGGCTTTTCGGGACACCTGTGCCTCGCGCGAGTCGAGGAAGCGCGTGTTCGCGGCGTGAAGGGCTTTTGCGAGCACCACGCCCTTGGAGTTACCCGTTTTCGCACCGAGCTCCTCCAGGGAAACCGCGAGGGCGAGGAACTCTCCGAGACTGTCCCATCGCAGGTGGTTTTCCTTGGTAAACTGCTCGACGTGCTTCGGTGCCGACCCACCCGCGCCGGTTTCATACATGCCACCGCCGGCGAGCTGCGGCACGATGGAGAGCATCTTGGCGGAGGTGCCGAGTTCCAGGATCGGAAACAGGTCCGTCAGGTAGTCGCGCAGCACGTTGCCCGTCACGGAGATCGTGGACTGCTTGTTCGTGGCGCGCTCCATGGAGTATTCGATGGCCTCCACCGGGGTTTTGATCAAAATTTCCAAACCCGTAGTGTCGTGGTCTTTCAAGTAGACGTGCACTTTCTTCAGAATCTCCGCGTCATGCGCGCGCGACGCGTCCAACCTCAAGTATAGCCGGATTAGGAAGGAGTAGATGCGGTAGGCTTTTAGTTTTAGTTGTATCTATTACTATTTCTATTTCCTTCCGTTTTGCTCTCATATACGGAAGAAAACCGACCTACAAATTGCAACTGCCGTCCTGGCGACAAAGTAAATTCAAGCAGTATACCAGAAGACGGCTGGGTAGTTTGTTGCTTTTGCGCGCGAGACGGCCAGCTTCACCCAATCCTTGATTGCGGCGTCTTTCGTCTGACAGGCGCGGAAAATATCCCCTTTCGCGACCGCCTGCGACATCTATAACAGTGCACAACGCCCCCTCCCCCTCATTTGTATTGTATGAACAGCAATACACACGCCAGCGACCCTGAAGCCTGTGCATGACACATTCATGTGCCTACTGTAGTACTGTTTGGGCTTTCAAAATTTGTCATGCAATAAACAGTGCTACAAGGCAGGGACTGGATTTGGGATTTTGCATGACAAATGAGGGGGAGGGGGAGTTGTGGACTCTCATAACATCAAGACGGTACCAGCCGCGTTGGTAATTTCGATCACGCCGGCACTGCTCATTTCGAACGTTTTATCGTGGCTGCCGTACTCCTCCGCCTTCTGCGCCATCAGCCCGACTATCAAGTGCAAAAATGCCTGGTTCTGGAAACTTGTGATGCAAGTCCGTGAACAATAAGTGCTCTGTAATGCGCCGCCAAGCATGACGCGTTGGCGTTTTTTCGTGCTTCTGTGATGCAATTTCGCATGAGAAACTGCGCTTTAGCATGACAGGCAAGAGGACCTCTTGGTGGCCGCGCAATACAGTGTGCAGAGGCATGCCAGACTAGCATGACAATGTTCCAGACCCAGACATTTTTGCATTTGATAGCCACGTTGCTGACGTTCCCCATGGTGGACACGTCGAACTGACCGTTTTTCTTGCAGTACTCGAGGCAGGCCTTGTAGATGCCCGCGTAGGACCGGTCGGGAATGCAGCACTTTACGTCCTGTTGCGTGTTTTCCGGGGTCCACATTTTCCCGCTATCCCGGACCACCACCGGCATGCTGGCGTCGATGATAATGTCTGACGGCACGTGGAGGTTGGTGATGCCCTTGTCGGAGTCCACCATTGCGAGGGGCGGGCGCGTTTTGTAAACCTCCAGCAAGGCAGCCTCCACTTCGGCCTCTGTGCGATAATCGTCGTGCAGATGGTGGAGTAGTTTGAGTTTCATTGCACACAAAGGCGTACATTAAATCGAAACTCTAAGAGTCCACACCCTCCTACATTCCATTTGTTCGATGATTCCGCCTTCTGAAAGTTTGATCAAACACACATCTTCAAAAGCGTTCTATACGCTTCTCGTGGCCCTTGATTTTCGCGTACACGTCGCCGACGCCGTTGTTGTATGAACTGCAAAAGTATCGTACTCGTATAAATGCATTACAAATTTCCTCAGCATGAGAAATAAAATTTGCAATGCTGATTTACCTTAGGGAAAAGATTTGTAATGCATTATTGCAATACGAGTACGATACTTTTGCACAGGATATGTTGGGGGTAATTTTCAGCTCCGCAAACAAATCCGCGTACTTTTCGAAGATATGGGAGTGTCACGATTGAAATCGTCAAAGTTGAAAAAACTTGTAATGCATGAAATCGCTACCAGTTGGAAGCCCAATTTCCAAGCGGTGCATGACAAATTTTGGCACCGTTGAAAGCCAGTTTGTCATGCCGTTTAGGCACAGAAGGCGTCTTTTGTGATGCTACTTTAGCGGCTCTATCGCAAACCCCACAAACAGGCTGACGATCTGCCTCACTTGCCATCCCTGCAAGAGAGGCACTTCATGCCTTGCAATTTATGCATGAGATATTATTTCAACTTTGTCGATTTCAATCCTGACACATCCATAGAAGACGTTTTTGTAGAACACCGAGACGCAGTGCCCAAACATGATGGGATCGCTGATTTTCATCATGGTCGCCTTCATGTGCAGGGAGAATAAAATGCCTTGGTCCTTGCAGTCCTGCATCTGCGCCTCGAAGAATTCCCGCAGCGCCGTACAGCTCATCACGGAGCAGTCGATCACTTCGCCCGCGAGGACCGGAAGATTATCCTTCAGCGTTTGCTTCTCACCGCCCTCGGGGGTAAAGGAGATATTCAGCGTGTCATTGGCCTCCATCGTGGTTGATTATGAAAGCCTCAGGTTGGAAATCCTCAGAGTGGAGATAGTTTGTAATGCAGAAAAGCATTCCAGTAGAAGCGCCAGTTCTAGGCGGCGCATGACAAATTTCCCGGGCACTCAAAGCATGCCTGTAATGCTGGTTAACGCAAAGGGGTGCCCTTCTCTCGTGCTAATCAACACTCAGATTCTTAACCCGTAGCAGGACAATAGTCGGCTTCCATTGCGTCCTCTGCAATACGGTCTTTTTTGCGTCGCATTTCATGCAATGCAAATTATTTCCACGTTGAGGATTTCCATTCTGAGGCCTTCATATCGATTTCTCACTGCTGAAGAAGTCCTTGTCCTCCATGTGGGAGACCTGGTTGTTGTATTATTTCTTGAACTTGTGCACTAGTACTAGTACACACGCCGTACAAGCTTTCAGGCATTTTATTGTCACCAGTTCATCATCTCGAGGACCATGACATTGAGTGCTGCTGTGTTCTTAAATTGCCTTACGTTTTGATTTTTGTCTTTGTGAACAACAACAACAGAAACAGCTGCATCAAAATGGTATAGAAAGTGTTGCTGTACATGACTTTTGCAATCCGCCGAGTATTTTCCAAGCTTGTGCGGGTACTTCTGCGCATATGCCTTCACCGCGTCTGCGACGCGCTATGAGAGTGCATAACACCCCCCCTCACCCTCATTTGTCATGCAAAATACCAAGCAAAGAACCCGTTTCCACCTAGCACTGCTTGCATGACAGGTTCAACCGGAAGGCGAAAATAAGAGCACTTGAAGCGGTCTTCGATTTGTCATGCAAAAGGTCCACTATTGCCAGACTTTCTGCTGCTGTTCATGCCATACGAATGAGGGACAGGGGAATAAATCGTGCAGTCTCATACGCGCCGGTCCGAATTTCCCTGTCGCAGCACCGGATTCACCGCGGACCCGAGCACTTTCGCGTATCGTGCCACGATATCCAGATGGAAAAAATATGGTATCGCGGTCGTCGTACGAAATCAAAAGTGTGACTCAACGTAGTTCGAAAAGTGTGTCAAGTATGACCAAGGTGTCTGTGCGTCTGCCTGAAAACTGCTGGCAACAAAACTTGTGTGGATATTTTTCAATAGTTTAGTTGTACCTCCTTGGCACGATTTCTATTTCAATTTCTGTGACGAGAGCGATACGTTTACGTAATTGTACGTTTTGCACTGCATAGTTGATTTCCTTTTCCTTGTCGTCCTGCGGCTCCTCCGGATAGGCAGGGACGGGATACCTTTTTTTGCGAAGAAAGGGAGTGCGCGAACCGTTCACGGTGCACGTATGCAAATTTGTTTTGCATTCCGTTTAGCCGAGCCCTGGCGCTTCTTCACATACACATTTACTTGTTAATACTGACGCGACACGATCCAAACACTTGTTCTTCATTATGGTGGTGTACTATACCCCTGTTCATTCAGTTCCTTGATGCAGGCCACTAGCTGCGGAATACTGGCGGAAATGTTCGGAAGTTTGATGATGTTTGCCTCCGGGGTCTTGCACAAGTCCCCGAGCTCCGCGAGGTGATCCCCTAACTTTTGTTCCTCGGACAAATAATCCGGAAACAGGGAGAGCACGCGCCCGGCGACCGAAATGTCGCGGGTTTCCACCTTCACGTTGCAGGCCTTGGTGAAGGTCTGGATGATAGGCAGGAACGAGTAGGTCGCCAGCATCGGCGCCTCATCCGTGTGAGTGTAGATAATTTTCGACATTCTTCGATATAATTGGGTTGTCGCTCGTTTATAGGAAAATGCAGAAACTTCAGTGGCTACAGAAGGATGAGAAAGCGAGATTCACTGTTCTATTCACCAATTCGATTTTAACTTTTTGTACGTTAAAGAGTTCCGGTCGCTAAAAGAAGAATCTCTCCTGGTGCACGGACGGCAAGCTGCAGTTGCCCGTGCTGTGGCATTGGAAGTGGTGGATAAGATTATACGTAAGTACTCTACAACTCAAAAATGAGAGGCGCGGCAGAACAAGCAAGGCTTTCATCTCCACTCCATGATCATGTAGCTTTTCCGCATGGCTTCTGCCTTGAAAAAAATCCACAAGAGTGCGTAACTAGACCGAGTGATGTTTTTGTTTAGGTGAAGTTTTGTCTCTTTGATCAACAGCCTTTCTAGTACTTCTACGTGTCTTAATGTCATTGAAAGACGCACGGACTGAAGAACATCAACATGAAAGCAACGCTCCTTTACAGATTCACCAAAAATGGAGTTTGATCCCCGGCGCCGCACGCTTTCGCTTCCTATGTAGAGAGTCAACAATTTCCGCGAAGTGAAGTTCATCTTCATGATATTCTGCGTCGTATTTACTATGAAAACTATGGGGTGTCGGTGTCGCTAGAAAAAGTAAGTAACAGGTGGAGCAGCGCAATCTCGGTCGACAAGGTCGTGCAGCTAGCTTCTGTGTTAGACATTGTGGCTTAATGTTTGGCCCCCTGATAATTTTCACGAGCATGGGCGGT
This sequence comes from Amoebophrya sp. A120, assembly GCA_905178155.1. Taxonomy (NCBI): domain Eukaryota; class Dinophyceae; order Syndiniales; family Amoebophryaceae; genus Amoebophrya; species Amoebophrya sp. A120. Next base: position 1,628,192 of record CAJINV010000011.1, on the reverse strand, counting down.
TGCTGACATTTCTCTCCTTTCCAGAGCCCAACACAGCGGAGTAGGCGTCTCCTCGCGCGGGTGCCCTTGCGGCTGCAGCAAAAGATGAAGCAACATGCGTCATCATCTTCCCGTGTGCGAACTGTAATCGTAGCGCGGCTTTCGTTGTAATTTATCTCTGAAAGCAAGAGGTTGTACCGTGCCCACATCCTTGACGAGGTCGAAGATTGAGCAGGACAAGGAGCAGCACGACGGTTACAGTGCCTCCTCCTGTGCTGCACCTGCAGCAGTTGTCACGGACAGGAGCGGGGGGAGCTGCTTCTTATCTTTGCCCATACTTAAACCCGCTTGATTCGGCGCTGTGTTGACGCATATCCGCTCCGGGCCGGCGTAACTGGATGACCAACGCGCGACAGCTCCGCTACTTCGGTACACCAGGTGCAGCTTGACAAGGTGCTATTCGTTGCGCGCCGCGGCGATTTTTGCGATGAACATCAGGATCCACACAGTGTCAACACAAAGACAGTTGTCATTATAACCAGCTTCTTCGAAGTAGACGTGATGAATGAAGTGCGACGACCGTAAGCAGCTGCTGATAAAATCATGTTGCCCTTGATTCTTGGCGAGATGCTGTGCCCCGTCATCGGACTGCAGCTGCTACTACATCCTGTGTTCTTCACGAAATGCCGTAGCAAAATTTCCTGCTGTTGCGACGAGGTTCTGGTACTCCCCTGCACTTAATCCTGCTGCTGACACAAGACGCGCAATATCCATGGCGTCCTAAACAAGCGAAAGCCCTTGGAGGTCGGCATCAGCGGATAAACATCCTCGAAGAAGTAGTAGGTGTGCCCGACGATGATGCCGTAAATGTGATCCTGTACGGGGGCACCCATCAGGAGGGACACGAAGGCCAGCGCCCAGGGGAGGTAGGGGGCACGGACCGTGAGAAAAATCACGTGGACCTTTGGTTGGTTTTGTGATTTCTGTTTCTGTAGGTTTTACACGTATGAAGAGAACAGCATCAAAAAGAAACAACACGTGCAACTGCAACAAACTAGTAAAAACTGAATTTAGAGTCTGTCGGCGCACGACCAGTGTCAAAAGCTACAAAATCGTATGGATAGTATTTTGAGCAAGTGCCAGGTGCTCTGCTCGTTGTACCACTTACCCTTGCGTTGCTATTTCTCCTTCCCCATACGTAGGTCATGATGTCGATCATGGCGCCGGAAATGAAGTAACTCGCGTCGAAGAAGTAGGCGATGAAAAGCAGCATCCAAGTATGCATTACAAAAGCATCGCACCACGTGGAAATCGCATCACAAATTTGTCCAAGCTGAAAAGTCAATTTGTCATGGTGAGTAAGGTAAAAAACTTTTTTTGTCATGCATGATTGCAGTTGACATACAAGTACGATACTTTTGCACACGATCATACCAACTCCCCGACAACAGCATCCAGAGAAAGTCCGCGGGCTTGCCCCGGAAGCTCATCCCCTCCAACGACGCGCAGTAGAACACGAGCACATAAGTATCCTGCTTAAAAACTTCCCCACACCAGAGTGAAGATGGGAAATCTGCTAGACAAATAACACAGCTTTGGTTGTCTGGCATGACAAGTTTGTCCTCGTAGTGTAATCCTGTTTAGCTAGCTCAAAAGCATCACAGACCTAGCATATCATTCTGATTCTGGCATCACAAATTCCAAAACACGCAAAGAAAATGCTTCTCATAGGGCTCCGCATGAGAAACTTTTTTGGTATGCAGAATTGCATGACAACTCTCGGGCGGGGACGTTTTTACTCAGAATAATACGCGTTCCAGAAAAACGGTAATCCGAAGGTCCCGAAGAAGAGAAAGCAGGTGAAAATTCGCCAAATCTGGAACTGCGTGAGCACCAAGTGCCAGTTCAAATACAGTTGGAAGGGGGAGAGCAGGTCGAGGGAGCAGAGGGCCATCAGGAAGGTGGAGAGTAGGAGGTAGGCCTATCCAGGAAAAAACACCCATCCCATCCCCATTCATTTTTTGCATGACAAACACGGGAGTTTATGTATGTTTTGCATGACAAATTGGATGGAGATGAGTGTTTTTTCCTGGATAAGGCCCGGGTCACCGGGGGCTGCTCCCCGATCGCGGCGTTGAGAACGGCGTTCATGGTTTAGTGGGTTTTTATTGTTGCTTCTGGTTGCTTGCTTTGCGATTGGGATTCGGATTGCGTCGTTGTCGTGGTTTTGTAGCTGTATTGCCAGCAGCAGCACTTCAGGGGAGGTCGCACGGCTTGTACCCAGCACACAAGAACACGTGCTTTCTACTACCCTCTACTGGTCCTCCTGGACGGCGGCTGCAACGATGAATAATGTGAGGGCGGTCGAAGCGCCATGATTCTTTTTTGTGCACGACTCTGGTAGTTGTAGAAAGAGGTACAAAAGAACTGATCACTCTGTCGCTATGAAATTCAAGTCGCTACCCAAATTTAGCTTCAGGATCACGATCAGGTAGTACAGGTCGAGATCATGATCTACTCAGCTACACATTACAACTCCAACTCACACTAGTACTTTTAAAACACATTGACTGAAAAAACAAATTGTAAGGTGAGTGCGTTGTTCTTATGATCATGCAGACTCGATTCGGGCACAAAAATATGCGGATCAGAATCTTCTCACAGCAACGCACTTCTGAATTTTCTCTAATCTTCATTGTGCAGGAGCCGTCGCATCTCTGATTTCACAAAAGTATGGAGATGACGGACCCCAGCAGTACTGCTCGCACGAAATAAGTAGAAATTCATCACCATGTCTATCGGAACACTCTCGTCAGAGAGGGCGCCATAGTACTCATTTGAGCGCGGGCGGTGGGCTTAACATCAACGCTGACAATCAATGACTAGATGCGGGTGCGAGATGAAATTGCGGGGGCCATGACCACAGCGCCGCTGGCGTGGGTGGAAAAATCTTCAATTGAGAGTGAGCAATATGTTGCCGTCGGATCGCGTGCTATGCTTTCCTGGTAAGTAAGAACTCAATATAGTAGCGCTTGCGTGCATATTGCATGCAGCAGCATTTTGATTTTCTTTTTGTTCATCGGCAGGGATAATTTATCATCATGTTGCCGTCGAATCATTCAACAACGAACTCCGCCACCAATTTCTCCAATTCCTTATCCACTTGCAGCCAGTCAGCACACCGCACCACCCTTTTTTGCTCGTCGTCTACATTTTCCAGCATGCTCGCAATTTCTTCTGGCACTTTCTGGTTCCACCCGTAATCTCCGAATAACACTACTTTCCGCATGCTGCTCACATTCTCCAGGCAATCCTTCGCATAGGCCGGCGCGTCGTCGATCAAGAGGTTGGCTTCGATCTCCCTACACATCTCCGCTTTGGAACGAGATGAGGATTTATTATTTGAAGGTGTTGCGACAGGCGCAGATGACGGCACCAGCTCTGGCTGATTTGAATCCTTCCCACCACCATTTTCGCTGGTCACCATGCCCAGATGCGCGTTTTCCCTGGCCCAGTGGTTCCCGGACAGAATTCCCTTGAAAATCCCGCTGTAGTGCTGCTCGAGCCACGCTTTCGTTTCTTCTAAAATCACGGTTTGCCTTGAGGTGACCACGTAGAAATCGATAATATCCTTCCCCTTCCACTTCTCCAAAACCTGCTTTGCGTCGTCAATCGGCAGGATTCTCTGCTTAAAAAACTCCGTCTCGAAAAACGCGTGCACGACTTCGGTCGCTTCCTCGTTGGTGCCGCCCCACACGTCGCAGAACCGGTAACTGAAAAAGTCGGAAACGGCGAAGGTTTTCTGTTTTTCCTGGTTGTAGTACTGGACTAAGGCGTTCAGATATCGCAAGAAATCAGTGTTACAGTTACACATTGTGTTGCATGCCAAGCAAGACAGACAAGCTCTGTCATGCCGGATATGGATAGGAGCCTCGTTTCATAGTTGTTTCCCCGTAGGATTTCTGCATTACGAGCTTTCTCTCATGCAGAGAAATTTGTGTTGCTGAATTGACTACAAATGTGTAACTGTAACACTTTTTTCGTGGGATATCAGAAACTGACCCAGAACTTCATCCAGGTCAACCGCCACAACTAGCCGCTTTTTGATGGACATGATTTCTACACTTTTGGGTGTACGTGTAGCGGATGATGTGCAGTGATGTTGCAAATAAAAAGCGCGGCTTCTAAATGAAGGTAAAAATAGAATTCTAGTTTCCTGTTCTTGAAATAAAACCACCAATCATAGGCGGTTCTGGAAGCGGAATTCAAGGCATAACAGGTGGTGGTGGAACAGGAACTCTATTATCAACGCAAGAAAGGTCGTACTATGCGAGCGGGCCTTCCTCGGTCTATCAACAACTCGCAGCTGCCGCTGATGTGATTCGTTCTTGATCTTGTAGTCGTGAAATAATCAAGCGCGCACTGACAACGTGTGACACAGACAGATAATGTAGTTGTATTTTCACATACCGACAACTCGAGAACCATCTGTGATCTTGTTGCATTGGAGGGTACGCGAAAGGGGAAAGGATCCACGGCTTCTGTCTGCGCTCATCAACATCGCTGCGCACGTCTCCTTTTATTCATAGGATAATTCCTGACCAGAGAATATCAAGTTGATCAAGCAGAGGACGGGATGAAAACTACAGATTTTGTTCCCCAGCGTTGTCGTTGTTTGGACAGAAAAGAATGATCAGCAAACAACAAACACGAAGCAGCGTCGAATGGAACAACAGGCGATACCCTCACGCCATTAGCATCGATCGTAAACGTAATAGACTTCAAGCTGTCCGATAGCGCCGTTGCTGTCCTTATTTCTGTTTGATACTACAATCAAAATGCAGTTTCCAACATCACGCCAAGGCGGGTGGGGGGATCGATGAAAATTATACAGACACATAATTTACACCATACACAATTCATTGGTTCATTTCGATTTATCTGCGAAAAAAATGGGAAAATCATAGGTGTAACGTCTTTGGGGAGTTTTTCTCTGGTGTAAAAGTAAATATGGTTCCTGTGGAGGATAAAATCGATGTTCTCGAAGGGGAAGATCATGCGTTTGCATTGCTATAAGCTACACAGAGTTGCAGGGCTAAAACGGCAGCACAACGTCGAAGTGCATTAGCTACTAGCGCAACCTTACCACTGTGGGTCGTGCGAAACGGTACTGAAGAGCAGAACCATCTTCGAGCGGACTGAGACGCCCGAGGAAATGTTGTTGTTGACTTCATCTTCTATAATCGGTTTTCGATAAAGTTCAAACAGAAAGTCAAAACTGATTTTCAACGTTGATGATGAGAGACAACAAGAAAATGCCGGTGTAATTATACTACCTCCTGCGTATTGTATGCGTAAAAAAAATCATCATATTGCTAAATATCCAAAAAAGTGTGCGAAACAGAAAAGGACGAAACAGATTGATCCTGGTGAACCAGATCGTCGGGAATCATACTGTACTGCTCGTTGTAGTAGAATTATCACGAGGAGAACGCGGTGGGGAAGCTCTGCAGGAAAATCTTGATTGCGCTGAGTGTCACGGGCTCGGTGGGTATCCACAGAAAAAAAAAACCATCCCCATCCATTTTATGCATGACAGACGCGGGATGTTATGTATGTTTTGCATGACAAATTGGATGTGGATGGGTGTTTTCCTGGATAGTGGGTGACAGACTGGTTTCAATCTCCTCCACAAAGACCTGGTCGACTAAGTTGTTACTAATCGTGTTGGCCAGCATATGGAAAGAAAAAAGTTTGTCACAGTCACTAACTTGCAGGTTTTGCATTACAAATTTTTTTAGCATCACAAGTTTTCCTTGTATTGCAGAAACACTAGGGAAATCCCCTATGAAGCTTGGCTGTCATGCATTTTTACGCATGACAGCCAATTTTGTACTTATTGCAAAAATGCGCATGAGTGATCGACGTGACGAACTTTTTTTGTTTGATACAGCAACTCGGCTGCGATGCCCACGATGTCGCGACGAAAGGTTTCATGGATAGAGGTTATGAACTGCAAAAATGTCTGGGTCTGGAAGGTTGGAACTTGTATTGCTGGTCTTACATCATTCCTATGAAATCTGTGTTGCATGACTAACAAGAGGAGTCGCACCCTCTCTTTTCATACATCAAACACGCATACGCTTACGCAGCCTCTCATGCTGATTGCGAATAAAAAACCGTCCTCCAAACTTGTCATGCTTTCCTGCATAAGGAAGTGTTTTCATCATGCACATTTTAGCATCAGAAATTTCCAGACCCAGACATTTTTGCATTTAATAGAGGTAATCATCTGCTGACACTCTTCTTTTCGCCGTTTGGTCTTCACCTGCTGAGCCAAGAGTTCATCGTCATGATCCGGGTTGTTGTTCACTACGTTGACCGAGCAGCCGTGGTCATTTCCACCCTGCTCTACTAACCCGCTTATTTCGCTGGCAGCTGGTGCTGGCCCACCATTTTCTCCAAACGACAACGCGGCCGCAGTGGCAGACGCAGAATCGAAGTTCACTCCATGTGTAGAACCTGCGACGGCGGCGAGGACCGTCGCCGGGGTCTTTGTTCTGTCGTGTTCTGTTGCATACCGACCCCCGTGTACTCCTGAAAAATTACCGTCTTCGACTATTGGAATCACCGTCTCTTCTTCCTCTTCAAATGGCAAAATGCTCCTGGTTCCGCCAGCCGTCACCTGCGGGCGGCGGGGCAGGTCCTTGTCTTTGTCTTTGTTCAACATCTCTAACGCGTTTTGCTGCTGCTCTAGTTGCCCTGCCCTCTCCTGCGCGGCTGCGGTCAGCTGCAACACTTTTTCTTCCAGCTGCTTTTCCGCTTTCCGCTTCCGGTCCAGGTGCCGGCGGTGCATTTCCGACGTTATGAACTGCAAAAGCATCGTACTACTACTAGTATAAATTGCAATCAGCATATACAAATTAAATTTGTAATGCGGATTTACCTCAACAACCTAGATTTGTAATGCATATCCATATGCTGCAATTACTACGAGTACGATGCTTTTGCAGTGCATAGACGTGTACAGAAAACGATACTGGTCGTAGTCATCTGGGTACAGGTAGGCGGAATCCTTGTTCCAGGGGTCGTAGTCCTGCAACTTCTTTTCACTCCAGCGGGAAAAGCGTTCCAAGTCCTGGAACCTCCTTGCCACGAAGCTGCGGATCCGTCGTAGAAAAACTTTCTGCAGCCGCTTCTCCGCCAGGGTCAGGCGGAGCTTCGGTTTGCCAAAGGACCGGCGTGGGTTATTTGATGTTTTTGCTCCCTTGCTGTCAGGGGCACGTTTCGACTTGGAAGATTTATTCGCTGCCTTTGCTCCGGATCCGGGGGCATTGCGACTGGCTTGCTGTTCAGCAGCATCACTGCCGCCCATTTGTTCTGTCACTTGTTTACTGCGGGCGCGGTCGCGCGTGACTACCTGCGCTATTGCTGATGCAATGACCGCTGTAGATTGTCGTTGTTTCGCAGGGGGTGTGCTTTGGATCAGTCCAGTATGCACGCTCTGCTCATACTTCTCCTGCTGCTTTTGGGTCATCATCGTTATTGCGCCCGTTCCCGCAGCTTCGACACAATTTGCGTGTTCTGTGCCAGTACGACCAACCTGATTCATCTTTGTGAAGATTTCGCTGTTTTCAACAACATCTGCGTGGAGGTTTCGTTGTGTCGTCGTGTCTTGATGATGCTCCGGCTGCTGGAGGAGATTTTTTCTGTCAAGTTTTGCTTCGCCGCAACTGCTGGAGCTTGAGCTGGAGGAGTTCTTGATGTTCTTCACGTTGTCCCCACATCCTTCTGCGGATGAAGACGACGACGATGAATTTGTATCAGAATGAAGATCAGCCTCAACATCATCTCCGCTTTCCTCATCGGACGACGAAGCAAAGTCCTCAATATCGTCGTGGTCGTACAACACTCCCACGTTCCTGCTCCGGCCCGCCCCGCCCAGGGTCAGAATCAACTTCAGACACGTCCACCGGAGGCTGATCCAGCTGTATTCTAGCCGGTTGGACATCAGGTGCTTGTAGAGGCACCAAAGTTCTTCTTCCACCGACGACCCCTCGCTCAGCTGCTGCTCCACCTGTTGCTGATGAAGCTGTTGACCACGACTTGGACTCTTCACAAACCGGCTGCTCAACTCCCCCTCTGGAACCGGACTGAAGGGAAACTGGGTATAGAGTTGATGTTGCCCAACTGCTCCTGGATTGCTGACGTTACTCCGCTGATCTATATGAACTTCCGTCTCCGGAAGACTCTCTACGCTCGCTGTGCCACCGCGGTAGTTGTAGCCGTTTGCTCCGTATGAAATGCAAAAGCATCGTACTAGTAGAAATCGCATGACAGATTTCCATTTCCTCAGCATGGGAAATAAAATTTGTAATGGGGATTTCACTTGACAAAGAAATTTCTAATGCATGACTGCGATTAGTACGAGTACGATACTTTTGCAATGCATACTCCGCCTCCCGCGCCAGCGTTGTTGTAATTATTCAGTCCCCCACTTCCACCTCCTAAAACCGAGGACGCACAGTCCGCACCGTTGCTAGTGTCGCTGTGGTTGCTGCGCATGCTGCTGAGGGGCGGAAGCTGTCGGCCGCCGTAGGAGGCCCAGCCGGAACTGCTTAATTCATCCGTGTAATTATTCGGACCACCTCCACCTCCGGGGTAGTTATTTCCGGTCTGCCTCACCAGTTGGGCCTGCTGCGACGAGAACTGATCACCATTACCATTACTGCCCGCAGGAAGTAACGCTCGGGACAGAAAAGAACTGTTGTCCAAACTCGAGCTGTTCACCGACCGGGAAAGAAACCCCGGCTGGTGCAACGACGTCCCAAATCCACCCAGCTTCTTCTGTTTCCGCGCCAACAAAGCGTCCCCGGTGAGGCCCTGGTTCTGCCACATCTCCTCCCGGATTCCGAGGGTCAAATCGCCCCGCAGCGCCAAATTCTTCAGCAACCGTTCGCAGATAGACAGCTTGTCCCCGTCCACCGCGGCTTTCAAACCATGACGCAACTCAAACACCTGGAACACCCGGAGCTGCCTCAAAATCTCGTGCACCACCGTTGTCGCCCGGAGTCTGGAACCGGTCTTCCACTGGTCTTGATGTATCGAGGTGTCGTAAACATCGTCGTCAACCACGGAGGATAGTGCACTCGTCCCTTTCATCTTCAGCAGCTGCTCCTTCCGGCTCGGAGACACGAGCGGAGACGGGGGGAAGGAGCTCTGGTTCCCACCGGTGCTGAGGTTCAGTTTCGAGGCGGGCGACTTGCTGGAACCGCGCGACGGGGGGGAAAAGAAGTTCAGCTGCTGTTGGGTATGCATTGCAAAAGTATCGCACTAGTATAAATTGCATTACAAATTGCCCCAAGAACAAAACTGGAATTTGTAATGCTGATTCAGGTTGGGAAAGATATTTGTCATGCATGAGTGCAATTTATACGAGTACGATACTTTTGCAGAGCATATTGGTTACCCGTTGTTGATGTCGAACTAGATATCGCCACAGAAGCTCCTGCCCCCGCACTACTGCTGTGGTTGATCATTTCCCGGTATGTCCAGACTTCCCGGAGCAAGTTCGTCGTGAACTTCGAGCTTTGCACCACTCTGACCGCCACTTCCGCCAAGAACGCGCCCAGCCCGCCGATCCGCTGCAGCTCCTGTTGGTGGAAGATGATGTTAATCTGCGCGGGAAAAACGAAGTTGGCCGCTTTCACCCGGTCGATCACCTGCAACAACTGGGAAAACCCGTACACTTGGTCCTGCGAGGGAGTTTTCCCGAACCGGAGGAGATCTTCCTCCCCCGTCTGGTACAACCCGACCTCCCACTCCTCTAAACTAGGTAAAACGTACATCTGTCTCTGGACCAAGATCGCGTTGTTGTTCGGCAACTGCAGTTCCTGCCCCCGCGCGTTTCGCATGTTCTCGTTGTTGTTCATCATGAAAATTGCACCTCCGCCTGGTGCTCCCTGCATGTTATTGTTGTTGTTCCCAGCTCGGTTGTTCAACATCTGCGGCAGATGAAAGTTGTTCCCACCTGGGAGCATCCCCTGCGGCGGATTGTTGTTCATCCCAATGACCTGCTGCAGATGCTGTACCACCATCAAATCGTTCGCGTTATTCGCACCCCCGTTCGCGATGTTGGTTACCCGGCTGACCAGATCCGGCCTTGCTTGGTATGTCCCGGTGACGAGCGCCTGGTGCAGGTCCGCCACCATGTGCGGGAAGAAAAGACCCTCCTGCCACTTGACTATCACGTTCAGAAACTCGCAATTCGGAAACTCGAGAAAAACAGAATTCTTGTTGCAGTTTTCCTCGATGAATATTGCACCTCCACCAGCTCGGGGCGAGGAACGAGGAGCTTTTGGTGCCGCGCTAGTACCGGTTCCCGGCGCGGGGGAACATTCGCGGCTGCGCCTCGCAACACTGGTGGTGGCAGTTGCAGCAGTAGCAGTGCCAGCGGTGCGTGTCGTGCTCGTGTGTTGTGGCGAGGCGTGAAGCGCGTTCTGATGTGCAGCTCCTTGCGGCCGAGGTTGTTGTACAACGGCGGGTGATGCGGAGAGGATGGAGGAGCTCGACGTTGGACCTGGACCTCCTACTTTGATTGTCGCTGCGTTAGTATTATTATTTGAGAGGCTTTTCATCCTCGAAGCTGCTGCGCCACTCTCGCTCAACACCGTCCCGTTGTCCGTTACCAAGCAGACACTTTCCTTCACAAATCTGTCGGAAATTGGAAAGTCCGCGGCGCGCCGCCGAAGCCCTTTTGCAACCACCGCTTGCAACAAGTCGTCGTAATTGAACTCGAGGAGGACTGGTTTGTTTTTCAACAATACAGAAGCGAAGATCCTTTATACGATTTTTCCGTTTTTTGAGCATTTAGCGGCTACATTTTGCAACTTATTTCCTACTTTTTCTTTGCCAACTGTTGCACGAGGGCGCACCAAGCACGCAGCGAAGTAGTGCTTTTTCGTATGGTGAAGGTTAAGGTTTTGTTTTTTTAAGGTTTTGCTTTTTGTTTTCCTTCTAAGCTTACTTTGATTTTTTTTTGTCTTGTATTCGTATTCGTGTTCGTGTTAAGCGGGGAAAGAGAGTTCGGGTGAAGACTTCAGGGTAGACTAAAATAGTATAGCTAAGTTTTGACAACTCGCTCAAGCTACAAAACTCCTTCACACAAGCAACTATTTATGTTGCGCAAGAGTTGAAAATGTCTATACAAAAACAGCACAACAAATCAAGGGCACTACGACCAGCAGCAGAAGCAAAAGATCAACCACGATTATGCATCCCTTTTCTTAACAGTATCTATTTGACTTGCGCACATCAGAGATTCCACCTGTTGAACCTACAAAGTAACAGAGTTTATTCAGTTTATTGAGCCCTCGCTTTCTTTTCTTATATAGACATAACATTTTATTCTACACCGCAGTGCGTCACAAATATATTTGAGTGAACTTCTACAAATATCTTTTGAACTTCTACAAAACACACAAAATGCACGCAGAAAAATGCATGAAGTTTTGTACATTGTTTGTTGGAAACTGCCTCAGATGAAGGACAGAAGAGAGCAAAGAAGGAGGAGAAGAGAGGGAGGAGGCGTGACATTATCCTCTCCGTACCAATCTGCAATGCATGAAGGACGACACAGGGCCAGAAAACGCATTGCAGATGGGACTTTTGTAGAATAGGTGCCTTGAAAGTCGGTTAGATCGGTAGTGTCCACCAGTGCAACTCGGTGACTGTTCCCAAAGGACAAAAGTGAGACCTCAGATCAGGAGAGTAATTGAACTCGAGGAGGACTGGTTTGTTTTTCAATATGGGGTTACGAAGCAGGATAGAGTAAACCTTAAGTTAAGGATTACGAAGCGTTCGGGGCCGGGCGCTCTCTATCTTTTGCCTGTTCTGGTGGGCGGGGCCTTTTCGAAGCAGAGCGCGCGAGGGCCCGCGCAGGCGGGCCACCGACCCACCCGAGCCAGCAAAAGGCCCGCGCACTGGAGGGGCCTTGCGCGATTTTTTGTTACCCAAATGCACCGGGCGCCTGCGGGCTGCATTGATCTGCGGCACAACCTCAAAGGGCGGGCCGCCTCCGTTCCGCGGGAAAACAAATAAAAACCACTCGCCATGGAGCCTACGCAACCAGTAGGCGGCGCACCCCCCCTAGCTAGGAAGTTCACGCCAAAAGCGGTATCTATGGGGGGGCCCCCCATCCCGGCCTGCCACGCGCCGTGGCCCCCTTGCCGCTTCGCTTTCTGCGGTGCTGTGCCGGCCCCCGGCCGATGGCAGGGAGCGAGGTTCGCCGGGCCGGCGGCGGTGCAGATCTATCAATCTAGGGCAGCCAGTCTCGAGAAGGACTGGCTGTCTAGGGCAATCATCGTAATTGAACTCGAGAAAGACTGGTTTGTTTTCCAACAATGAATGACTATGGGAGCGACTGAGCGATTCAAAACAGAGCCGATTCAAAAATTTCTTATTATTCATTTTGCATCTTCAAATTCTACAACAAAATGTGATCATTTTTGTCAAGGATTTTCAATGATTTGCTTGCGTTTCGGAATCGTTACCACAAAAGGTATGAAATTAAATAGCTAGGTCAGTCTCAACTTGAGCTAGATACTTTTTTTGTATTTGTCATGCAAGAAGTGAAAGAATAATATTACTTGGCATGATCATCAAGCATGAAACTCAAAAAAGTAAGGAGTTGTAGCGCCGTCCGGTTTGATTCCACAATCCCGCTGGAAGGGGGCGGTCGCATGCTTGCAGCTTGAGCTAGGCGCCGCGCCACCTGCGAAGGCTAGAGTCTTAAGCACAGCGGCAGCGCTTCAAGATGTGGCCTCACAATATTGCAAGAAAAATCGAAGGGCGCCGGCGCCCCGGACTATCCGGGCGCCCTGTGTTATCAATGCCGTGCACCTAGCATTTTTCAAATGCCTACGCCAACGCACACACGGCAAGAGCCAGGGCCGTCGTTGGAAGATTCTTTATTGCAATCCCCGGCGCCCTCCGCTATATTTGCGGCCCTTTCCGCGGAATCTGCGAGAGCCCGGGAGGCGTATGCCGTCCTCACCACCAATGGACTCCGCTACCCTCCGCGCCGGTGGCCTTTGGGCCTCGTTTCTCTTCGACAAGCCGCCCGGCTTCATTCGGCAACAATGTTGGGCGCCGCCTGCATTTCGCGAGTCATCGCATTTTGTGAACAGCGGGGCGCTAGCTTTTTTGGGGCAACGAGAGTGCAACGGAATGTTTGAAGTTTAGAGTTTATGAGCAGATACCCAGTGGGGTTGTAACCAAACCTCGATTTTGCGTTTCACCTATTCAAGTGAGGTCTTTTTTAGGGGAAAATAGAGGCCCAAGATGGCCTCTATCTGGATCGAGCGTCAGGTCGTGCTACCAGCTCTCGAGGGGTCCCAAGATAGAGGTCCCGGATTGAGGTCCTCCATGAAGAAAAACAGCCGATACAGGTCGGGGAACCGAAAACGAAATGAATTTCGCCGAATCGCGGCGCTATGGCGCCTTTTTTCAGCATTCCGACAGCCCCACCTTGACCGCCATGCACTCCGCGCGCCTGTTTAGCGGCGCTAATCAGCTCGCGTAGGCCCGCCATTAGCTCCGGGCATGCCGCGATCCGCGACGAGCCTTTTCGCGCCTAGCTCGTCTCGCCCATGCACCTTCGCGAGCCAAATGGTGCCCGTAGTTGAAATCGAGAAGGACTGGTTTGTTTATGAGAGTGCACAACTGCTCCCCCTCCCCCTCATTTGTCATGCCAAATCCCCAATCCAATTGCTGCGCTGTGGGACTGTTTGCATGACAAATTCCGGAAGCCCTAAGAGTACTACACTAGGCACGTGAACTTGTCATGCACAGGCTCCATGTGTGTTGGTGTTTGTATTGCTGTTCAGGCAATACAAATGAGGGGGAGGGGGAGTTGTGCACTCTCATATTGTTCTTCAACAAATAAGCAGAAGATAAATTACTCCGCGGCGTGGTCTGCTGGGAAGTAGTTGCTTTCGAGAATTTCCGGTCGCTCGCGGTGAGTTCATCGTCCCCGGGAAGTTCCTATCCTGGGCAAAAGTATCGCAGTAATCGCAATTATGCATTACAAATCTACTTGTTAAGGTAAATCCGCATTACAAATTCAATTTGTAATGCTGAGGTAATTTGTATTGCGATTTATACTAGTACGATACTTTTACAATGCATATTTCCTCATCGAAGAAAAACTCCGACTGACTGTCCTCGAGGTTGTTCTGGTCAAAACCTGGATTCAACTCGTGAAAATCCGCGAAAATTTTCGCCGTATGCTGCTGCGCGTTAGTTGTACAACTTTGCGTCTGGTAAAGAGAAGCTGCCGGGGCAAATCCGTATTTTCGAATGTCCTGCGTTCTTGAGCTGGCACCTCCCGTTGACGCACCACTGTAATTTGCGGAGGAAGGAGCGAAAAGGGTTTTATTCGGTGGGGTTTTGTTCGCATGATCAGATGTTGTGCTAGTTGTATAATTATCCCCGACCACTACATTCAGCGGCCCTTCTTTTGTCACGGTCGGCGAGCACTTTTTCCAGGTTCGTAACTGCTTCAGCAATAAGGCAGAAAGGGACGCGTCTGATTCCCCTGCGGTTGATGACAAAGTTGCGTTTGGATCATGATCTGCAGCTTGTTGTAGTATTTGGGATGTCTCTTGCTCCGGGGTACTACTGTCGTGGTTAATAAAACCGCCACTACCTACTTGGTTCTTGTTTGGTGGAACTGCTTCTTCAGAACCATTGTTGCTTCTCCCGTCTGCTGTTGTATCAATCGTCGTGCTGCCAACTTCTCCAGGCGCCTGACCAGCACTATCGTGGTCCTGTTGCGCTGCTGGTGCGTTACCGCCCGGGTAGCTTTGTTTACCATCGGACTTGTTAACATTCGCCGCATTCCTCGACTGCTGTTCGACGACAAACACACTAGCTCGGTCGACGATATGGAGTTCTCAAGCGTTACATTCTTAGCTGCTGTTACATAAATCTGTAAATGCAAAATGCAAAACAGCAGCAGCACCCACGCGATAAAGCTACTTCGCATGTTGACAAATTTTCGAAGGGCTCAACAGCATGAAACTACTCTGCGCCAAATTCATAATGCGGGAGGTGCTGCAATCTTCCTCCTTTTACTGTTTTTATTCTTGCATCACAAATTCTTCTTGTAACAGTTGAGAATGTAACAGTTGAGAATTCCATACACGAACTCGAGCGTCACGACCAGCTCCCCACCGGAGTCGAGGACGGGAAGGAAATATCCACTGCAAAAGTACTACTTACCGCAGTTGTAATCGCATTCATGCATGACAAACATCAGGCCGTAGCTGTAGCTGTACCTTTTCCAGCATGACAAACTTCATTTCTGCTCTATAGTATACTTCTTGATAAGATTTGTCATGCGGAGATGGATGCCAGTGCGATAGTACTTTTCTTGCAACGCATAGGAACAGGGACCGGTGTGGCGGTCGTGTCTGAGAAGCCGATAGGGGGGACATGAAGATGCTATGGAGATTTATTTCCTGATCTGCGATCAGGTGATGGTATAGATCACGAGGGTTGTAAGCAGAAAAGGTCCAGTTGGGGGTGTAGTTCGTGGAGGCAAAAAATGGCGAAAACAACTACATGCTGCCACGAGTCATTGTCGGCGCCAGGAATGAATTAAAGAAGTTCGGTAGGTGGGTGGGAAAAACTGCACTGTTACATGAAAAGACTATAAGACAAGAAGGAGGAATACATACTTTTTACTTCGGCGAAAGTGAGGGGTACACGGGGTGCGAGGTTTGTGCTGGGCCGCGTGATATACGAATAGAGAACTGCTACTACATAATTCTCGAATGATATAATCATAACCAACTCTGGCCGCGGTTTGCGATCTGTGATATGGACGTTCTTTTTCAACGAATTAATTTCCCTTTATGGCCGACAGCAACAGCCTAGGCCTGCGTTGTCGTGGAAAATAACAAACAACTTTTTCACTCAGCGCGACTTTTTTGGCTCTCCACAACGAATTTTGTTCTGTTCCTCTCTCATCAAAGTCATTAAAGCACCATTAGGGATATTTTCCTTGGACGCTCATGTTCGTAATTTCCCCGAAAAAAATCCTGTTCCTGGAGTCGAGAACAAACTTGCTTGAGGGTTTTCTTGGTCTTTGACTCTCTCACCACTACAAGAGTGGGTGCCCGTGCAAGAGCCTGTGAACAAAAGAGCATGATGGTCCCGCTTTCCTTCTTCTTCTTCTTTTTTCACATTTTTTGTTTTTCTTTCAAGTTCAAAACTTTCTAAAACATCAATTTGCAGTGCGGTTTTTCTTGAAGGTTCTTGTAGTTTACACTTTCGAGAGCTGTTAACTGACGGGTCGAAAAACGTAGTAAATCTACATTCTTGCCTACCGCGATAAATATCTTTAAGCGCAAGGTCTTACTACAAGAAAATGGGTCCTGTTTTGCATTACAAGGTTGTGTGCCTCATTCATAGTAATGCTGATGCTGATGCTACTAAGTACCCAGTTGCGGGTTATATAAGAAAATCATAAAGTGAGAATCTTCATCGGGTTATATAAGAAAATCATAAAGTGAGAATCTTCACCATGGTTCCTTCGCGCCTAGTAGACAACTGCGAGACGAGCAGGAGTCCGTCAAAATACAATACCGGCGTGCAAAACATTAACTAACAATGTGAAGGCAGGTTGTCGGCAAAAGTTATGCGATCAAATGAAAGCCAGTGAGAGCATTGCCGTGTAGAGCAAAAGCAAAAAATTTTCAAGCGAAGTGAATTTCTGTCTATATAGTACAATTTGAGTATCCGATTCAATTTATTCCCCGTTACAAACAAACAATTTATTCCCCGTTATCGACTTATTCAATATCAATATCCTTTTTCAGTATCAATATCACCCATTTTCCTCATTTTTAGCTAACTTTATCATTATCTTTCGTCTCTTTTATTCTTTTTCCAAAAAATCATTAGCTTTCTAAAGTGGATTAATAAGATATAGCAAAAATTTTACGAAAACGGAACGCGCTACAACTACAAGTGCAAATAAAATCTTTTTTTGATTTGCATGCAAAGAATTTTGCACGAAAACAGAAACTGGTTAGACTTTGAGATGAGTATCGGAAGAACGTCTCGCTCTCACTCATGCATGAAAAAAAGAAAAACCGATTTTACGTTGGACCGATAAACCGATGGGAAAAAGTATGCACTGCAGCCCCTGCCGTCTCACCGAACTTTGTCTCGTTGCCCTTTGAAGCAACTAGGATGAGAACAAAATCTGGGAGTGCTCGCTTGTTGAAGTGTCAAAGATTTCCGAAGAGGACAGGGGTACCGGTTCACCTGCTACGGAAACACAACAACAACGTGCATAGGAGAAAGGAAGCGGAGGACGAAAATGAAAACAGGAAGAAGAAAGAAAACCGAGTTCAAAACGAAGACGTACTCGAAAAACGAGATCGATATCGATAGACGAAAAAACGATATAGGTCGAGCGTAGAAATAGAGAGCGAATTCGAAATCGAAAAAACGAATACAAAAAAGCCCGACGAGCAAGATCACGAGGCAATGTCAAAAACGAAAGTCAAGCTCATACGATTAACGAATATCATATCGTACTACTCGCGATAAAACGAAATCATGAGAACAGCATGAGAAATTGAGATAAGACCGAGATGAAACATAATGCACAGGTCAGAATAGGATCTATGACGAGGATGAGTAATGAGGATCGACATATGGGGATCGAAAACAATAGCATATAAAAACACATGAGATCTACGTAGAGCACCGAAACTGGGGAGCAGCAGAGAAGTCTCATTCTCTCGTCTCTCTGGAAAAAGATACAGGACACTCAGGACCGGAAGAACAACACAGATAGAAGGTGCGGTGATATGGAAAGTGGAAACGTGAAAAACACCATTGGAAAATCAAAAAAGTCACAGATGATGACATAAAATTTGGGACTTTAGGAGCCTCACCCGGGGTGAATACAGGTATGCAGCGGGACATAGCAATCCAGATGCACAGATCAAATTTTAAGGATATAAAATTTGATGTGTGCTTCCCTCAGGGCAGCAGATGCAAAGGGCAAAGGATCTAGAAAATACATAGCATGTAAAAAGGAGGATCCGCCATACAAAAGGCTGCGAGGGAATTTAGGGATTGAGATGTAAAATGGAGGATAAGGATGAGGATCGACAATCAAATACTGGAATTTGAATTCCAATACTTGCATGCAGAATGTCAAGAGGACACGGCGGAGAGAAACACTGTCTAGCCACTTGTTTTCGCAGTGGCGACTAATTAAAATATCTACTGTCTTGCGGAAAATGTTAAAAGAGAGCAGAGGTTTCATTCTGAGAATGAGCTCTGCTATTTCTCTAAAGAAAAACAAGGCTAAGTTATTGTTAGCATAAAAACGTAAAAAACTACCACAAAAACTAGAAAAAATTGCACTTTTTGATATACACGAACGGCCTGTGACGTAGCGGTTTACAGCGAAATTAAAAAGACTATTTTTAGAAAACGTCTTGAAGTAGACAGTGTTTTTTATTTATTGTTAATTCGAGGTCTAGAAAAACCGCAGAGTCTCCCATTGATTCACACTCTAGGGTGAGTCCCGTGTCGGAGTAGATGGCTTTCCAACTCGTCACGAAGTTGGTGTTCTCCGAAATAATGTCGTCTACGAAACGACAAGTCCCCTTGTAGCGCTGGCGTTCTGCTGAACTTAGGGAAGATAAAAAGTTTGCTTCAAGTGCACATAAGCAGGTATCTATAATGGAATTTGCGCTTGACAAACCCATTGGTATGCCAATTTTTTGTAACAATGTCACACCAGCTACACATACATAGTTACACGTTACACAAGTCTTCATAATTTGATACAAATCGGAATACCGCAACACAAACTTCACATTGTTTCGGCATGACGGGAGAGATTTGGAGATTTTCATACCACTTTTATAAAACAAAAAATAATCATTGCGATGCTGATGCAAGACATTATGCATTTGAGAATTAAGTAATTTGATCAAAGTGCTATGTTTTAATTTTGTGTACATACTACTGAAATCTCCTTTGTAAAAAGACCTGTGTGCGCCTTGACAAATTTTCTTTCTAGCACCCACGGAATCTTTCACCCGGAATCCCTGTGGGATTTTAGTTAACACAAAATCCAAACAGTCTTTCAAACAATCACTTAATGCAGATATGGGAGTTTTATCTGTTGCAGAACAAATCGGTCTGAATTGTATCACAGGCAGTTTATGTAACTTGGGAGACGGATACAAATACGAGAGTCGTTTGGCATCAAAAATACACGTGCGCAAGGCAGGGGCCACACGGTCTGCAAGGAGAGCCTTCACATCATCGAGAGATTTTTTTGAAGTTTCATAGGCACCACCCCCAATAAGTTTACCAGGTTGGACATTGTGAATATTAACATTAAAATCATAGTCACGACCCTCTTGCAAACTGAATGACACCGGGGCATGAAAAAAATCAGGTATGCCTGGTTCCATCACAGAAACTTTGTTATGCGCTTCTTTTGGATTGTGGTCAGCTGTTAGGATTTTGAATTGGTGCAAGTTGTGAAACTCGGTGTCGTCGTAATCGCCCAGGATTTTCAAAAAGTTGACTACAAGTGCAAATAAAAATCTGCTATTACGAAAGTCCGAAACTCCAAATCGCGAACAGAGAGGTACCAAGAAAATCTGTGAACGAAACAGCAGACAAGAGCAGCTAATACTTTGTTTTTCGTCACATAAAAAACTGCACCACAAATATAATTTTCTGAAAGGCCGCTATGAGTCGTGTACTTTTCTGTAGCTGTAGGATATGTTGGACCGACCACTCGAACAACAGAAAAGTATAAAACTCGCTTCGAGTTGTGCACGGTCGCATTCGTTGAGATACCCACAAAAGACTGGAAAATTGGAATGTACAGGTTGTTTCATTTCGTTCTTTCATTCGTTTCTTCGCAAGCTTCTCATGCTTGATTTCGCTCGAAGAGAAAAAACGTTTTTCATCAAAAAACATTCTTCACAGATTCTTTTGTTCTTTCACGGCTCGGTGTGGGAAGACAGGATAGCCGACGTGAAGTAGCTTCCACGCTAAAAATAAATGAAAAGCATCACCCGCCTAACGCAGCCTCGGGAAGGTCAAGGTGTCCGAAAGCTGCTGGCGAAGCACCTCCTGGTTCGCAGGTCGGGCCGGCTGTAGAGGGGGCGCCGGCATCGTCATATCGTAAATGGTGGTCCGCTGCTCCACCAGTGGGAAGAACAACGCCTACTGCTGGAAGGTTCGCCACGTCATTGCTGTCTCCCGGCGCCGTCAGCCTTAGCTGCGCTAGGCCCTCCACGCTTTCAAGGATATCATTAGTATCGTTGTCGTGGTCCGCGGGTAGGGAATCGAAGGTGTCCACTCGCGTACTAGTACTGCCCACCTCCTGGAGTTCCGCTTCCGGACTACCTTCGAAAGAAGTTGGTGTCTCTGGATGATGAACTTCTATGTTCTTTTGGTTCTTGAAGCGTTGAACGATCAAAAATGAGTTCGTTGTATTTTTGGTTTTTCGGACGCAAACTATAAATAAAGCGAAAATCAAATTTACTTCATAGCACCTTCTTCCCCGAGGGACTCGCTGTTGTTCGAACCCCAGCTACGTGCTGAAAAGGCGCCCCCTAGCGAGGGGGTCCTGCTGCGGTCCTCAAGCGCTGCAACAACATCCCTGCCATTAAATGCGCAACTCCTTCCCCTAGCCCCCGCGCCCTGATCATGCTCGTACCACCGCCCTGGACGAGTGCTAGCGCTACTCGCTCCCGCTTCTTCCTGCCGGCGCGACCAGGATTGGGGAGGGGGACGAAGGGGCAGCTGCCTCGCCATGAAACTCGTGTGCTCGTGTCCGTCACGCTCCTCCTGGTGCGGCAGCGAACTTTCTCCGGGCGCGGACCTGGAAGAGGCAAACAAGCCCGGTCGCCTACCGGAGGCAGCAAGAGCAACTGCTGTAGTAGACAACAAAAACGGGGGAGGTTGATGGTGGTCCATCTGGTTGTGGTCCTGTTCATCCTCCGCAGTGGAGGAGGATTTCTCCGTTATTTCCCACTCGCTCTGATCCGACAAGTCGGTCAAGCCCCCGGGACTCGCAGGCCGTTTTTCTTCTTTTCCGTCTGCCGCCCGCTGCTCCGGTCGGGAAGCCTGGAGCAGCCCCCGAGCAGGCCACTGATATGCAGGCGGTAATTCGAGGGGAGGAATCCCGTCTGCACGACTCGCGGTGGCACCACCAGCAGGGGTCGGCGGCTGCAGAGGAACCGCGCTGGAACTACGACGCAGCCCCCGAGCAGGCCACTGCCAGTGATCCGCGCTGGAACGAGGTACTAGCTGCGAGCCGCCTTCGTCAATCTCACTGGGCGAAACAGATATAGTGCGTTCGCTTGTTCTGACTTCTCGGCTTGCTTCCTGCATATTCATCACCCCCACCTCTCGAGGACCGGGAGCGCGGTGCTCTCCAGGCCTACGAAGGAGCGCGCGCGCTCGGTGTAGAAGTTGCTCGTGTCGTGCGCCCGCCGGGTCATCGTTGTCAATCCCAGCGGCGGTGGTCCTACGCGTAGTATTTTCTCCAAGAAGGTCGCTGGCGGCCCCGAGCGGACGACGCCACATGGAGTTGTTATTTTTCCGGCCAAAATAAAACGCGCTGGCTTCATTGCCTTCGCCGAGGACGCTCCCGGGCAAAAACTCAGGAACTGGTGTTTGGGGCTCTACTTCTTCCACATCGATGTTATCACCTGCTGAAAAATTCTGTGTCGAGCCAGCGATGTGATTCAATGCATTGCAAATATTTATGTCTGGGTCTGGAAGGTTAGTGCTGTCTTTGGACGATTCTAAAAAAATTTGTAGAAGTGCGTGACCCGTAAGAGGAGTCCAGTTTGTGCTACGCGGCGGGGAGGGAATTTCTCATGCCGAATAGGAATAGGCATCAGGAGACCTTTATCCTAGGTCATCATCATCGGCGGATCGGCGGTAGTGCCTCGCCGGCCAGGTAGAGGTAGCTCAACGCTTATACATATAATGGCGAGCCTCGTTGTTGGGCTAAGTTCTCCTACGAGCCGAACGGATGGGCCCACTTCTAGATCGAAGCCATACCGCGTACATACTTCAGCTGAGGGCCTACCACTTCGGTGCGAACGTGTCAGCGCGTTCCTGCGGGTCCGCAGCCCGCTAGCCCGCTGCTAGCACGCAGGTTGGGTTCTAAAAACTGACTTACGCTCCACCCACAGTACGGCCATCATAAACGTTTGTTCTAAAAAGGGCGCGGGGCGTTCCGAACCGAAGATCCTAGGTCACGCATTACAGGCATCAAGGGCCATGCAAAAGATGCATGACAAACCTGGCAATCCCAATCTTTATCTTCTAGACCCAGACATATTTTTATTTGCATTTGATATATCCTTACCCTCCACCACGTCCTCTGTGGTTCTCCGCCAGAAAGACGGGCCTTCGTCGTCGAAAATGCCCGCATCGAAAACGCCCGGCGGGTGATCCACGATCGGCTCGTTCCGGTGCACAATGCTCCGCAATTCTGATAACAAGTGTTGTTCAAAGTGTCTCGTGCGTAAAAGCCTCCCCACCAACCAAGACAAGTCTCATGAAAATAAAGTGGCATCACGCGTGGTATGTTTCTGATGCGCAAGAACACCACGAAGATCATTCAGCAACTACAGCCAAAACTTGCTGCTTTCTGGAGCAAAGTCGCCATCTTGACTCTGGGGAGTTGGGGACGTTGTCACACGGGATAAAGTGCTCCTGCTGTGACAGTCGGGTCGTGGGAGGCTCAGCTAGCGTCGACGGAGCGAAAGCGCCTGTCGCGCACAGGAGAGGTGCAGTAAGTAGGAATGAGCATGGGCATGCTAATGTCCTCCGCCTTTTCGCGGTTGCACTAGCCCTAGGACTTCTACTTGCCGCGGACGAGTGAATTACAGCGCTACCTCCCCTGTTGTTCTCCCGCAGGTTGATTGCGGTCTGAGACCGGTCGAAGGACAACACGGGCGCGGAAGTATTACAATGAAAAATGCCCCCACCCCAGAACTTGGCAGCACTTTTATTGCAAAGCTATCCAATCATGAAAACACTCCCTATGTTAGTCCATGTTGCAGCGTCACAAATTTTCAATGTGGAATGGCTAAAATTTGTGTTGCAGAAACGCCCAGCAACAGCCGGGCCTGATATGTAAAAAATGCCTTGCTCAGTGTACGTAGGTTCTGCATCAGAAAGGCTCATTTGGTCTTTTCATGTATACGAGTACCAACAAAAAGATTTTCAGTTGTAAACCTTATGCATCATAAATTTTCGCATTTCCAACTTCATCCGGGGTCCTCGTGGGGACACTTTGTCTCCTTGTAATAGGAATCGTCGAAGATCGGCCGCGGGGCGGAGTTTCCTAGTGAAACTTCCGAAATATTTGCGGTTACGAGCTCCAAGTCTTCAGCTTCATCGTCAGCCGGTGTGTTGATGGGCAGCACGTGCTTGCTGCAAAAGACGCCTTTTTCACATTCACTGCGCTGTGCGCCGCGAAGCTGCTTTCTCCAGGGCACGTCGAATTCCGCAGCATCTGGTGCTGATGAAAACCCGTCTTCCTGTACTGACCCCATTGTTCGAAGTGCAGCAGCTGTGGGGGCACCTTGAAGAAAATGATCTTTTCGCCCGGCGTGTTGAGCCCACATCTTTGCGCCGTCGAGAAAGCCGCTATCAAATGCAAACATGTCTAGGTCTGGAAAGAACCTGTATGTAATCATGCTAATTTTTGGCGCATGGCTGCAATGCTTGCAAGTCATCTTGCAGCCAAGCATGAGGACAAGCTTTGGGGATGCCTTCTGATATTTATTTTTACCTAACTACACGCATTACAAATACCTTTTCTGCATGACAAGGAGAGCTACCCATTTCTTGCTGCTCTTGCAACACAGATATGCCAGGTGCAAGACACGCATTCACAAGTTCCACCTTTCCAGACCCAGATTGGTATTTGCAATGCATAGCCGCGGCCCCCAGCCCTTGCGTCGAGAGCGTTCATCATCTTTTTCTTCGCGCAAGCCGCGTTGGGGAATAAGCCTGCAGCGCCGCAGCTGCGGGCTCTACTTAAGACGGGCACCAGCATTGATGTGCTGCAGGAACTGGTGCTCGCAGAGACCTGCTTCATCTCGCAGGGGAGGGCGACATCCACGTCGTCTTCATCCTTCACACCACCAGTCGAAGATACACGTCTGGCTCTTTTCCACGACCTCCCCTGGCTGGTGCGATCTATTCCCCCGTCGGCACGTTTGCTCTCGTGCTGTGGAGTTCGTGGTCCAGTTTCTGTTGTAGCAGCCGTGGCGCTATGCAATGCAAATAAGTATGTCCGGGATATGGAAACTTGTGATGCTAAAATGTGGATGATGGAAACAGTTCCGAATGCATCACAGCATGACACCTTATTTTCAGAACACTTTCTCATAGGCAATCCGCATGAGAAACTAACTGCGTTCTTGCATGTACAAAAGAGACTGCGACTTTCGTTGGCTATGCAATACATATTTCCTAGATAATATGGAGAACTAGCACTAACAAGTTCCAACCTTCCAGACGACCCAGACATTACAATTTGCATTTGATAGGCACCGTACCCGACGACCGTGCTTGTGCGCTCGTAGTGATAGACGTAGCCGAGGACGAAATAGCACACTTGCGCGGCCGCGCCACGTCTTCTTCCGCGCGTTGGCGTTGACGGAACCATCTCGGGGACTCTCCGGCGCCGACGTCGGTCCTTTTTTATCGTCGCGGTAAAAGCCCTCATCGCGATCCACGGATGCGTACGGACGAAAGTGGTGTAGGCCTTTAGAACCGGCGTAATTCGTAAATGCGGATTCTAGCGCCTCGCGCTGCGAGCAGGTTCTTCTGTGCCTTTTCTCACTGGTCCTCCTCCTGTTGCAATAAAAAAAGAGGTAAAGGTCAGCATAATTATTCCGAACTTCTTTAAACTGCTCCTAAAGATGAAACTGTATACAGCTAAGCTTTTTGTTTTTCCCGGTAGTTATATTCGCAAAAAATACTACTTCCATGACTCCAAAATGTAGACGTACCTGCGGGGAACTCGCAAGTCTGCGCTTTCGGAAGCGAGAGCGACCTTTTTCCCATATTTGGTCCTAAATTTCTTCTTCTTGTTCGTTGTCGGGCACTTTTCTTTCGCGCGACACTTTCTTCTTCTGTGTCACTCGTCTTCTTTCGGGTTATTTCTTCATCTCGTTGATGCTTCCGCTTGAGGGTTCTTATCGATTACTGCTGCTTGCAATGGGAGCAGGACGTAGCAGACTCAGACGCTGCCGCGGCCTGCCGCCCCCCCCCCCTAGT
Source organism: Amoebophrya sp. A120 (assembly GCA_905178155.1). NCBI lineage: Eukaryota > Dinophyceae > Syndiniales > Amoebophryaceae > Amoebophrya > Amoebophrya sp. A120. The sequence goes on along the minus strand of CAJINV010000011.1, from coordinate 1,602,842 downwards.
GTGTCCCATTTCACGATCTTTTTTAATACTGCCGCGATAAAAAGTAGATCTTTGTAAGTACGCTGCAGGAGCTGCTCTTTTATTTCGTTGATGACATTATAATTGACGAAGTGCAACAGAAATCAAAAATGCCCCCGCCAAAAAAATCTACGAAAAGATCCGTTCGCCGAAAACAAAAAAAAAACAGCTTTGTGATCAAACGAGCTGCAAAACTGCGTGTGCTCCTGACATAGCAGCGATACGTGAAGACACCAGCACGGTGTGGCTGTAAACTGAGCTTGTCCTTTTTCGAGTAAGATCAATTATATCTAGAACACATATGTCGTTCTATCAGTTTTTCAAGAGGTACTGCTGGTGTACGTCGAGCAGGAGGTAGTATCGCAGTGTTTTGTGTCATTATTTCGTCAACTTGATTAGCTGCAGCCATACCCGTTGCAAGAAACGTGCTTTCGAAGTGCCATCTCCTTTGGAGTTGCGCTTGCGCCAGATGAAATGTAGAGAGGCAAAAATTGCGCCATGCTGAGGATGATGGTCGGCGCACGCATTTGGTTACCAGATGATTTATATTTTCTCAGTTTCTTTTTACAGCTACTACCACACAGGTGTAGTCTTGTTTCACGAGTCCTCAACGGTGGCTACTTTATTTTGCTTTTCTTTTTTCAGTATCAAATGCAAATATCTCTGGGTCTGGAACAGTGGAACTTGGGATGCGTGTCTTGCATTCCTAGAAAATCTGTGTTGCATGAACAGCACATGAGGAGCTTCCTTCGTCATGCAAAAACGCGAAAATTCGTGACGCGTGCTAGGCATCAGCAGGCGTCTCAAAAACTTGCCATGTTTGGCAGCCATTGCAAGCGCTTCAATCATGCTCAATTCAGCATCACAGACAGGTTTATTCCAGACGCAGACATATTTGCAGTGCATATTCAGACTCTGCACCCCACGGAAGCCAACCCCCGACTGTTCGGATGCCAGCGACCGGAGCTCCAGGTCGGATTCCAAGTAACTGTTGTTAGTCCCGGCACTGTATGTATTGCAAATATGTCTGGGTCTGGAAGTAGGGTGTAACTTGTCATGCAGATTTTACATGACCCGTGACGTCTGTGATGCATTCCCTAGCATCTTCACAGACTTTCTGAGTGCTTCTTGAACTTGGTGCCTATCCCGCATGACAAGTGCCCTGTTCGCGTAACAAAAACTACTAGACTTCTCTTGCTGCTCAGGCAAGACAGATCTTTTTGGAATCCAAAAGCAGCATCACAAGTTTCACCTTTCCAGACCCAGACATATTTGCAATGCATACACTGGAATTCGGCCTGGAAGAATTCGCACTTTGCTGTTGCAACTCGTAAGTCTTTATGCATTGCAAATATGTCTGGGTCTGAAACTTGTGATGCAAGGAAAGGAATAATGAGCACGCTGCAATGCGCTGCCCAGCATAGCAAGTTTTTCCGTGGTTCTGGGTTGCGTACTCCGCATGAAGAGATAGAGAAACTGCGTCTTTGCATGACAGGCAAGAGGGGCTCTTTGCGGCCACGCACTACAGAGTTCAGAGTCATGCCAGACTAGACAAATCTCGGAATATCCAGACCCAGATGACATATTTGCATTCGATAGTCTTCTTTTCGTTCAGAATTCTTTCAATGCCGGCTTGCTCGTATCCTGTTCAAAACAAGCATCGCACTCGTAGTAATCGCAGTCTTGAATGAAACGGAAAAATCTTCTGTCCAAGGACCACAAGGAGCTAAATCTGCATGACAAATGTTCTGTGTCATGATCATGCTGAGCTAATTTGCAAAAATGCAATGGCTACTAGTACGATAATTTCCCAATTGCAATTCATAGCCCGAAGGGGCGGCTTTCTTGGTTGTTTCTGTTGAAGCCCAGCATCTCGTCGTATCCAACGAAAAAAATGTAATACAGTTTTTACACATTTGTTGGCAATTCAGCAAGACAAATTTTCTCTGCATGAGAGAGGAAATTTGCAATGCAGAGATCATACGGGAATAAAACACGCATGAAACGAGGCACACATGCCTTTCCGGCTTGAGAGAGGATGTCTCTGTTGCGCGTTCTGCAACACAATCATGTGTAACTGTAACACTATTTTCTTTGCATACGTCGTCCTCGTCATCCACTACGTTTCCGTATCCTGTGTAAAAGTATCGCACTCGTATAAATTATTTCTCATGCTGAGGAAATTTGCAATGCATTTATACGAATAGTACGATACTTTTGCAATTCATATTCCGTCCGAATCCACAAAATTCCCATCGGCGTCGAAACCTGGCTTGGTTTATTTGAGAAATACATGCAGATACAGGAAAGCACCTGCAGGAGGAGCCCATGAGTGCTATATAAATAATGTAAGTATGATGTCCGTAGTAGTTGTTCTTTATGCTATAATTTCCAGCACAGCGACTACTTAATACATCATCCCATCAACTATACAAAAGAAAATCTCATTGCACCTGCTCCCGCTGCCATTTCATCTCTATTCCGACGTTGATCATGCCGTGATTTATTCCCGCTCCTACTCGTTCCGCCCCCGCGTTGCTTCGGAGACCCGCTGGGACTCCTTTTTTATCAAAAGGAAAAATCCCCCCTCCCCATATCGAAAACGAAATTTGTGATGCGTTATTTGAGTACACAAATAGACTTGTATTGCTAGAAGGCCAAGAGCTGCAGTTGTGGCCTCGCTTGCAGGCAATTTGTCGCGCTGTTCCCCACTTCCAGCTGCCTCCTGTCATGCTGAAGATGCAAGGCTTTCCCACGCCACCCAGCACTACAGTCCGCATCTTTTCCCTTGTAGCATGACAAAGCTGATTTGTGACCAAAAATCTGCATCACAGATTTCCGTCTTGATATGGGGAGGGGGGATTTTTCTTCTTGATATTTTTCCGCCTTCCCCCTCACCCTCGTCATCCGATGCGGAGCTATATCAAACGCAAATGTAATGTCTGGGTCTGGAAACCTGTGATGCTGAGTGGCATCGATTGACCATACTCCTGAGCGCAGCCAAGCATGACAAATTCTAAGGAAGCCTTCTGGTGAAGCGTACTGCGCATTAGAGCCTGCGCTTCTGCAGGACAGATTTATTTGCTGGTCATGCGCGCTTTATTTCTTGGTCACGCAATACAGATTTTGCAGGAATCCAAGACACGCAATACAGGTTCCACCTTTCCAGACGCAGGCACATTCGCAATGCATAAGCTACTGGACGGCGGTGGCTTCCCGTCGTATACTCTACAAAAGCATCGTGCTCATCGTAGTAATTGCAGTCCTCGCGCATGACAGATGATCCATGGTCATCATCATCTAAAGGGATTATATCGGCACTCCAAATTGCATATCGTCTGTGTTCGTCAAAATAAAAATTGTAATGCAAAAATTCATACGCCTCCAGTTCCAGTACAAAATACTTTTATTGTGTTGACAATGCATACGTCCACGTAAGTGACAATCTTGGTCCCGTCGATCAAGTCTTTGTACCTTCTCCCGTTCCACTGCACTCCGCTCGTTCCGCTGCGTGTTACGGTCGCGGACTGCGATATGGAGGCGTCAGGATCGAAATCGTCAGAGTTGAAATAATTTGTCATACATAAAATACAAGCCACAAAATGCCTGTCTTGCAGAGTAGGCAAGTGAGGCAGATTGTAAAAAGCCTGCTGACGGGTAGAAAGCGAGCTGCTAAACTAGCATGACAAAAGCCGTCTTCCTTACCCAAACAGCACGACAAACTGGATTTAGGTTCTACCCAAATTTGTCATGCGCCGCTTGGAAACTGGCCGCCAACTGTGATCCGCTTTATGCATCACAAAGTATTTCAACTTTGTCTTTGTCGATTTCGATCCTGACACTTCCATATGCGGCCGCCGTTGGCTGCTAGACCGTTCCCGCTGGGGGGAGAAATCGTGTGGACTGCAGGCTTATGGATTGCAAAAATGTCTGGGTCTGGAAGATTTCTAGATTTGTCATGCCTATTTTCCATGACCCGTGATGTCTGTTATGGATGCCGTAGCATCACAGATTTTTAGAGCGCTTTGCGATACCTCTACCGCATGAGAAATGGCCTCTCCGCGTAGCACAAACTGGAGTCCTCTTGCTCGTCATGCAATCCAAACTTTTTTAGAGTCCACAGACAGCATTACAAGTTTAGAATCTTCGAGACCCAGACATATTTGCAATCCATAAGGCTCCTTTCTGTGCCGGTGCAACAACTTGTGAGGAGGTTTTCTTCCCTGTATCGGTCGTGCCTGAGCTCTTCTGTGGCCCATATTTTTCTTGCAGCTTCTGTAGCCCGACCTGCAGCAAGTCGTCGGCGTCAAACCGCATCATGGGACGGGGTCTGATGGAGGTCGTTTCTGTCGTTTTATCTTGATCTATACTGAGTAAATTTCCCGTACACGACGTACAAAAAAAGCGGTGTCTGCATGGCAAAATTGTGTTTCCTTTATATTATCCTATTCAGCATGACAACTGGGAGTCGCATGCTAGTGTAGGCTGGAAAATGAATTTGCGATGCAGTTTGTACGTCGTCGTGTAGGTGTTCCTTAATTTTTTGTTGCGTATCATCATCATCGGTGCTCTGAAGCTCTTCCGCGGGCACATTGCATTCCATATGGCGTTCTCAACCGTTACATTCTCAACTGTTACACGAATGTGCAATGCAAGACTAGCAAAAGTCAAAAGGGGGACGCTGCATCTGTAGCATTACAAGTTCCGCACTGATTTAGCCGCTTTTTAGCCCTTCGCAAATTTTTCATGCGAAGCAGCTTGATCATGTAGTAGATGCTTATGGAGCTTCTGCATGACAAATTCATGTAACAGTTGAGAACGTAACGTTTGAGAATCCCATATTCCAGGGTGTGATCGTCTAGGTACATGATGTCGTATTCTGGTGGGGACAGCTGCTTAGAGGACACAGAAGTACCGCCCGCATTTTTGTCCTCGCCTTCTGGGACGACCACACTGCTCCGTCTAAGCACAATCACGTCGAAGTGCAGATCGTCCAGCTATAAAAGCCTCAGGTTGGAAATCCTCAAAGTGAAAATAATTTGTAATGCAAAAAACCGACTCCAGTTGAAGCACCATTTCTAGTCGGCGCACGACAAATTTCCCGGGCACTCAAAACGTGTCTGTCATGCTAATTAGGCAAAGAGGCGCCCTTCTGTCGTGCTCATCAGCAGCCCAATTCTGAACCCATAGAAGCACAATAGTCGGCCTCCAATGCGTCCGCTGCAATACAGGGTTTTTGCGTCGCATTTCATGCATCACAAATTATTTCCACTTTGAGGATTTTATCCATTCTGAGGCTTTCATACCAGCGTGCGATGGGCGATGTCACCAGGCTTCTTGCCCCCAGCCGAAGTTCTTGCAGCGGCGGAGGAGGTCGCGCCAGTCATTTTATTTTTTGGGAGGACAAGGAGAAGGAAGAGCTCGAGCAGCAAACTGAATGAAAATAATCATAGTTCTAAGTAAAGCTCTATAGCACGACGTCGTGTGCTAGAAATGGCAACGGAAGGATGTCCACGCGCACTCGCTCTCTTTTAAAATATTGCTTGCCATCGGGACGACAGGTTGTAGCTCAACTCACGTTCTTACAGGACGAAGATCAACACATCACTCGTCTCTCTTTTTCAAGTAAGAAGACCGTCTGGGTCTGCTGGGTGTTCGTACAACTTTGGTCAATTCATCTGCCCGTGTTCCGCCTCCCGTCCCACCCGCAAACGCAAATATTATAGACAGACTACAACAAGTCGACACGAGTCCTTCGAAACAAACCAGAAATTTGCCCGCTCGACTGCTTTTCTCCCCAAAAAGGTCGCAGTTTATTTTCATGTTTTTTCACAGCAAAAATTGCAGCTCCGAGGAAGTTAGTAGCGTACTATCCCTTCTTAAAAGTTTCTCGGAAGCGCCGGCCTCGATCAATCTGCAGGGATTGATAAAGTAATTACTTCGCAGCGCCTCGCAAAGAAACGGGTCGTCGCTTCCCCGTGTCTGTGTGAAAAAATTTTCGGCTGGAAAGTAACTTGCCATACTTGTTGGAGATGACTCAGCAATATCAATATGTTGTTTTTAATCATCAAGAAATCGATAGTGTACCATGAAATTGAAAACCAGGAGTATAAAATGATTGTGCTATCGTTGCAACATGTAGTTAACGTAAAAGAATAAGCGGATGTAGTGTGTATCATGTATGAAAACTAACTGTGAACAAGGAGATGTCAAATAAACGTCAAAGGTGGACGTCCGTCGTCCTCTTTAAGTTGTGCAATAAATTCGTACTAAAGCCGCACCCCCTCCGCCACAGGAGACGTCGGCGCGCTGCAAGTGTTGTCGTATACTCCACTTGTTAGCGAAGTGCGTTTCTTCTTGCCGAGCCCGGCTTTGAACCCGCACTCGAGCTGCCCCCCCGTGATCCTTCCCCCACCCTGGATTATCCATTGCAAAAGCTTATCGTGCTCGTAGTTGTAACTGCAGCTACCACAAATGTCCACTCGTTTTTTCAGCAAGAAATTGCAACACTCTTGTACTTGTTGAGCATCAAATTGAAATACGTATAAATGCAGTCACTTCTACTACGGCCAACATATACAACTTTTGCAACGCGTATGGATGGATCGCTGGCGATTCCCGTGGACTTCGTTTTCGCTGAGCTGGCGCCGGTGGACAAGTCAGAGCCGGCGGGGTGTGTGTTGGACGCCGCAACCGTGGATCCCCCCGTGGACCCGTAGTAACTGGGCGCCAGCGCGGAACCAAGTTGCTGCTGCTGCGAAAGAACGGCCGTGCCGATCGCCGGATCGGCAGGAGGTGGCGTCAGACCGAAGTGCGGGGCGGTCGATTCGACGTACTCGTATTCTCCTTGCACCGGCGCCCGGAACGACTGCTGCGCGAAGCCCGCCGGAGACTTGGATGCATTCGGGGCGCCGGTAGGGGCCGCATCAGACTCGTACTCATCCTCCACCTGGAAGCTTCCATCATCTTCATCGCCGTCGCGATACACCACCGACTGCTGCCACCACCCGCGGCCCTCGCGACAGTCCCGGCAGAGACAGTAGACGACAATGGAAACAGCGATCACGCCGATGACGCCGAGGACGATGGCGATCACGACGCAGGCGTCGCACTGGGTGTCCTTCCTGGTGACGCTCTGAAGGACCTGGAGAAGTGCGGAGGATGAGGAGGTGTAGGTCGCGTCGTCCACGGCTTGGGCTACTTCACCAGCACCAGCACTGGCGAGGTTCTCTCCACCATGAGTCGCGAAGGTTGCTGCTGCAGCTTGTTCTGGTTGTTGTACTAGTGAAGACAATTGTTCTACTGCGGGTCCAGCTGCGTGCTGGTTTGCTGGGATCATTTCTTGAGCATTCTGTTGGACATCACCACCGGAGTGAATCTCCAGAAAGCTTCGCACCATAGCCGACGCTTTGCCGATCATGCGGGCAGGTAAATCAATGATCCTATCGGGTTTGAAATTGATGAAGAACTTGTCTCAAATTATTACTGGTTGTGGCCTCGACGGTCGCTGTAACACTAAAGGCACATAAAGTCGGCTCGAGGATGAACATCAAAATCAACAATAAAAAATAAATCGATCGCAATTGTAGTAACAAGTTGAAAACAGAAAACAAAATGAAGTCAACACAAAAATATCTTGAGTTGTTGGAGTCCTGCATTATAATGATAATTCGAAAGATGAAAATAAACTTCTGTACTGGTAGAAGTGCTGTCGAGCGTGGTTTATTCTGTTTTCATCGAGTAGCGAATATCGAGGACAGTGTCCACCGACGGGGATAGATAGGATACTTACAAGCGCGAAGCGTCGGCTGAATCGACGCCGCCACAACCGAAGCAAGCTGGCCCGAAGACCTCAAGATGAAAACCGGAAACGGGGGGTGGACAAAAACCGAAAGTAGTCAACACACGACTTTGCTGTACTTGTACCGAGGTGATGGATATGGTAATGGTTGGACCCACGAAACAAAAATATGACCGACTGATGTTCATGATAACCTACGGTAACCGATGTCCTTGGCCGCATTGTTTCTCTTTTAATAGCGCAATATTGTTTATTCTCTTTCTTTACATATACGTCGCAAATCTTGTTCCTAGATCAATCGAAATCACGAACTACAGTCTGCAGATGTAGTTCTTGCGCTGCATGCTTTCATCAGAAAGTTTTTTTTCATCTTCTGTGGGCCGCACAACCTTTAAATTAATCGGGCGCAACCAGGGTGGTCTCCAACGAACCTTGTTGCGATCGCAGGGAACTACTCACTCTTCCGCAGATCTCTGTGGAGATGGTATCCAACGACCTCTCGGCTTAGTTTTCTAGGTGGTGTAGAAGTGTGTGAAGCGGGTCAGTGGGCCACTAGGAACAGGCACAGACACATCAACCGAAATAAAAAGGAAGAGCAACATACTTAGCACCTGTCGTGCCGTTTCTTCGCTGCACTTATCGGCTCTCTTGCGCAGCGAGGAAGCAGGCAACTTCTCGGTGCCGTAACTCACCGCCTGCTCACCATGTGAACAGCTGTAGCATGTGAACACCCGCCTGAAGGAACAAGCAGTCTCGAGCCGAAAGGCGAGGGGGTCGGAAAAGTACAACTTGCGAGCCACGAATACGGAGCCGCCATGAAATAAGGAGGACAAGAAGCCTGCTGACTCACCTCGTCTCATGCGGATCAACATCATCTGAAGTGGTCTTTATGATGTTCAGCTGTCTTTGTCTTTTTATGTTCTTTGATGTGATTTGTATTGAAATTGAAAAAGAAAGTCTCATTCACAGATCAGGACTATCGGCCGCGGCGCTCGCAGGGTTGCTCCGCTGTGGAGTACTACTCCACAGCGGAGCAACCCTGCGAGCGCCGCGGGCTACGAGTTCCCGGACTTTCCGCCTACTCAGTAGGCGGAAAGTCCGGGAACTCGTAGCCCATGAGCGCTTGTAGCTGCTCCCACTCTTCCGGGGTCTGTGGCAACACGAAGTCTGGCGGACCGTCGACCGAAGCGGTCCGGACGAAACCACCGGTTTCGTAATTCGGCTGTGCGATCGCTGCGTGGTATCATGAGAAAATGAAGCGGCCTTCTTCCCGATGCTGAAAAATCAGAAGCGGTATATTCAGAAAAAAACCGCGCCATGATGCAAAACACAACCTACACCGCAGCAATTTGATGCTCCCTATCAGGTCAGAGAGAAGTAGGGCTGTTGCTTGAACGCTTCATGTGCATCCAAATCACCACTCAGCGTTAAGAAGTACTTACAACACGCTTTCGCTTCGTTTTGACAAACATGGGGACAACGGGGCCGAATTATACTTTCATTTTCATAAGGCGTCGCTCACAACCTTACTCCCAACCTGTTCTCCGGTGAAGTAGAAGATGCAGCGTCAAGAGCAGCAACATGTTCATAGCCCAACATATGCACCTCGATGCCAGGAGCAGGACGAGGGCTTGGCTCCGGAAGAGTGCTGTTGATACTTTTCTCAACATCATTTTCTACCCTCCAGATCGCATGGCAAGCCGCCTCGCGGTGGCTGCGCACCTCCTCGAGCGCATAGTTCTGAACGATCGACTGAACAGAGCGCTCAAAGAAGCTGGATATTGACAGGAAAAATCCCCCTTCCCCATATTGAAAAGGTATGTTTCCGAAAATTTGTGTTGCTGATATGTGGCCACAAATCAGGTCTGTCTTGCAAGAAGACAAGCGCAGAGGCATCCGCCCAATTGTGGAAGCGATTTGGCATGCTGTTGGTCCTAGAGGGTAGCGGCCGTTTGCAATGCTACACAACTACACCTGAGCGCTCCCAGCTAGGCTGCGGATGTGGCCGCAATGCCTTACTGCAAGACAAGTCGGATTTGTGTATGCAAATCAGCATCAGGAACTTCCATTTTGATATGGGGAGGGGGGATTTTTCATTTTGATACTGGATATCTTCAGGCCTGCGCTCGTCGTGCTTGTGGCTCGGCGGGGCTGTGGCCGCGGGGCGCCAGCACCGGTAGAAGTATCATTGGAGGACCCCCGCTCTCTGTGTTTGTGAAGTAGAGGAAGAGAGCTCATCTGCCCCCGCGTCCGAAGATGATCCTCGACGGTCGCATGATTATAGAGACCCATCCGAACAGAGACTCTCGGCCGAAAAAAAGTAAACTGCCAAGCAAATTGACCCTCGGAGTCCGCGTACCAAAGAGCTATCCTGTGTAAAAACGTAGTACCACTCACGGCATATTCATATTCAAGATGGAAGATTTTGATTTAATCAGATTTGCTAGACAAAAGAGGCTGCCGGGGGTTGTACAAGATCAAGAACTACATCTAAGATTTTCATAACAAGTATGGGCGCGGCGCCTTTACACAGGATAAGAAGACGACTGTCACTGGTCGTTCGTTGGAAATCAGTACCAGTGTGACCGTGCGACGCCGAAATGCGTGGTACAGGCTTGTGCTGCGCTGGGTCAACTGGTAATCCTCTTTGGACCTCGATGGCCCAATGCAAGACGCTTCTGCCAAGGGGTAGTGCGAGCAGTGGCAGGCTGGCCGGTCCGAAGCGTTTTTTTACATAAATCCGTAAATGGCCAACGAAGTCGACTTTTCTTCGATCCAGCTTGGAGGACACCAACGGAGAGAAACGAGCCGCAGTTCCTGGAGGCGGTTCCTCTCCTGCGCGTACTCGAAAGTCAATTTCCGTCATGTATCAAAGTGAAAAATCCCCCCTCCCCATATTGAAACGGAGATTTCTGTTGCTGGATCTGAGTACACAAATCAGCTCCGCCTTGCAGTGAGGCACTGCAGGCAAAGCCTAAGCCTGTGCAGGGGTGCTTTCAAAGCACCCCTGCACAGGCTTAGGCTTTGGCGTGGTGCTTTCAAGGCACTGCTTTGGTGTAGGTGCTATAGCATAGCAGAGGCCTGTCATGTAGCCGCAACAACATTACAAATCGCCTGCATAAGTCGGCGGATTCTTTGCGTTGGTTTGCTCTCTTGCAAGAGAGACAGGATTTGTGGTCACAAATCAGCATTACAATTTTTTTTAGGAGTATACCTTTTCAGTATGGGGAGGGGGGATGTTTCCTTACGATATCATGCGTTCTAGCTCCTCCGAAAACAACGAAGGAGGTTCTACGCGGACACGTGTGCTGTCGCTCGCCGTGCTGGTAGAGTTGTAATCGCCCTGTATTATCATATCGAAAAGCGCCCCTAGTACTTACCCCAAGCTCCTTCGAAGCGTTTCCCATTCAGAACGTTCGTCCAATGCAAACAGACTGCGCAAAGATATTTTTTCCCAATCGAAATAAGAACAGTCCTCCTCTTGCATGCATCAGCGTCGCAAGTCTTCAGTGCAGAATTAGCAAAAATTTGATGCGTTGCAAAATGGCACAGCAACAGCTGCGCTTCTCATGTACTGGAATCTGGATCAGGTAGACTCCTCAGTACCAGTAGCTCCTGAATGCAAGACAAAACCTTTCCAATCGGAAACTGCGCATCCGAAATACTTATTTCTGGGGGTCGTCCCGGGGCACTATTCATTGTCATACGGGAAGGAGGACCTTCATCGGCCTGCGGCTGCCACCCGCTCCCCTCGCCCTCCCCGCCACTCTCGGCACGGTCTGCGGGGAGGTTTGCCGCCTGGCTCGTTCTTTTTTGGTGCGTTCTTGATGTGGCTTCCCTGCGCAGCGAAACGGCCCGTGCGCCTTGCAGAGAAAAGAAACCGCCCGTGCAGCTGGATATTAGTACAAGGAAAAGTACAAAGACGACTGGCGGGAAAAGGAAGAGGAGCAATAACATATGAATCCGTACGTGTAGTTCCTCCTTGTGCCTACTCATGGTAGTTGCCCGCCTTCTGCCGATGCAGCTGTAAGAATCAGGCCCGGAAAACAACATCAAAGTAGGTTCTGCGCAGTAGATCAGTGAGGATACCAAATAGACATCGCAATTGAAATTGTAACAAATTCAAGTTGAGAACAGAAAAAAAAATAACTCAACACAAAAATACCTTGAGTTGCTGGAGTCCTGCATTCGAAAGATGAAAATGAAATTCTGTACTTCTAGTAGAAGTGCTGTCGAGCAGCGCGGTTTTCGTTTATGTTTTCATCAAGAAGTAAAAGCAAATAGCGAAGACAGTCCACCGACGGGGATAGATAGCACAGTACGAGAGCTGAAAAATCGGCGACGCCACGACAACCGAAGCAAGCTGGTCCAAAGACCTGAAGATCATGAAAGCCGGACACGAGAGCTGGAGAAAAACCGAAAGTAGTGCGTTGTACTTGCAAGTACCGAGGTGATGGATATGGTAATGGTTGGAGCCAAGAAATAAAAGTGGGACCGACTGGTGTTCAATCATACCCTACAGTCGACGTGACCGATATAGTCATTGGCTCTGTTTATTTTGTGTTTCGCATACTAGTACTACGTACCAGAACTGTCTCAGTCTCTTTTTGTTCTTTACATTACGCACACTTCCTAGATGATATCGAAATCACGAACTACAACCTGCGGATGCGTTGCTTTCTTGTTTGACGGTAGGCCGCCGGCGCTGCCATTTTTATCATATCAAATCTTTATGTTAGCACTTCATGAGGTCGTGGTCCCCCTGCTGATCGATCAAAAGAACAAGTGGTGTCGTTTGTAGCCACATGAAATGAAGACCATGTTCTTGAGAAGAACTAACACGGAGTTCAACAGAGGTAGGCGGGAAAGTCTTCACTAGATTTCGTTCTATTTCATCTCCACGTCCTCTCCTTTGATGCAGCTCCGGGTTGTAGAAGATTAAACATAAACAATGTCCCGAGCACCTTCTACTACCGGTATTAAAACAGCTCCAGTGGCAAGACCTCGGCGTCAAATAGCATGGTGCCGCCCCATCTGGTCCGTAAGGTGGAAACCAACGCGTTGCCGATGGTGTTATGCATTGCAAAAGCGAGTCGTGTAGTATGAATTGCATGACAAATTTTCTCACGAAGATCGTTGGAACTTGTCATGCGGATTCAGACAAGAAACCAGATTTGTCATGCATGATTGCGATTACTACTAGTGCGACTACACTTTTGCAAAGCATAGGTGTCCTGGGACACCAACTCCGGTGGCAGATCGGACACGGTTGCGGAAACTTTTTGGAACTTCGCCTATGAAAGTGCACAACTCTCCCTGCTCCCCCTCATTTGTCATGCAAAATCCCAAATCCGCGCTTTGCCTGTTAGCACTGTTAGAGTGACAGATTCCGAAATCCAAAACAGCACTACAATCCTCTAGGTGGAATTTGTCATGCAAAAGCTGCATCTTTGCGGTCAGCGCTTGTGTTGCTGTTCATGCAACTACACAAATGAGGGGGAGGGGGAGTTCTTGTCCACTCTCATATCGCCTGCCCGCCCTGCACAAGCCCGTCATAGTGGAAGAGGGTGAAGGATTTGCCGAGAAGTTTTTCTTCCTTCTCGAAGACGCCGCAGTTGCGAAGCTGTGTTTCGATTGTGATGAAGAACATGTATCATTTCACCATAACTATCCAAGAAGTAGAAAAAGGAGCTTTACACCAGAGTGTTGTAATGGACAGACTCATGATCACACCGTAGAAATAACACAGATCATTGCTATAGTGGCACGATCACCATTTTCGCGAAGATCAGCGCTAATCAGAAAAAAGGCGAGTAAATTTTTCGCGTTGACCGTCTCGGAGTTCAAGAAACATACGACATCGTCAGAGTCGTAAGTAGAAGTTGTACCTGATCCCAGCAGTCTTGAAAAAGTATCACCGTGTCCGCCTCCGAGAGCATGGCGTGCACGAGTCGATATTGGTCTTGCGTCTGGAAAATCCGATCGGTTTCCCAGAAAGCCGGAAGCAAGTCGTCCAGTTTCTCCTTGGGTAGCATCCCCGCGTTTGCCATGTCCTCACCGGCGACAGCATTAAAGGTGTTTGTGACCAGCTGCTTCTTTTCCTCGAAACTATTCGCGATCAAAACCTCATAGTCCGCGGACCAGAGCAGCGTGTAGTGCGTTTCGGACCCGAGAATCCAAATCGGGTACTTCGGGTGCTTGTAGAAGTTTCCCACGGGGTATGAGGGTGCACAACTCCCCCTCCCCCGCATTTGTCATGCAAAATGCCTAGTGTTTACGCCTGGGCTCTTGGCACTGTTTGCATAACAAGGTCTGGCAGCCCAAATAGCACTACACGCCTGTCCAAATTTGTCATGCAAAACCTGCATCCTTGAACTTGATGACGCCTGTACTTATTGCTGTTCACGCAATACAAATGAGGAGGAGTGAGAGTTGTGCACTTTCATACGGGGGAGTGGCCCTGGTACTCGTACTGCGAGAGGTAGCCCATGGGAAGTTTATTTTCGTATTGCATCCCGCCTTGGTTGGTTGTACAACCTGCTCGCTCATCCAGGTTCCGCTGCGGGTTTTGCGGGTTGAAGTCTTTTCTTATCTTCTCTAGCACCAAATCCGGAAGCTCGACGCCTCGCAACTGCAGGCCACCGACATCCTGCACCCCGTCGTGAGGATTGCTCGTCGCCTTGCCGGTGAGGAGAAGGTTCATCAGCGTCTGACTGCAGCGGCCAAACTGCCCAACGAGGGGCTGCTCGCCCTCGTACTGGTCCTGGTCGGATTTCACTTGCTCTATCCCACGAGTGAGAAGAAGCGAGAAGACGAAGGAGAGCAAAATTCCGGCCGGTTTTGTCGTGACACTGGTAGAGGTGCTTGTACTACTTGTTGGGTGGTCTCCTGTTGCAGTAGCAGTGCTGGTGTCAGTTCTGTTTTGCACTGCACTTGTGCCGCCCACCGTGGCTTCTCCCAGCTGCTGTTTGAAAAAGTCAATTACGGCTTTCTCCGTCGCGCACGTTTGTGGCTCGTTGAACTTCAAGTGCACCTTTTGCAGCGGCGTATTGTTAGGTCCATTCCCCGCTGGAGCAATCGTTCCGCCCGGGGACACGACCTCGGCAGCACCAGCACCGCCACTACTGCCCGCGCTCCCTACTGGGGACGGTAGGCGTAGCGGGCTGCTGGTACTACTGCTGGCAGCTGCAGGAGGCGCGGTGCTTGAAGACGCCGGGGCGGTGCCGGTGGCAACGCCGTTTATGGTCGTGGTGGTAGCGGAAATAACCACGCAGGGTTTTGCTTCCTCGGTTCTGACGTTCGCAAGAATGCCCGCAAGCGCCTCGCAGAAGAGATTCCTCCGGGTGTCGTCCTGGAGAAACTCAGCTAGTTTCGCATCTTTCAGAAAGTCCTCCTTGTAAATAACTTGTTGGTCGGCGGCGGGGTTTCTATTCGTCGAAGAAGATGATCCCACAATAGAAGTTGGCTCTTTCGACGTTGTCGCGGGTGAAGGACTACCGAAGAGAATTCGCTGGAGCAGATGGCCTTGCACGGCAGCAAGCACACCGCAAGGACCGCCCTCTTGCTGGACCAACGCGAACCGGGGCTGTTGTGTGACAGAAAGAATGAATCACTAATGTACAATTTCTTGTGTCTATACGTGCAACTGATGTATCAGTATCTAGCAAGGAATAATAAATATCGGTAAATATTACGTTTTTCGCGAACTGAAAATCAGCGCGTTCCCACCGGTCCACATCGGCGGGCTCGGCGGTAGCACCAAAAAGCGCTATGTAAAGATCCTGGACGATTTTCGAGTGGCCGGTGATGGACATTCGCCGGTCCGCTATCGTCGCCTGCTTCACCGGGCCACCGTCGGGGGAGGCTGTAAATCAACAAATAAAGTATTTCTTTTTCATATACTGAGTTCACGCAAAACTACTCCCTCGTAAGAACGGTCAAAAGCGCGCAACTATCAGCGCGAGCAAAAGGAAAAAAACGCAAGAATTATGTCTAGTCAGTCTGTGCCATGACACGCTTCTAGTAGCTCTAGCTAGTACTTCTACTCTGTCAACGAAAATCTTTATATACGGTTCCCGCCGGTCATTTCATCCCGAACGCGCTTGGAGTTCGCAACCTTAGACGGCAAGCTGTTGGTTCCCATCGGCGGTCTTGGTGGGGCCGTGTCATCGCCGGCACTGTTTCCCGGCAGCGCGGCATTTGCCAGGGCGGAGGTCATGCTCGGGTCGGTATTCCCTCCGCTCAGCGCTGAGAACAGCGAATTCTGCTGGTAGTTGTTGTGTGTTCTCGAATCGTCGAAGTCAGAGGGTCGCGACATGCTCGTGTCCACTTCTTTGCCAGCCGGCGGGCTCTTGCGAATTTCCGGGTTGCTGTCGACGGACTCTTTTCTGTCGGGGGATTTCGGCGGAGCGGCGGGGGAAGTTGATGTTCCTGGGTTGTTCAGGAGATTAACATCGCCGCCGAAGGGGATGATGCCTGAATGTTTAGTTTTTGATGTAGTAGAGAATGCAAAGCCTGATCCAGAAAGTTTTTTTGCGCGACTTTCTCTGATCAAAAATACCAAAATCCTGCTCATGTTGGATGAACACTAACACAAGCATGCATATGTACATTGTACATCTGAACAAAGCAAGTCCTTCGTCAGTATCTGAAGTATCTTTAGTTTGAAAATCAGATTACTTTCATCGTTCGGGTCTATTCCGGCTGCCTGTAGGATTTTTTGTTGTTCAAAAAACGTGTTCATCATATTCTGCTGCTGCGCGGAGCTCCCCCCAGGATTCCCTCCTAACCCAAACCTGGGACTGTTCCGCGGGCCTCTCGTCCCCGGGCCGCCACCAGCGTTGTTTTCCAATCCATCGTCGCTCACGTTTGGCTCCCGGTCGGGCTCGTTTTGCCTGCCGGTGGAGATCAGTGGGGGGCCGATTGCCGCGGGCGGGAGTTGGGGGACCTGGACGTCTTCGCCCATGGACATGCGGAGTGCCATCTGCAACTGCTCTTCTTCGCTGAGCATCACAGACAAACCCTGGGAATCTTGCATCATGGTGGGCGGAATAAACGAGTGCTATTTCTACTGTACTGAGTGAAGGCTTTGAATTCAGTTTCAGACTTGAATGAAATCGTTTCATCAAAACTTCTCGAAAAAAAAACTTCCTATTGCCGCAGCTATTTCCAGAATACGACCAAACGTGTCGGCAAAGAAGAGCAGGGTGCTATTTTTCTTCTGTAAAAAGTCATGGTCAAGACAAACTTTCTAGTACGTGTAGCTGTACTCTACTTGAAGATGCTGATCTCGTCTACGTAGAACAATGATTTGAGGGGAATGTATTGTGGAAGTGATTGTGAAGTGGAACTAGAAGTGAAGTGAATATGGTGGATGTGGGCCTGCAAATAGAAATTCCCGTTCAAATAAAGACAAACACGGCCTTCAAGTAAAACAAAGTCAGCTCAACCATCAAAATCAAGAACAAGAAGGTCTAGTGCTAGAACGGTAGATTTCATAGTAGCTCCAAACACTCTGTACTGATCTTACAAGTACTCGAAGGTGGAAGGAAGAAGATCGTCCCTGGTCCAGTGATTGTGATTTGAGCACCTTGTGCAAAGGGCAGGATCATCGTTGTTCTTGCGGTTGTCAATTTTCAGCTGTCCATTAATACTACCTCCTCAAGACACACGAAAGAAGTTGTATCTGCGAAGACCAATTGCTTCAAATTTGCAACCACACGACGTCATGGATGCAACTCGAAAACGAAAAGAAGGAAGAATAAGAAAAACAAAACTGAAACAACATAAATATAACCAAACCATGAAACTGCAGAAGCAAGACGTACACACAGGATAGGCACACGACTCCCGCGAGGCAACAAAGCACTTTGAAACATTGCCAATGTTTCAATCCAATGTTACATTGGATTGATTTTTATTTCAAACGAGATAAAAGGTTACCCATTCCCATCTTTAGCATCTGCATTTGTTGCAATGCATTCGAGCTTGAAGACCTGCTGCGCACTTCCTGCATTCTTGCTGCACTCGTCCATGCGCATCTTTCTCTTCAGTAAATAGTTTGTTAGCACGAGATGAGAAACAGAAACAGTAAACAACCTTTGAAAATAATATTGATCAAACACAAACTTTTGGTTTAGCTGCCACATTCTTGAGTTTCAATTGCTAATGTCAACGTATCTCGTTGCAACTACCGTCTTTGTTTTATCGAAACTTGATGCAGTGTATTCTGTTGTCGCAGCATGAGTTGCTGTTCGCCTTCGCTTTGATGAACAACACATGAAAAAAAAACTAGGGCTTCAGCACGCCACAAAATCTGAAAAATTTTCGAAACGAATAAACACAAGAAGTTGTTGAGTTTATCATTCTGGTAGCAATGCAACGTTAACATTTACTTCTTCACACCACCTTTCCCCGAAGAAGAAGATTTTCCTTCTCCCGCTTGCTTTCCCTTTCCCTTCTTGCCACCTTTCAACAGCATCATCAACTTTCCCTTTCCCTTTTTGCCTTTGCCCTTCAAAATCTCGATCAGTTTGCCCTTTCCCTTCTTACCGGAGAGCGAAACCTTCTTTTTGCCCGAGCTTGCAGCTCCCTCATTTGCTGCGTTTTCTTCATCGCCAGAGGAAGACTCATCTTGCTCCGCCTCTTCATCTTCGTCGGTTTGACTCTCTTGTTCCCCGGACTCTTCCTGGTCTTCCTCCGACCCTTCCTCTTCATCGTCCTCCAGCTCCAGCCCCAGATCATTGTGGTCGAACTTGCTCCCTTTGCCTTGCCCTTTTTTCCCCTTGGATGTTCCCTTCTTGTTCCCCTTGCCTTTCATAGTCCCCATTTTACTACCACCGCCACCTTGCCCTTGTCCTTCCTCGTCCTCGTCATCCTCGCTGCCGCTGCTCTGCTCTTCCAACAAGGCCGCGAACTCCGCGTTCATCTCGTTCCGCTTTTTCATCTCGGCAACCGCTTTGTAGTTCTGGACTACGGCCGTCGACGAAGAGGCCGACGAGGAGGACGCACCTGCCGCAGGAGGCACTTTCTTCGCATTTCCACCGCCGAAGAGAAAGTTTTCTTTTGCCTTTTTCGCTTTTTCCCGTGCGGCTTTTTCCTCCGACTCGATTTCCGCCATAAGGTCGTCTTCCTCGTCGATCGCCTCTTCGGATGATTCGTCTTCTTCTTCTTCACTAGTCTCGTCCTCGTCGGAGGAATCGTTTTGCTTTTTCGAAATTTTGTTGCCCTTACCCGCAGCTCCACCTTTTTTCACCTTTGAAGACGCAGCCCCTGTGCTTGTTCCCTTCTTGTTCTTCCCTGGTGTATCATTTCCCCTTTCACCGCCGCCCTTTTTAGCTACTCGCGCAAGACCAAAAGCATTTTTCTGCAGCTTCACAATCGCACTAGTGTTATTTGTGACTTTACTGGAGCTGGCGGAAGAAGAAGAAGAAGAATTTCTGTTCATCATCTCCGCAGGATGAACCAATTCCGAGTGCTCCGAAGAATGTATTTGTTTCTGCTTCTGCACGTACTCGTCCAGCGCGTCATCGTCCTATGCACTGCAAATATGTCCTCTGGGTCTGGACGACGATTGCAAGGTTTGTCATGCAGGTTTCGCATGGCCCACGACGCCAGTAATGCATGCCCTAGCATCACCGATTTGTTGAGGGCTTCCTGATGCCTATTCCGCATGACAAATGCCCTCCATGCGAAGCACAAACTGTACTCCTCTTGCTTGTCATGCAATACAGATTTTTTCAGAATCCAAAGACAGCATCACAAGTTGCAACCTTCGCCCAGACCCAGACATATTTGCATTTGATACGTCCCAACCGATCACCATTTTTTGCTTCAATGACGTCTTCCCTTGTTTTTCCCACTTCCGCACCGTCCGGGGCTTCGGGCGGAACTGCGAAAATTGCGAAAACGCCTCTGTCATCGGCTTCACGACGCCTTTTTTGATGATGTCCTTCTTCAATTTGTCTAGATCTTCCTTCTTGTTCTCGATCGGGCGATTCACCTTCCCTTCCGAAGGTTTCGTCCTCTGGCGGTTTCTTTGCGCGTTCCGTTCCCTTTCCAGTTCTGCGATCTTCATCATTTTCGCTTTCCGGACCTCCTCCTTGTCCTCGGTGTCTAAGCCTCCCACCATGGTGACCAGAGCTTCCTTGTAGGACCCGTGCTGCTTGGTTTTCCGCGCGTCCTCCCGCACCATATCTTCCCACTTTCCTTTGAAATCCTCCCACGTGATGGCCTTAATCGCTTTGATTTTTTCCTTCGTCGTTTTTGCGTCAACGATCGCTTTGCTCGCTTCCCGCCACGCTTGTTCCTGACTCGCATCTTCATCGGAGTTTTCCTTTTCATCCTCATCGTCTTCACTCCCACTTTCCTCATCGTCTTTATCCGCTTTGGCTTTCTTGTCTTTGATTGCCATTTCAAACGCGAGCTCGTCATCGTCTAATTCCTCCGCCATGAATTCGTCACAGAGTGCCTGCATCTCGGCTTGCTTTTTGTCCTTCTTTCTTTCCGCCACCTGCTGCTTCACTTTTGCGTTGACCCCGTCACTGCGGACCTTCAGCTCGTCCGCGGCTCTCAACGCTTTTTTCGCCGATTTCAGGGTCGCACCGCGGCGGATTCCCTTCACCGTGAAAATCGCCGAGTTTTCCCTGCTGGTGATGTTGTTCAACGATTTATTTTTGCTGTTCAACAGATTGGTTTGTTCCTCATCGTCGTCGGACGAGTTGTTCAGCCAGTCACTGTCATCAGAAGACAGGTCTTCGTCCATTTCTTCGATAGCCTGAACAGCTTCGTCGGTTATTGTTTCTATTCCCACGAGAACCTTTTCTATTTCTTCGTCTTCGCTTTTCATTTTCACATTCATCCCGTCCTCGGAACAATCAACGTTCTTTTTGTTGTCGTTTATTTCCTTCTGGTTCATCTGGTTTTGTTCCGTAGTTTCCGCCTCCTCCTCGTCGTCCGAAGGGTCGTAAAAGTCATCTTCCTATGCATTGCAAATATGTCTGCGTCTGGATGGATGCACCCTGTGACGCGGCCTTTGGACTCTACAAATTGCATGAACATCAAAAAAGGTCCAGTTTTTTGCTACTACATGGGGAGATATTTCTCATGCGGTATGGGCATCATAAAGTCCTCGCAGTAGAGTCTGTGAATGATACTACGACATGCATCACCGACACCGCGGGGGCAGGTTATGTAAAAATTGCATGACAAACTCCCCGAAGCTTCCAGACCCTGACATCATATTTGCACTTCATACTTCCTCGCCCTCCTTCCCCGGCTGGAGAAAGTTGCCCTTCTTCGCCAGCATGTTCTTCTTCGGATCGTTGAACGTTGCAGAATCGAGAAATGTAAATTTTCCTTGGTTCCTCCAAGGTGCCGACGCAAGATCGCCGGGACCACTACCATTTTTCACCTCAGCGAACATTCCCCCAGAAACGAACGTCATGGTAGAGGGCAAGGTGGGGCAGTCCAATTTTTTGTCGATTTTCACTTTGTCAGCGTCTTTGAACAGCTGCTCGATCAAGTTGCTCCGGTCCTTCGGGTATGCTGTGCAAAAGTATCGCAATCGTTTCGTAGTAATTGCAGTCATGCATTACAAATTTCTTTGTCAAGGTAAATCCGCACTACAAATTTTATTTCTCATGCTGAGGAAATTTGTAATGCATGGATAAGAGTACGATCCTTTTGCAATTCATAACGGTGTCAGCGGAAAGTACTGGGCCAGCTCCGCGGTGTAGTCGTCTCGCTTTCGCGCGTCCGCCGGTTTCAGCGGCCCGAGGGTGCTGTCGCGGTCCATCTGGTATGAACTGCAAAAGCATCGTACTTACTAGTACGTTTGAATGGCATTACAAGTTTCCTCAGCATGACAAATGCAGATTTGCCTTGGGAACGATATTTGTTATGCATGACTGCGATTACTACGAGTACGATCCTTTTGCAAAGCATATCTGGTTCAACAATTTGATCTCCTTCACCCGGTTTTGCCAGTCCTGGTACCGCAGCTTCTTTTTCCAAAAGTGTTGGTTCAAGTATTCGTGTATCAATTGTAAAAATGTCTGGGTCCTCTGGAAACTTGTGATGCTGGCTGGCGTCTCATGATGAGGCCACAAATGCTGGCTCAGCATGACAAGTTTCTGAGTTTCTAGGTGTTGCCTATTCTGCATGACAAACTGCGTTTCTGCATCACAGAGAAATGGAGCTCTTGGGTAACGTGCATGGCAGATTTAAGAGTCATGCCAGACAAGCATGACAAACATGCATTCTTCCAGACCCAGACATTTTTGCACTTGATATCGTGCTTTAACTCGAACTGCTTTCCGACGGCGGACGCCCGGAACTTCGTCCACTCCATCTTCTCCGCTTGCTTCGCAGCTATGAAAAGCTCAGAATGGAAATCCTCAAAGTGAAAATGATTTGTGATGCATGAAATGCGACGCAAAAAAGACTGTATTGCAGAGGACGCAGACGCAATGGAGGCCGACTATTATCCTGCTAGAGTTGAAGAATTGGAATGCTGCTTAGCACGACAGAATGGCATCCCTTTGCCTTAACCTGCATGAAAGACATGCTTTAAGTGCCCGGGAAATTTGTCATGCGCCGACTACAAATGCCGCTTCAACTGGAGTCGTTTTTTTGCATTACAAATTATTTCCACTTTGAGGATTTTCAACCTGAGGCTTTCATAGCAGCCGCTACGTGCTTCTCCAAGCGCTGCATCTCTTTCTGCTTTGGTGTGTTCCAGTTGGTTGTGGCCGAGGCGGCCGCGACGCGAAGCGAATTCCACTCCTTGGTCGCTTTGTCAAAGCACTCCCGATGTCCTGCGCAAAAGTATCGTGCTCGTAGTAATTGCAAACATGCGATATACAAATCTTGTTTTTAAGCTCAATCCGCATTATGCTGCGGAAATTATTTGTAACGCATTTATACGAGTACGATACTTTTGCACAGGATACCCGAAACTTTTCCAGCTTCGTCCTGGTATCATTCGGGTTCTCCTCTTTCTGCTTTTGCTCGTACTTCGGAATCGCGGTCTGCATGAAATACTGCCGCGCGGTGTGGTAGGCACGCCGGGCAGGTACATCGGAAACGCCACCTGGTTGTGTTGTTTTATTATTCAGATGAGAATGATAATGTGAATCGACATGAAAATCATTATATCTGCGTTGTTTACTTAATGTCATGACGCGAGCTACTTCTAGGCAGGATTTGATGTGCAAGAAGCTCGGTTCCTGTGACCACAGCAAAAACTCAACTCCCCATATTTTTACCGTCTTTCTCCTGTTTCAGACGCAGCCGCTCCAGGTCCACCTGTATGTGCTGGCACCGGATCCAATCCACCACCCGCTTGAACAGGTAGTAAGCCCGGTGCCCGCAGTATGCACAGTGAATTTTCCGTACACGTCGTACAAATGCAGTTTCTGCATGACAAAGGTCCCATTGAATCCTGTTTAGGCATGACATGTGGCAAGGCATGCTCTAAGGTGGCGAAATTTGTGATGCATGTTGTCAATGTTGTACGGGAAAAGGAAATTTGTATTGCATACGCAGAAAAACATCCGCACCTTCGTCGCGTACAGAGCGAATTGCCGGTCGAACTCCTTCCGGTAATACGTCCGGTCCTGGTCGGTGGCGTACGCGTTGTAAGCGTCCAAGTACTTGCTGATGTGCTTCACGCGGACCCACTTTTCCCGCTCCTTCGTCCAATCGTGGCCGTAGCACTCCTCCGGTAGGACATTGGTGAAGTCGATGTCCTATGAACTGCAAAAGTATCGTACTAGTAGTAATTGCAATACAAATTAGCTCAGCATGACAAATGGAATTTGTCATGCTGTTTTGCCTTCGGAAGGAGATTTGTAATGCAAGACTTGCATTTATACGAGTACGATACTTTTGCACAGGATATGTCCTCCATGTCCTCGGACAGCTCGCCATTTTCCTGCAAATTTATCCTGAGCAAAAGCGTCCGCATACCAGAGTTGTCATGCAGATTTGCAATTACAGCAACATTTGGAATGCGCACCCGCGTGACAGCCATTTTCAATCGTGTTTTGGAATCTGTAATGCTGTAAGCAGGATAGGAGAATGGCTTTATGATGCGGCTGCTCTTGCTACCCTGCACTACAATACAGAGAGAAATTTGTCATGCGTCACCCCTAAAACTTCTGGATTTGTGTTGCTGAGTTCCCAACTTGACTCTGGGGTGGGGACGTTTTTGCTCAGCGTAAACTTCGCCTTTTCCTTGACCCACGCCGCCCACATTAAGTGGGGCGTCAACGGCTTCAGCAGCCCCTCGCACAGCATCGCTTCCCGGCAGAAGTTGATCAGCCGCTGCGGGTTCTTGATGCGGATCTTCCACGCCTGAGAAGTCGCGTCAAACGTCACTCGCTTCTCGTTCAGCAGGAGTGCCGGTTGCGGTTTTTTGATGAACGTTTTGTACTTTTCGGAATACTTTTCTAGTATCTTCTTGTCCGCAGCAGGTCCACGCGAAGATGTCGGTTTTTTCTTCTTCTTCGGAGCGGGTTCATCCGCCTCGGACTCCTCCTCCGACTCCTGCTCCTCGGAGTCTTCATCATTGTTCTCGTCGTAAAAACCCTCATCGTCGTCCTGATTTCCTTCATCCTCATCGTCCTCGTAGTAATCGGACGACTTGTCAAACGGCGAGAGAAAATTCGCCGGCTTCTGCTTCTGCGGCCGGCTGCGCTTACCAGCAGTACCTGCAGCGTCCATCTTGTCTACTCCTGGACCACCCGCGGTGGGCGGTGGGAGCTGTGCCTTCTGCTTACCAGCAGCCACGCTGGGCACGCGAGACGGCATTTTTGTTTCTGGAGAGACTGGTGTTAAGGGTGACCAAGCGTTCTTCTTGTCGTGAATGCGCTGGCGATTAGTCCTGCACAAATACTTCGAACAGCTCCTTCACACACAAAACTGAAACTTCGCCACGCTCTGCTCCCAACTCGATTTGTTTTCTCCTGGTCTCCGCGAAGATTTTTCGTTTCCCAACGAGGATTTTGTCCGTCAGTTTTTAAGTATCTCTCGTCCTCTCTCACGATGCCAAGATTTTCATTTTCCTCCTCTCGTAGCATAAGCTGAAAATACAACGACTCGGTCGGGACTTCCAAACGGACATGTTGACAAGAAAACGAATACGAAAGAAAAGTACGAAGCAGCATGAAAATCCGTTGCGCTTCTAAATTTTCAAGTCAGAATGATGCAAGGCTTGTTTGCTCAAAATGTCAACACAGCATGTCTCGTCCTGTCGTCCTCGATTCAGATAATGTACAAGTTTAGCTAGTGGCACAAGCACAAGATGAAGATACATGTTTAACGAACGAATCTGTCAATAAGAATCAAAAACTTATTTGCTCTGCAGCGTACTGTCAGGCTGCGTGGTAAAAAAAACGAGAGCACGTCCACGTGCGTGTTCTTACATGATGTCAGCCAAATGGGAGATCATCTAGTATGTCGTGTAATTCTACTCTGTTCCTCATATCTTCACCGCTTCTGCTCCTCCAAATTCCGAAAAAAGGCTTTTATCAATGACAGCGAGTCCCGCAAAAGCGTCACATCCGTGTCGTCGATGAGTTTTATCCGCAAAAATTCGGTCAATTTCTTCGAGTAATCCGCCAACTGCACCATCGACCTCTTAGATTCTAAATCGATATCGCTCGCTGCTTGTATTTTCTTTTCCTTTTCCAGTTGTTCCAGCTGAAACTCGATCAGTGCCTTGATGTTGCTAATGGTCTCGTTGTTCGTCTTGCTGTTCCGATTCCCCGCCCCCGCCGATAGCACCACCCTGGCGAGTTGGGTCCGGTTGATTTTTGTCTTCTCACTCAGTTGGCTGTACTGCGAGACCCACTTCAGCCCGGCGTGGGTTTTTTGCAAAATTTCGGTCTTCAGCTCCGGCTTCGTCCTATGCAATACAAATTTCCCGCACATGTACAAGATGCATCACAAATTTCACCAATTTGGAGCGTAAAACTTGTCATGCTAAACTAGGATCGAAGCCAAGTTTTGTCATGCGGAGACCGCATTTGTACGTGTACGGGAAATTTACTGTGGATACGTCCAGAAAGAGGCGTACTTCTTCTGGTCTTTGAGCAACATCTCCACCTGGACCTTCTGCGTTTCGAACAGGGTTTCGGTCGATTGTGGTTGCTGTGGTTGTTGCTGGTGGGCCGCACCGTAGTTGGTTGTGCCAGAAGGTCCTCCTCCTGCAGTTGGAGGCACCACTGCTCGATTGTTCTTTGGCGAAGATGTTGGGAGACCACCTGCTGCGCCAACAGCTACACTACTGCTCTTACTGCCCTGATTGTTCGTCGTAGCTAAACCAGCACCTCCGTCGGCATCGAAACCAACCCCACTGTCCACCCCCGCACCGGCCGCTCCCCCCATAACAAGATGTTGCTCGGGGTCCTGCGATTCCGGTACCCGCCTGCCAAACCTCGCGGCCTTCATCTGTACTTTCGGCTTTGCCGTGCTCCGTTTGTTCCAGCCCTTGCACTTCGGTATGTGTCGGTCCGCGGCGGCCTTGACGAACCACCGCTCGCATTGCGGGCACTGGTAGGAGGGTGTTTCGCGGACGGGCACGGTGAAATTGTCCGCGGTTTTCGCCAGAAAATGTTCGGCGTCTACTTCTGCGGCGGCTGCTTCCTCGTTGAAGGTATTCATGTTCACCTCTAAAGTGTCGAAAAACTGACTTTGATCGTGGTTTTTGCTGTTCGGTTGAAGATCATTATTTGATGCGGCAGCTGGTGGAAACACTCCTGCAGCAGGTGGAAGTGCCGCTTGTGCTGCTGGTGCTTCTCCGACAAAAAAATGACCAGCACCCATCATACTCACATCGTCTACCGGGGAAGATGCGACGGCGCAGTTACTCGGCGGGACAAAATCATCGTCCTCTTCTTCATCAACGTCCATCGGGTCCACATTTTTAGTCCCGTTCGTGAAAAATCCCAAACTCGCTCCTTTATCCGGAAGGTCGTCCGTGAGAAGTGGAACTTTTGGAAATGCGCGGTAATCTCGTCGGGATGGTGTTGCACCATCGTGTTGTTCTGCGTCCGCATCCGGCAAGATCTCTGCGTCATACCGATCGTCTTGGCGTGGCCCGAGTTGTTGATGGCCGAAGCCGGAACTTGTTCCGGCAGTGTTGTCGTCTGCGACGTTCGCGGCGTTCGAGCTACTGGACGAAGAAGACAGCGTGGTCTCCAGTACCTTCGGTTGCAAAATCTCGATTCCGGAATGGTTCGGATCAACATGATCCGGGTTTGCTCCAGACCTATGTGCAGCTGGATACCTGTACACCCGGTCGCTGTTATCATACGGGTTATAACCCGTACTCCACTCGTCCTTTAAACAAATGGACGGTCGACCTTGAGGCTCTGCTGGATTGCTCATCTTCCCACCCATACCGGGCTCAACACCAGCTCCAAGTCTTCCTCCAGCAAGACCAGGTCGCCTATCATTCTGGTTCAGGTTGTGCTTGTCGCTGGTCCTCCGACTGCCTACCGGGGTCCGCAGTTTCTGTTTTTCTACCATCTCTTCGAGGAAGCTTTCTGACGTGTCTTTCATCATGTCTTCGTGGTCGAGTAAAATATTCGTCGCATTTCCAAAGGAAAGCCGCGGCTCATTCAGATTTGGATTTCCAGCTTGAGGCAGTCTGTTGCGACTGTTGTTTGCAGCGGAGGATGAAGAGGAAGATGCCGTGGGGGCTCCTGCGCAAGTTGTGGGCATTTCGTTGTAGAAAAGAAGATCCTGCTTCGGATTCATCTTCTGGGAGGGGATACTACCACCTTGCTTGCTATCATCTCCGTCTCGTCCTTTCGCCGTGGCCCCTACCAGCTTCGGCAGAATGAAGGAGGAGGTCTGCTCATCTAGCCTCTTCTTGCTGTACTGGTCCTCGGCAGCGTCCTGTGTGCTCGGAAACTGATTTTTCTGCTGCATGAAATGACTGCCTTTTTGTATTTGCTGCTGTTGTCCCGCAGGATCATGTAGTTGATGATTACGCTGCTGCGATGGGGACAGCGGAAGATGTGATTGACCTTGCCGCGCCTGCTGGTTGTAATTTTGATGCTGGCCTTGTGCAGCTGCAGCTTTCGAAAGCAGATTCCGACTCGTATCTCGTGGTGAGACAACCGGAGCGTCTTCAAACTGCGAAGCTGCAACTGGAGACGATGATCCGCCTGCTGCTCCGCCGGGCGAGCCACCGCCGGTCTGCGGACGTGTCCGCCGAGAGGCCAACGGCGAATGCGAAAGCTTCATCGGTTTCAGGAGAACTTGCTGATGATGCTGAAGATCGGTGTTTGTAGTAGTTTTATCGCTGCTTTCACGAAGATGATCGAGCTGCTGTGCTTGGTCGGCATGATGTAGTCGGTGGTCTACCGCATTGACATTGATCGCCTTACTCGCTTTGCCGGCGGCCGGAAGCTGCTGCTGCGAAGACTGCTCGTTCCCGTCTTTACTCCCGCCTCGCGGCCCCCCGATGGTCATTTTTTCAAGGAACTTTTCTTTCACGGAGGGCTTGTGTCGCTTCGATTTCGGCGATACTTTGCTACTTTCTGCTTGGACAACTGGATCTTTGTCTTTCGGTGACCGGGCTTGCTTCGGCGACCAAGGATGCTGATGGTGCTTCGTCGACGTAGTTGCTTTATTACTACCTCCAATATTAGGCACCATAGCAACATCGTCTTCTTGCTTCAAAACTTGCTGCATTTCGTGCTTGATCTGGTCCTTCACGCGTCTCGACTCGACGGGGCTGCGCTTCGGCGACAGCATTTTTCTCTCCAAATCTTTCTCCTTTGGGCTGCGTTTCGGAGAAAACGGATCGTGGCGAACATTTCTCCCCTGCTCAGGTGGGCTTCGTTTCGGAGAGAAGAGACCACCGCCATGATTACCACCACGGTGGCTGACTTTAATATTCCCCTGCTCTGGCGGGCTTCGTTTGGGCGACAAGGCCGTACGATCCCGCGTGTTCTTTCCGCCTCCAATTTTCGGCGAACCGGCTAACCCTCTCGTTGGCGACGCGGCCACCAAAGCCCGGAGCGCGTTCTCACGGCCCTTTGGGGAGGAGAGATCGTGTCCGCCCTGTTCGAGCAACGGCGAGGAGGCTCGTTGGGGTTGGAGATCCAGGGTCCGGCCGACCCACGCATCCTGCTGTAGTTGGGCGGTAGAGGAAGCTCCTGCTGGAGCTGCACCAAGAAGAGCCCCACCTTGCCGGGCGCCCACCCGACCTCTCGTAGCTGCGGGAGCTCCTGCGGGAGCCGGTCGAAGTTCGTCTAGCTGCAAAACTTCGCTTCCTTTGTTTGCCAGTGACGCCAGCGGGGAAAAATCGTTGTTCATTTTATTTCCGCGAAAGTTGTAGCTGACGCTGGATTCCATCGGGTTCGGCTGATCCTGCAGTTGGGTCATCGTCATCTTCATCATGCGGCTTTCGAAAGCACTGGCGGTAGCATTTACAGCAACCTCGTTCCCGATTTTCACCCGAGTCGTGCCGGGGGAGGGAATCGCGTGCGCTAAAGGCGTTTTCATCTTGTTCGCGAGAAGTTGTTCCTCTTGTTTCTCGTCCACACTGATATTCTGCTTCTTGATCTTGATGTTACCCTTTTTGTTTTCATCTATACTTTCAAGACCAGCAATAGCCGCTCCCGCGGTCGACGGGCGACTTTTAATTTTTTGCTTTTGTAGTTCTTGTTCCCGTAATTTTTCGTCCCGTTCCCGTAAAACCGCGGAAAAGCTGCCGCCGCTCGCCGGCCGGCCACAGAGCAGGTGCCGCATTTCCGCCGCGCTATCCGCGATGGCGGCAAGAGGATCCGTTGGCATCACGTAGAACGGATTCAGGTCGTCGGTGTCGACGGTTTGATGTTGTCCCGCGGACGAGGATGAGGTGGCTTGTGCACCTGTTGACGGTGGCGGTGCAACGGAACGGCCTTCGGAATGATGTTGCTCAACATGTTGATCATTCGCCGCACCCGGTCCGGCAGCTGGTTCATCTCCCGATGCTGCTGCTGCCAGAGATGATACATTCGCATTCGCCTCGACGAAATCGTGGCTGTCGCCCATCTTAACGTCATCATCATCCGCCGGATTGTTCTGGCGTGCAAAAAAAGAGCCGAGATTTACGCTGCGCTCTTCCGCTTGTTGCGCTGCTTGGTCTTCGCGTTCACCTATTTCTCCCTGTTGGTTCTGCTCCGGGGACTGCTGCGGGGAGACAAAAACCTCCTCGTTGTGTGAGGAATTGTCACCGCCAGGTCTACTGCTTTCCAAGTGACTTGCATCCCCCCTGTGGTTCCGGCTTCTCCAAAACTGGCTCTCGTCCCTCTCCCGACTAGGTGCTCGCACTGGGACGAATTTCTGCCCCTGGATGTGCTCTTCGATGATCCTAGAGCGGTCCCTGGACCGCGCCCGGCTTTCATCCAATTTGCTCTTCCAGTCCCCGCGCAGCCCGGTGTCGATGCGTGAATCCACCGTGAACTTCACTTTTTGCGGCGCGGAAACCACCACTTGATCCTTCCGCGGGGGTAATTTAGTAGCCAGCTCCGTCCGCACCGGCTTCGCGCGGTCGGCGAGGATATCCGGAACAACTAGAGCAGTCCTAGGCCCGGTCGGCGTCGGCTCCCGTGCTGGTCTTGCGCTTTGGTTCCCTGGTCGAGCTGAAGTGGCGGCGGCTCGAGCGGCTGGATCTCGATTCCTTGCGGAAGCAGAACGCGGTCGACCGCGAGTTGTACCAGGATCGCCTCGATGATCTCCAGCGGAATGTGGAGCATTAGGCTGTAGTCCCCTGCTCCCTGGGCCGCGATTCGAGGACGAAGAGGAAGACACGGTGGCAGAAGGACCTGCTGCTGCGAGAACATTTGAGCTTGACGAGGAAGAGGATGTCGCCCCAGAAGCTGCATCGGGATGGCTCCCGAAGCCAGCTCCGAACAGGTTGCTTTGCGGTCGTTCGGGTGGTGCTTGATCAGGAGGTGGTTGTTGTCCTTGCGTTACGCCACCTTCTTGCTCCACCACTTGTCCTTCTGTCTTTGGCTTTTTGGAAGATTTCACATCAGGCGACCCCAAAGTGGGGTGCTTTTTTCGCAGCAGCTGGAGACGATCTGCCATTTAGTACGTTGATGCTCTGCAGAAGATCTCGTCTACAGCACCAGTTAGTTGCAGCTTCTCTTAATACTGCAGCCCCCTTTGTTGTTCGACTTCAGATTTATTTCTTTGGCCTTTGTTTGAATCATCAATTTCAGTTTTTGACCACTCAACAACGCAAAGTTTTGACAGCTCTGCGCGATTTTGTCTCCTTTTCATCCCTTTGGCCACGTGCGTAGGCACGTCGTGAGTCTTGCTTCTTTCCCTCGCTCCTCGTACTATACTAAAAGTTCACCAAACACGACGGCACAGTACTTTTCAGAGATGAGCGCGGACAGATTCATGAGTAAAAATCGCACGAAAAATTGTGACAACATCTAGAAGAACAAGAACAACATCATGATCATAATTCTCGACAGTCGTGGAAAATAAGTCGTGCTCGTGCACAGGGGCACAGGCTGCAAGAAAGCAAACGAGCAACAGAAGTTCCATGATACATTTTTATTCTTGACATCATTGTACAAGTAGCCAGAATAGAGTTCGTTTTGGAGCATTTAGTTTGAAAACGGTAGTTCTCTGTAGAAGTACATTTGTAGATGCTCATCGCAATCGCTGTCTGTGTTAGCGATTCAGCTTTATCGACAACTCTCCTCTTTGATGTAGCACATTATTGATTCATTCAGACATCTCTCATCTTTTGCTGACTTTGCGATATAATAAATTGGTAGCATTTAATTCTAAGAGTCTCAAATCGACGTTGAAACTGGAAGGTATACGTTGCATAATGTTACGTTGATTGGCAAAGCTGGTGGTGTTCTTCGGTTGTGCCTTGTCTTTGGGTTCATCATTTTTCAATTCATGACAAATTCTCCTGTCTTCATCCACAAACCTCCTGGTCGTGTGAAGATCCACCATCACGCTCCCGCCCCTACTTCCCACCGCGGTAGACCGCGGACGCGACGGACATGTTCACGGGCGGCGCCAACGCAGCGATACCCCCGCCTTCCGGGGCCCAAGTCCCTGCCATGCCCTCGGTGGCGCGCGTGCCTGTAGTTGTTTTCGACGCAAGATTTCTATTTCATCATAATTCTGGAACCTGACATTGCTCATGCACAACGAAAACACGCGTAATACGGGACAATGACAATGACAATCCGTATTGATCTTCCGCACGCATGACGAAACAAAGACAAAAAACCAAAATTAACATCCACTGAACAGTATTGTACCTCCCGGATAACGCATCCTGACCCTGTGCATGTCCCGATCCCAGTTATTGTTGTATCTGTCTTCTGCGGACACGAAGATCTTTCTCGGTACCACTGGCGGGTGCTGCTGGACTTTTAACAGGATGCTCGACTGCTTCAAAATCTCCTTCACGTCTCCCCGGATTTTCTATGAGAGTGCACAACTCCCCCTCCCCCTCATTTGTGTGGCATGAACAGCAATACAAGCACCCGCACGCGTGGAGCCCATGCATGACAAATAATTTACGCACCTAATCTAGTTGTACTGTTTGGGCTTCCAGAATTTGTCATGCACGCAGTGCCACAAGGCACCGACTGGATTTGGGATTTTGCATAACAAATGAGGGGAAGGTGGGGGAGTTGTGCACTGTCATATTTTCCCCCGCGCGTCCTGTTTCTTCAGCGCCTTCCACTCCCCTAATCTCTCCTCCATGGACAAGTTCATCAGACTCTTGTCCGGCTGCACAATGCCCTGCACCGGCCGCGTGTACGGCTTTGCTATTCCATCCGGTGACCTCCCCAGCAATTCGTCCATCATGGCCGCCGCAGCACCAGTCGCGGCGGACGGCACGGGCGAGTCGCCGAATTTCCGGCCGATGTTGCGGGGTGACATCTGGGATTTCGGACTTTCCGGTAGTGGCGGTTGTTCCAGCTGGTCTAGTTCCCCTTCAAACCTCGTATCCGGTCTGACTAACACCCGCGCTTCCTCCCGGTTCTTGAACACTCTTCCCGTTTTTTCGATCGGGAGCAGACTGTCCTCCCCGATTACTGGGGGTTCTGGCGGGGGTGGGAGGTCCTTCTTCTCTTCTTCCAGGTAGTGGGGTAGGTGGAAGACCGAGGAGTCGAGGTTCAGTTCCTTGATTCCCTTCGCGGAAGAGTTTTTTACCACGTCAATGTCGTTTTTGAAAAGCACTTGGAAGGTCGGATCCTGAAAGGAAGAGATTTTTTTGTGATGCGGGTCGTGCAAAAAGTAAAAGATGAAATAGCACATTTGTCATGCCTCTGTTGTCTCTCCTGACAAAATAAAATTGTCTACAAAAAGATGCACGCAGCTCATCAATCTCTACTAATATACCTTCGGGTCTACTCTCCTGCTGTCCCCACCCATGGATCGCATCCAGCTATCGACGAGCTCCTGTGGCACTGCTTTCCGTAACTCTTTGTCCATTGGCCGCCAGAGTTTGGGTAGTCGGTTCTTTTCTGGGTGTTGGGAACCAGACCTGGTGGTGGTGGTTTCCGATCAATTTCATTGATTGATGAATAGAATACGGCGATGATCGTTGCAGCACGAAAAGCACAACGACAACACTCCGTCATGCGAGATAGCTGCCACGTAGACGTGTGATAAACAAAAATGCGCTGGCAAATCAAATTCAAGCAGCACCCTGTACCTTTGATCTCCATAGTGATCTTTTTCTCCAACCGCAAGAAAGTTCGGCTCGTGGTAGGGATCGGCACGGAGGTCTTCTAACGGATCTTCCACGACCTTGTAATTCTGGTCGTATTTTCTCGCGCACACCGTTTGCGACGTGAAGGTTGGTTCCTGAGAATGGTGTAGAATAGAATGCGCAACAGTTGTCCACACGTTGTTGAAGATGGTTTGGCTCAGACTTGAGAACTAGGTCCACTTACGTCTACGAATGATGCAGTTGCAGCTCCAGGTCATGGTGGCGGTGATAGATTTTCATTTTCTTCGTGACAAATGAACAAGTGAAAATAGTAATCTCACACACTAATTCTTTACCTGAACGTAAAACGTCTTGACGTCTCTTGGTTTGTCTATCACCGGTCTTTTCGCCTCGAACCCGTACAGCGGTTTACTCGACTGCCTCCCGAAAAAAAACGCCTCGGACTTTTGCATGGCCCTGGTCTGGTTGTCGATCCAGGCGGAATAGTTTTCAAACCGCTGCCTGTCGTATCCGCGGTCGTCGGACATGCGGCCCATCCGGCGCTCCACGGAATAGAACCGCGCATTGTCCTGGTGCTTCGGAGAAGTCACTGGCATTTTGAGGTTGTTTTCGAGACCGAGAGGATTTTCTGTTTATAATTTATTCACGGAGGGTTTACATTTGGTACAGATTTTTTTCTATTTCTTCTTATGTCTGCTAAGTAATTGCCACAGAACCAACTATCAAACAGGATGAAATCGACGTCCAGACACAAACACGATGCGGCTCTCACGCTCTCAAACGCTACTCGCTCTGGCTACAGAGTGATCAGCGGACATCTATTTCTGTGGCAAAACACGAAGATATTTCTCAAAACGAGAATCGATGAAAACGAGAAACGAACAAGACAATGAAGGAAGTCTGGCTCGGTGTGGTTGGTGCAACTGCAACCCTATGCGCAAGTCGCGGCACAATCATGAAACTCGACTTGGATTCTGGTCACATAAAACCTTGTGCGTGCATTTTTTTCCAAAATACTCTATGAAGAAACCCCCGCTGGCAAATATGAGAATGAGCCAGCAAAATTTCGATCATACAACAGCTGTACTATCTGCACACGAAACAAGGAGCTCGAGCTGCTACATACTACATTGCGATTGCGTTGAGGTGTATGTTCTTCTTGTTAGGTACTAATAAAAACTCCTACTTCTTCGTCTCGCCCCCGCGCTTGTCCTGCCACACCTCCAAGTATCTCCGACTCTGCATCTCGTGCAACCTGGAGACCGCGCGTTTCACTGCAAACCCCGTCTCGTATAAAACGTAAATATGTCTGGGTCTGGGTCTGGGAGGTTGCAACACTTGTCATGCACGTTTTGCATGAGCCATGTTGTCTGCGATGCATGCCCTAGCATCACAGATTTGTTAGGACAGCTTCTTGATGCCTATCCCGCATGACAAATGCCCTCTCCGCGTAACAAAAGTCGGACTCCTTTTGCTGCTCATGCAATACAGATTTTTTTGGAATGCAAATGCAGCATCGCAAGTTGGCATGTTCCAGACCCAGACATATTTGCAACGCTTATCTCGTGCAACGACGCAATTGCCGCGGCGAACACGCCTTTGAAAGTCTGCTGTTCCGCGGTGGGATCCGCTGCTTCCCAGAGAAACTGACTCGCTCGGCGTCGCTCATCCCAGGATTTGGTGACTTGCGGCATGCCCTGCGCGTCCTGCTTCCAGATTTGCATATCCTTTTCGGGGTCGAAATCTGAAAGGCTCATCGGGTGTTTCATGTCGCTCTTCAGAGACGAAGGTCCTCGTTGGGAAGGTGGTGAGCCTGAATGTTTTTTTTGTGGCGAAACTTTTTTATGTTCTGGCTCTGCAGTACCAGTATCTACTATCGCATCCTCCAAGATGCTCCAAAAGCAGAAAGAACAAAGTCAATGCAAGACCTTTACGCGTTCTCAAATCAAGCAGGTACTCCATCAACTACAAACCTGTGCTTGACCCAGCGCCACTGGTGACCTGCTGATCCTCCGACGATTTTTCAACGTGCGGCTCCGTCTCCCCCTTATCCTTTTCGAGTTGCTCGAGCCCGACATTCCGCTCCTTCAGCTTTTTTATCGCCTGCACAATCGCGGATGCGTCTTTCGTCGTGTCCTGATCTGCCGCGCCGGCCGGAATCTCGTGCTGTCCAAAGTCCGCCATCCGCAAGGACTCTAAGGACCGCAGCTCCTGAAAAACGTCAGCAACCTTTGCGCAGTGCATGTATCAAATGCAAAAGTGTCTGGGTCTGGAAGACGAAGAATGCAAGATTTGTCGTGCATATTTCTCATGACCCATGATGCCTGTAATGCATGAACTAGCATCGCAGACTTTTAGAGGGCTTCCTGATGCACCTTCCGCATGAGAAATGCCGTGTCCGTGTACCAAAAACTGTACCCCTCTTGCTGGTCACGCAATACAAATTTTATTTGGGGTCCAGAAACAGCATGACGAGTTGCAATCTTCCAGACCCAGACATATTTGCAGTGCATAGCATGTTCAGCAACACCAACCGACAGTGGTTTTCGTACGCGCAGTCGAGAAAATTCGTGAACCGCTTCGCCTCGTTGTGTTCTTCCGTGGTTAATTTCGGAATATTTTCGAGCAAAACCGTGTGGAACTGGCGGCAGATCGCGTTGAAATCGTCCGCACTGTAGTGCCCGTAGGCAGTGGAGGAATGTCGGGGTCGTTCTTTGCTGTCACGCGGACTCAGCTTCCGCTCCGTGTCGCCACCGGTTCCGCCGAAAAGCTCGCGGAAATCGAACAAGACCCAGCCGGGACCGGAGGTTTTGCACTCCAAGGTTCGCCCATAACTGATGGGGATCTGGATCGGGGTGGAACTTCCTGTCACCGTCGAGGACGTGGAAGCTGCTGCAGATGATAAATCGAAGTCCGCTATCGGCTCGAGTGAAGATGTTGAACTGGCCCAGGCGAAAGCCTGCTCGCGGTTTGGTAGTTTAATATTCACACCTTCACCTGCTCCTGCATCCGCAACCTCCGGGTCGGGAAAATACAACTCGTGGACCACGTAAGCGCCTGAATCACCGCCCTCGCCTGTCCCCTCCTCGTCCACCAGCCTGCCTAATTCTTGCCCTAACGAATTATAACCCGCCTGTCGGTAGTCGATCCCGGTTTCAAACCCCACTGACCGGATGTCGCAGTTGGTGTGCAATAAATTTAAGAAATCCGGTAAGTACAAATGCCGGTTCAAACCGTCCTCGTACAAATCTTGCGGTGCCCGATTGGACGTCGTGATGAACACCACGTTCTGTCGGAACAGTTCCTGAAACAACACACACAGCATCGTACAATCCTGGATCGTGGTAATCGCAAACTCGTCAAAACACAGCAACCCCTCACTGTGCTCCGCGACTTCCTTTGCGACTCTCTCGATCCTCTGCCTCGTAGTGTCAGTTTGTTTCGGGATGCCGGCGAAAGTGCTTGTTGATGAGCTGTTGCTAATATTTTCGCCCTTGGACAATTCGTTCAACCTGCGGTGCAGCCGGTACACGAACTCGTGAAAGTGGGTTCGTTCGGTATTCGGTCTCTGCTGCGAGATGCAAAGGTGAAACAGGTCCATGCAGAGAGACTTCCCGGAACCAGCCGGACCGTAGATGTACAGGCCGCGAGGGGGAGTAGCAGGAGTAGATTCTTTCTTGCTGCCCAGAACGGAGTGGAAGATAGCTGTAAGCATTTCCACGGTTTTTTCCTGTTCCGCATCCGTCTTGAGCTCCCCGCGGTCGACGAGCTTCTGGTAAAGTGTGTGCGGAGTGTCGGTTGGCTCAACGAGAATGTCGGATCGGCCGGAAAACTTGGAAGCTGATGTTTTTCTCGGTTGAGGCGCAGAGGAATGCTCTGGTGAGAACGCCGGCCGCGAAGATGCCGTTGAGAAAGGTCGCGCAGCTCCCGGAGTAAGTAAGGGGCCCCGTGTGCGGCAGGCGAGATGAACTTGGGGCGGGATAGGAAAGCGAAGAGATGACGTCGAGCCCCGTTGTCCTCGGGTCCAGCATCTCTGTGCGACCTTGCGCATCCTGAACGATGGGGCTGGGGCCGCGGGCACGGAGCCAAAGGGAAATAGAAATACTGAGAAAAAAATTGACAGCGTCAGGTATGTCGTAGCAAGAATGTTAGACGGGCGGTGGACAAAAGAGCCTCGCACTTAGTAGAAGCAAGTCGCCGTCGGAATAATGACGTAGTACCAATGACACCACAAAAAGCGCTCAAGACGCTCCCACTCGTCCAACCAGGAATACCAATGCAATCACGAAACTGCGTCTCATCATCCGGAGCCGTGCAAGTAAAATGAAAATTTGATAGCTATGTCATGCACCAAGCAATCCCATGCCTACGACCACCTAGACCTACTGCTACAAGAATAAGTCACTGTCGGGAATGGAGCTACCATCTGAAGACACACGGCCCGCAATTGGAAAAATACGGGACGCGCCCCACTTCTATCGCCTCTTCTGCCAGATAGACAAATCTCTGATGAGAGCACCAACGCAAGGACACACGGGCCGGGGCCGGCCGCTACACAAGACAAGCAAAATATTACTTCGCGACACAATCGAGATCATCACAGACTTCAACAGATTGACTCACTGCTTGCGCTTCGCGGCAAGGGCCGGCCCGCCGGGCCCCAGCGGTCGCGCGGCGCCCACCGTTCAAAAGCCGCGGGCGCCTGCCTGCGCGGCGAAGCGACGGCCGGCACGCCCGCGCGAAAGAGCCGAGGTAGACGCCCGCCGGCAGACGGGGCTGACAGCGGGCGCCGCCCCAACCAAGCTTGCCGCCCCGGGCGTACGAAGCCGAAGGCGTTGCTTGGCCACGGGCCCCACGTATTGCTTTAACGGGATTTCCACGGCGCAAGAATGAACGAAAGGAAAGGCCGGCAACACAGTCGCCCACCGAGCACGGCGGGGGCCGCGAGACAGAAGCAACCGACCGAGCGGCCGGCCGGCCCACACGCTGGCCCGACGGACCGGCGTGGCGGCGCGGCGGGCGCTGCGTAGCGGCGGCGCGCCGACAAGTAGGGGGGGGCCCAAGATGGCAGGCCCCAGAGCCCACCAAGAAAGGCGGCGACACGCCTGACCCCTGCAAAACTCCCGCACGCGCCTAACCCCTAAAGGACTCGACGGCGACGCTCAGGCACCCGTCGGTCTCTCACACGCGCCGCCCGTCCGCCGACCACAAGGGCCAGGGCATCCTTGCCGCCCGGAAGGAGGGACGCGCGGCAGCCCTGGCAAACCGGCAAACCCGACGCACAACGCCGCCGCCGGCCCGCCGGAAAGCCAGGGCGCAAGGCTTTCACAGGTTAGACACTCGCCCGGGCATCGGCTCCACAATTCTGGAAGCAGATAGGGGCCTTCATGATGCTTGGCGCAAATGGGGGCGGTGCCCTTGCCGAAGGAAGGGGGGGCCGCCCCGGCAGCGGCGGGCGTGCGCCCCCAAAACCGCCCGCCCAAACATAAAACGCCTCCAAGCCAAACACATGGCACGCGGGGCGCCTGCGCGACAACCATGCTCGGGGACGCCCTGCTGCAATCGCGACCCCGCTCGCGGCCGATTCACCGCCCCCCCGGGGCGCGCCGGCCGGCTTCCCCTTCGGCGACGAGTTCGCTACAATTCCATTGATTGCCACAACCCGCAGCAACAATCTCACATCACGCCGAGACCGCGGCTCGTGGCCCAGCTCCAAGAAAGACGCGACAAACACAAAGGGGCAGCCCGGGGCCCTTCAATCACCGCGACGCGTGCCCCACCATGCGGGCCAGCTCGGTCCTCAGTTATCTGATACATGCGCCGGAACCCCGGAAGCCCCTGCAAGAGGTGCACGAGAGGGCTGCGCAGCAACGAAGCCGCCGCCGCTTGTTCCTGCTCCGCAGCTTCGCGCGGGGCGGGCCGCTGTCAGCGTCGCCACGCGCGCCATGATTTGCCTGGAGCCTTTTTGCGATCCGGGGGAAGGCCCCCGAGCAGCTTCGCTATCGGAACCACACCCATAACAGCGCGGCCCCCCGCACTGGGAAGCGGCTGCGGAACAAATATGCCCCCGCTGAATCGCGCCCCTGTCATCGACGTAGCCCTATAAGAATTTGCGCGCTTGCTTTCTGTCCTCAGGCACGTGCGCCGGCCGTCTTCCTCGTGGTAGTCGAACACTATAACTATTGACATTCCGCAGCCGCTGCATGGGCAGCGACTCGAAGCCCGCTACCAAAAACTCCCCCGCATTATGTACTTTTCTTAGGCGGGTAGGCGTAGGTGCTACTTCCGGTTCCGCGTTACAAGTAAAATAAGGATCATTTGTAGTTCCTGTTCCTCACTGCAACGATGCCAATTGTGTTCTGTAGTTTCAAAGACCCGAAATTTCTCTATTCTCTGGTGTATCAAGTTTCAGTTTTGTTTGGTAAAAAGTCAAAAAAGAACGTTGAGGCGGAAGGTGAAGACAGGATCAAGAACCTCAATCTTCAGATTTATATATTTCTTCATCCTTCTCCATTTTTGTTCGTCGACACTTCCACCGCCTCTAAGTCGTCCAACTCCAAGTCTACTCGCTCCTGGAGTTATCATCAAAGAATCTCCTATTCGCTTCCTCATCCTCATCTTCGCCCGCCTCTTCTACAACTTCTCGTAATCTTCACTGACTCCTCTTCCCATCATTTGCGACGCTAATCCCGCCGCAGAGAAAGTGTCCCGCTCATCTTCACAGCTTTCACCCCCTTCATGAAGATCTTCTCCCTCCGCCGCAAAAGTCGAACTCTCCTCCGCGAGCAAAAACGCAGCTAGCTTCTCCCGCTCCGCTTCGTCCTCCGTTTTCTCCCACGCCGCGTGCACCAATTCCGTGAATTCCGCCCGGAAATGCTTCAGGATCGTGTCCGATTTCGTCACCGTGATCTCGTTCACGGCCATGGTGACGAAAACTTTTTGGTTGTAGGTCAAGATCATGGCGTAGTTCAGAATCTGGGGCATCGGCACGTAAATCGCCTGCACGCGCTTGCCCAGCAAATTGATCGGGCCGTCGTTGTACCCCGGCACGTTGGACAAGAGCAGGCTGTGCCGCGAGAAGCAGTGCGACAAAACCTGCCGGTTGGCAAACGGGCCCAGCATCCACATATGCAGTACAAATTTTCCGTACGTGTACAAGATGCATCACAAATTTCACGAATTTGGAGCGAAAAACTTGTCATGCTAAACTAGGATCGAAGCCAAGTTTTGTCATGCGAAGACCGCATTTGTACGTGTAGTACGGGAAATCATTTACTGTCGATACCACAGCGCGTTGCGCAACAGCCACCGGAGCACGAAGGGGTACGCGTGGGACTTGTACCAGTCCCCGGACTGTTTAGTCAGAGTTAACCGCTCGAGCGGGGTGTAGAGCCGGTGCTGCTTCGTGTTCCACACCGGAATCGACGCGCCGAGACAGGTCACCCAGTCGTTGTAGAGCTGGTTCTGCTTTTTGTTCTCCTTGTCCACGAAGGAAGACACGGATTGGGAAGTATGCATTGCAAAAGGAACAGTGTCGTTGTAGCCGGTCTTAGTTTTTTTTTTTAGTATAAATAGCTGCATTACAAATTTTTTCAACTCCAAAACTGGTCGTGCAACGTGTCATGCATAAGTGCGAGAGAAGTCAGTACTACGGCGCCGACACCTTTTCTTGCACATTATGATAGGAAGATGTTGACTCTCCCTGCCCTTTCGGCACAGAAGTACTCATGTCCGGAAACCCCATGAAGGTGGCGGAGTGCAGTTTTACGGTCTTTTTCCGACTAACTGCGCAGGATTTCAGCCGGGCGAGGCACTTCTGGACAAAGCTGGTTTTTCCCGGTTTGATGTTTGGAAGGGCAGCAGTTGCAGCTCCGCCGACGACCACATTCTTATCGGTGGAAGACGACGAAGAGGAGGGGAGCAGGAGCGCGGAAGGCGACACTGTGAAGTGATCCTCTTGGTCATCATTGTTCACTGGCTTCTTCACTCCCGCGGCTTGCTCTTTCATGCGCTGCAACACCAATTTTTTTTGATTTTCACCACTGCTCATGGTCCAGTCACTGCCACTACCGTCATCCCCGCTTCCGGTTCCGTCGTCCTCCCCATTCCCCCCGACCGCCGGGTCCTGCCGGGTTTCTAGCATGTAGCGCGCGATCGCACCGTACAGGCAGCTCTGCAAAACGTCATTCACAGAGATCACGTTCGGCGCCTTCCGGGCCGC
The DNA here is from genome assembly GCA_905178155.1 of Amoebophrya sp. A120. Classification (NCBI taxonomy): domain Eukaryota; class Dinophyceae; order Syndiniales; family Amoebophryaceae; genus Amoebophrya; species Amoebophrya sp. A120. The sequence goes on along the minus strand of CAJINV010000011.1, from coordinate 1,561,079 downwards.
GGCGATTTTGTTGTACGTTTTCCGCAACAAATTTCCAAAAAAGCGTTTTAGAAACTCCGGGCTCCGGGACAGCGCGCGGACCGTTCTCGAAACCATGCGGGGGAGGCCGGTTGTCCTGGACTGCAGGTTCGAGGGTCGTGCACCAGAAGCTCCTTGTCCCGCGTTGTGCTGGGGAGAAGCGGCGGGTGTTGCTTCCCCAGGAGCGATTGTGTTCGTGTTGCCACTGCCAGTAGCAGGACTAGAACCAGCAGCGCCACTTGTTCCCTGTCGCCCCCCACTCGTCCTGTTCATCTCCAGTTCCGCTAGCTGCCTCGGCGACAGCGGTCGCCGCAGCCGCAAGCCAGCTTTTGCGGCCCCTTTATTAGACGTCTTCGCAGTGGAATGTCGGCTTCCATTACCGATCAAGTCCTCCTGTTCCGGCTCCCAGTACACCCTCGCCGGGTCTTCCGGACGGGAAAGAATGTTCTTCACGAGTTTCACGATGTCCAAATCTAACGTCGGAAAGTACAGAAACTTTCGTTTCGTCAAACCCTCGCACATGTGGTCAGTGCTGGTTTTTCTACCGGAGAAGGTGGTCAAGGTTTGCTTCGGCAGGAAAAACATGTGCTGGGCGAGCGCGCCGAGACTGCCAGCGAAGTTGAGGAGGCGGCCGGGCAGTTTGCGCAGATCCATCGTCAAAGCGTTCAGGAGCTTGAAGCTGCTCATGGAGCAGGTCTTGTTTCTGGCACGGTGGCCTTCAGGACCGCCTGCGGAACACGAAGATGAGCTCACTTCAGGTCTTGTTGTTTCCGGATCATTATCAACTTTTTTCCCGGCCATTTTCGCTAGAAATTTCTGCTTCTGTTCCTCGATAAATTTCCCGAAATCCGCGGGGCTGCCGTCCGGCTGGGTCACGAATCCGCTCGACCCCGCAAGCGCGATCCGCAGTCCGTCGGCCAAAGCGTGGTGCACGCGAAAGATCAAAATGTTCACACGCTTGTACTTCGGCTCGAGCAAGTCAATCCTAGCCGAAAACGCCGCCCCCGGCTTCCCCCGCAACATCCACACCTGCCACAACGGCTGCCACGGGTCCAGCTCCGCGTTTTGGGACGCTAAATCGGAAAAAGACAAACCGCTGTCCTTCCTCGCGGCGTTGCCGCGTGGATCGCGAAAGATGTTGTTTTTCATCTTCAGACCTCCTCGCACCCGCGTTTTTCCCGTTTTGTCGTATCGTCCTTGATACAACAGAGAGACAAAATCCGTCACGGTCATGTTCTCCTCTTCATTCTCGTTCTGGTCCAAATGAATCGGGCCCTTCAAGTGGTAGTCCCAATCCAAGACCGCCCCCTCGGGTTCGAACTCCGGAAGCATAGTGAATACGCCTGTTTGCGGATGCGCTACGCTGCGAACCCGCGCGTGCTTTTTCACCCACTGTTCCCGTAGTAATTCCTTCAGCTGGTCCCGGTCGGGTAACTCGTCCAAATGCACCTGAATGTTGATGGTCATCTGGGTACTAGACTGCGGAATGTGGCTGTTGAAGAACCCCCCGGTCCGCATCATGTGCTCCACAAAGGAAAACGACTGGGGTTTGATCACCGGGTGACCGGCCAAAGCGGCATCCATGGCACCCTGGTAAAAACCTTGGCTGGTGGCGTCTTGCGGAGGGAGAATGCGTTGCGGTAAATCCTTGCTCGAAGAGGAGGCGGAGGAAGAACCACCGGAGTGGAACATCGTGTGGTGAAGATGTTGCTGGTTTGATCCCTGCCCACTTCCAGGCGTTGTAAACGCCGCTGCAAACCGCGCAGCTTCGAGAGAAGGTGTGTAGGGCGTGGAGACCGATGAATCTACTTGATGACCCGACGTTGTAGTAGTACTGCTCCCGCCACCGGCGCCCGATGTGCTGGACAACTCCGGGTCATGGTAAAACGCGACCGGAGCAGCAGCTCCTGTAGTACCACCGAGAGTCGGAATGTTTTTCTCCGCAGAAGTTGCGCCGCCAGCTTTATTAGCTTTGCCCAAATCGGCGGCCATGGAGGAGATTGGACAAGTTGCGGAAAAAACTGCCAGTGCTGCTGCTAAAGGTAACATGCTTTTCGTTTTATTCCGCGGCTTGGGCGGCGAAGTAAGGGGCTCGTCTTGTAACTAGACTTTTTTTACCGAACAATTCGTGTTCGATTGACTTATCAACAAAGAAGGGGCGGGGCCGCGTTTCAAAAAAAGTGGTGCACGGTTCTCGCACGGTCCTCCCGAGAGGACGTGATGTGCTTCTGGATTCTACTTCCTTGAACAACTGACATAGGCAGAGCTTCAGCTTTTGGTTCGGTGCGGAAGGAAACGAATAGTACGAATGAAAATAAACGAGATAGAAAACAAACAAGGACCACTTCGCGTGGTTCCGACGTCCTCGTGTAGAAAAAATTCACAACTGAGATTCAATCTTCGGTACTGGCACTGCACTATAGAATTTACACAGTGTACCACCCATGTGTCGGCAAGGAAGGTCCGCGCTCAAAGGTTGAAGGTCGGTAAATCTTTAGACAGATACCGTTAGGCTTATTGAAAAGCTTTAGTAAAAATCTAGTCCTGCTGGAAGTTGGTGTTTATTTCCCAATGGAATGATCTTCAAGTTCAATGCAAGAATCAGAGTTCAGCCTCGTGGTCGTCTTCGACGTCGTAAGTTACTTATCTGTGGAAAACGAACTGAAATTCCTTACAATGACGCAATCGAGGTGAAGACTCGGCATCGGGGGCACATTATCGCTTCAAACGCTTCGTTTTTTCCTAGCAAACGATAGATCCTTCTGACGCGGTCGTCCATGGAGACGACCTGTAACTCGCAATACTTGATCACGTCCTGAGCTGGATCATCCACATCGAGCGGCCGCATGCTGCACTTGGAAAAAAGAAGAACAAACGTTGGCGAACATTGTGGAGATTCTGATTCCTGTGCTTCAAAAATAAACGAAAGCCTGAAGTTGTGCACTTCTAGCACTTTTTGCGATTCTTGCCATCATGTCGCGAGAAAGAACAGACCCGGCAGTGAGAGCGGAGAACAACGCCCCCTTCGGCTTGTCCTGTTCAGCTTTGTGTTGAAGAAGAAGTGCAGCCAATCAACAAATCCATCTTGTCAGTGTCAATTGTCCATCAGCAGCGCAGCAGCCCTTTGCACGTCTCCCTCTACCATCCGCAACGCTCGTTCCGCGTCTTGTCGTGCAAATCCTAAACCGAGGAGTTCCTGCACCCGGCGCTCCTCCTCCGAGCTTAGTATAGAAGTACTCGCAGGAACATGATGTAGCTGCTGTTGGAGTGGTTGTGGTGGTAGTTCCTGCTGCTGCTGCTGACCCATCGGTCCACCTCCATCGGAAGGTTGCACTACCACCACATCCCCCGGGCTAACTAACGGTGTGCCCCCGCTGCTGTCCGCTTCGGAGGCACTGAAGCCTTGCATGATGTTGTGGTGCTCGATGTTGGACGCGCTTCCGGGATTTGGTTGTCCGAACTCCTCTAAGGAATGCGAGATGTCTATTACAATGAAAAATGCCCCCTCCCCATATCAAAGCGGAAATCTGTGATGCAGATTTGTGGTCACAAATCAGCTTTGTGATGCTAGAACGCAAAAGATGCGGACTGTAGTGCTGCCAAGCGTGGGAAAGCCTTGCAGCTCCAGGATGACAGGAGGCAACTGGAAGTGGGAAACAGCATGACAGATTGCCTGCAATTTAGGCCGCAGCTTCGTCGCTTGGACTTCTAGCAATACAAGTCGATTTGTGTACTCGAATACAGCATCACAAATTCGCGCATCTTCCGTTTCCGATATGGGGTGGGGGCTTTTTTCACTTTGATAATGTCCTCCATCTGGCTGCGGTCATCCATCATCATCGCTTGGTCATTCAAGAGCATAGCCTCCACGTCGTCTTCGTCGTCCGCAATCCCGGCACCATTGCGGTTCCTGCTTGGTCTCTGCTGATGGTGGTGACCCTGATTAGAAAAGGTGTTACCCATTCCTGGTGGCTGCAACAGTTGTCCTCTGCGCAAAACCCCGTGGTACTCCGCCTCGTGCGGGATTTCGCTGATCATGTCGTCGCTGGCACTGCCTCCAAAGTTGCTGCTCCCGATGAATGCGCCTCCGAAGGCGCCGGTTCTACTACCGTGTTGCTGGCGTTGCTGGATTACAACGCCTGCGGGGCCGCGGGTCGTATTGGGTGCTATAATTGTTCCGTGATCGCCGTGTTGTAATGCGGTTCCTCCTCCACCGAAGATGCGCTGGTGTGGGGGGAGGTTTGCGCCGTTGCTGTTCATGGGTTCGTTGCTGTCAGGATTGATGACGTTGCAGCCTCCAGAAGAAGATGAAGAAGCGCTGTGAACAATTCCTGCAGCTTGATGTCCGCCCTTTTGCTTTAACCACTTACCATACTCCTGAGCATCTTCCAGCACGAGCTTTATCCGCGTTGGCGCGCGGGGAATCATCATGAACGGGGCAGGTCGCTTGGGCTTTTTTTTATTTGGACAGAGAAGTATAGAAATTGCAAGCAGCTTGCGCACGCCTGCTTCTACGCACAGTAGCGAGAACGGGTCGAGGTGTTTCACTTTCGAAGAAATTATGTTTGTCTGAGCTAAAAAAAGCGCTCAAGGCTTCAGCTTTTGCTCGGTCATTACTAGAGCTGGAGTTTTACCGTTTTGGCATACTCGCAGCTTAGCGCGGCGGTACAACTGTTTTGTTGATTTTGTGAACATGGGTCATCAGATAAAGACCTTTGTGACCGCATGTGGGCCACGCACGAAGTAGACTCATCCATGACAAAAAAAAAAAGATCCCTGCGCTGACACGGTCACACGCTGACCACACTTGAAAAACGAAAGAAAAAAGCGAACCAACGAACACGCGGCGGGCGAAGGATCAGACTCGGCATTCGCCCCCGCGTCGCTGCGTGCCTGCTAACCCTCTGGGAACAAGCGTCAACTATCGTGATTCCCGCCGGTTGACGACTCTGGTGTATGCGGGCATTGGTTTCGCCCGGTGCCTAATGCTATAAATTGCATGTTGGTAGCTTTTCTGACTGTGGCCCTGGCCGCGGCAAACCAATCAAAGGCAACTAAAGAGGCAGGCTTCAGTGCGCTTCCTTGCGTAAGCGACCAAACGCGCCACCAAAAAAATGACTCAGCCAAGCAATTCAGTCAGAAACCCCGGGGCGGTGGCGGCCGCTAATTCCCAGCTAATTTTTGCGGGATTTTTTCAAACCCCGGCGTCCGGGATAATAGTTGAAGGCCCAAACCCGAAAAAGCGACAACCCAAGTTGCCGCACACGAGGTCCCAAAGCAATCAGGAAAGGGAATTCAGGACAAGAAAAAGAAAACAATGAGAAGCAGGCCGTCTTCTACACATGGAACATGGCAGCGCCGGCAACCTCACACAGGGTGAATTCCCACAAACCAAGACCCCAAATCCCAAAGCCGGCCGAAAAACAACGCCACCCATCGAACACCCCACCCAGTTACACCCATACGGAACACCCCCCGCGGGCGGGTGTTTTCGCTGCTAATTCCGCGGCTAATTTTGCTTCTATTTTTGTTTCTATTTCTGGGTTCTATTTTTGCTTCTAATTTTGCTTCTATTTTCGTATTCTAAATCGTGTTCTATTTTCGCTTTTAATTCCATGTTCTAAGTCGTATTCTATTTTGGCTTCTAAATCGTGCTTCTATTTTGCTTTCTATTTTTTGCGGGATTCGCATGTTCGGGCGGCTGTTTTTCAACTTCTAAATTCGCGTTTTGGCGGATTTCCTTTGGAAATCTCCAGTGTCGCGAAAAATAGAAGTTGAAGAGACAGCTGCCGAACACACGAATCCCGCAGAAAAATAGAAAACAAAACAGCGAGCACATTTAGAAGTCCAAAACAGAACACGAGATAATCGGGACCCCTGGCAATGCTTTCGAAAAGCCAAACGACAATGGCTTTGCGAAAGAGCGAAACAATGATAGGATGGAGGGATTTCATCATTGGCCTCGCGGCCAGGGTCTTCGCAACCCAATCCGAAAGCCCGAGGGCCCCCAGGAAAGCAAGACCGCGAGCGCTGCCCACCACCTTCGGAACCACCCGGGCGCGGAAATACCAAAGAAGCCCCCGCGGCGTTCGAAATTTCGAATCCCCTGAAAACGGCCCGAATTTTTAAATTTTAATTCCCGCCATGCCTTTTCATTTAAAAAAGCATGCGGGGCCAGCGGGGGACTCGAAAAAAACCCGGGTCCCCGGGCGCTGTGGAAAAGGACGGAACCCTGCGTGCCCGGGGGCCTTCAACGCCCAGGGAGGAAAACCACCGCCCCACCTAAGGGCTTCGGGGAAATCCCGCAAAAATTAGCTGCGATTTAGTGCCCCCCGCGGCCCGCGGGCTCTCTGCCTGAAGCAATCTATCCGCAGGAGGCCATGACAGACGGCGGAACTGCCGTGGGAAGGGCGCACGAACCACAGAGGGAGGCGGCGCCCCTAGGCAAGCAAAGCGCGCACCTGCGTGCTTGCCCGGTGGCCGGCCGGTGCGAAACAATTAATAGGCAGGCGGCCGCGCACACACGGCACCCAGCCAGAAAGATACGGCCCGGGCCGGCAACGAACGCAACCGGCAAACCGGCCGCCCGGCCCGGGCCCGCCTAACTAGCAGGCAAGGCCCGGCCGGGGGCCAGAGAGGAAAGACACGCGGCCACCACCAAAGCCCGGGCGCGCGGGCCAGCGGCAGGGAAAGCAAACAGGGAAGGGCGGGAGTCGAGCGGGCCAGTGGGGGCGGCAAGGATTTGCAGGCAATCCATTCCCTCGGCAGTGTTCCTTCGATCGCGCGGCCGCTTGCCTTCGGTTGTTTCGCTTTTGATGGCGCAAGGCAGCTTCTTTGGCGAACCTCCGAACGGCCGCCCCTGCGCGCCTTCAGGTACCGTGGGCAAAGGGCGCCGCCCCGCCGCGAGGGAATGCCTGCACGCGCGGGGCCGGCCGCGACGGACGGGCGGCCGCGCAGACTTTCACAGATAGAACTTGCTGCCTGCCCCGGCCCGCCCGGCCGGCGACCACCGCCCGGCTCACACCCTTCCCGCTTCCCGCCTTTATTGCAACGGGGCCGGCGGGCGCGCTGCTTTGCTTTCCGTTCCGCGCCCGCCTTCGTTCCTCCCCGAGCGGGCGAGGAGTTGGGCGCGGGCCCCCTTCGTCCGCTTATGCCTGTCCACCACGAGCAGCAGGAGGGGGCTCTGGGCGGTATCTGCGGCGGTTGAGGTGGCTCCACACTTCCCCGATGGCATCCCCGCGCGCCACCGACCGCGTCGCCGCAAAGGTAGGCGGCCCGCCCGCCCGGCGGGATCCGTCCACCGACATCCCCAAGCGCCGGCGCAGGCAGTTTGCCCGGGGGCGCGGGGGCCAATGGGCCGCGCGACAGCTTCCCCGGCTGCCCCCAAACTGGAAGGACCGACAACCCTGCCCCGGAAATACAGCGGGCACACCACGGCCGCGCGCCACAGGGCCGCGACGGATTACGCACGAACCCGCGCAACGGCGCCGCGCCGTCGAGCTCCTTCGCGCGCCGCCCGGATATGGGCCCGCCGGCGTGGTCGCCGGCGCGCGCCGCCTGGGCCGCTCGCCTTTTCGCTTCGGGGCGCCGGCGAACTCACAGCCGGACGCCCCACGCGTGGCCGCTAGCCTTTGCGGGCAGACGGGGTTGCGCGCTGCGCTGCTACGGTATTGGCACAGGCAGCCGGCCGCGGATCTTCCACGAGACGGCAACACCGAAGCCGGTCCAGCCGATGGCATCGACGGCCCTCCGGATGTGGTCCTCACCCTCAGGAACCGCGTGCGAATATTTGCACGTCGCGCCATACATACAGGCTCCATCTTTCGGGAATTTTGCACAAGCCCCCTGCTGGTCTTGGCCGGACAGACGCAGCCGCAGGCGCTTAGCAAGAGGCCCGGCGTCCTCCTTCGCAACATTCGCCGCGCGGGAATTCTTCAGGCTGTCCAATTTCGGAAGTAATTCCGGGACGAGGAAGGCCCAGACCTTGGCCGCGTACTCCTTCGGGCTATCGCCCTCATCAACCTGGACGCCGCCGGGCTGGGCCGGAGCATCTTCGTGCTCGTTCTCACATACTTGCGAACTTCTGTCCGGTTTGGGAAGAGTGCTGAAGTCCCGTACTTGAGCAGAAGACATCCCGCCAACACGGACAACTGCAGAAACGGAACACGTTTTTTATTCAAAAAGTTGTGAGGAACCTTAAAGTTGCTTCTGTCTCAGTTGTCGCTATTTCTCTTCCGCACTAGCGCTAGACCTTAGGTTCAGGGCAACGACTGACCATACGCATCAAAGTGAATGCTCGTGTAAACTTAAACGGTAATCAAACTGACAGTGACATGGACCACTTCTTTTACCATAAACATCAACTTCACGTCGCTCAACACTACCAGAGCCCCGCGGGCGCCGCTTTGATTCCGCAATTCCTCCCTCTTCCCCGATTGCCCGCGCCGGGGGTCCGCTTCTTCGCGGGGGCCGACGCCGGAGCCTTCTTCATCGCCACTGGCTGGGGCGTCTTGTTCACGGGTCTGCGTCCTTGCGCACCGGGCGTTTGACTGCGCGCCCGCAGCTGGTACTCCCGATCTTGCAGCAGCGCAAGCTCTCCCGCGTCGTCCAATATCGCGACGTTGCTATCGAAAATTCCCCCTAGTCCTGCTTTTTCCTTATTCCCGTTCTCCCCAGTTCCAGTTCCAGTTCCGAGCTCATCCTCCCAGGAGTCCACAACCGACGGCTTTTCCACGTACCAGAAGCGTCCGAAACCCAGCTTCTGCACCGTGCGGGCGCGCGATGGGGGATTCGTCAAGCCCCAGTAGCTCAGGGCCATCAACGCGGGGGTACTCAGTTCGTTCACCCCAATGCGGCTCCCCGACATTTCGACCAAGCGGCTGGCGAACCCAATGTCTCCCGGAGCTAGGGCGGCGCTCACCTAGTATAGATTTGATGTTTCATCTTCTCCTTGCAACTCATGTGGAAGTATTTCACGAGCTAACAAACGCAAAAAAAAACATTTGCATACTTACGACAGTAGCGCAAGTGGACGTTTGTTACGTAAGTACCCGCCATTCCGCTTCCGAGCAGCACGACAGCAGCAGCTCCTGTCCCGCCTGTGTCGGCTCGAAGAGCGCAACGCGCCGCTTCATCTTCTCTACTTGCGAAGATAAAGCAACGGCAGGATCAACACCAATCTCGGTTTCCGCACAGGAGCTGCCACAAGCCTTCAGCGCTTCCTTAGACAAGACGTGCCGATCGCAGAAGAAGTGCAGCAACGCGCTCGGAACTGGCTTCAGGACACTCTCCTCGCCTTCAAAGATTCCCATCCAGCCCTTCCGTTCCTCCTCCTTCGGGATGCTTTCTGAGAGTTTCAGCGAGAAGAAAGAGAAGCTTGCTCTTGCCGACGTCGTCGAATCCAAGCCGGTAGAAGTTGAAGAGGAAGCAGCTGCAAGAGGCTGTTTGCCATTTTTGGTCGTCAAAACAGAGGAAGAAGTAGAGTCTTTCCTGGTTGTTGTTCTCGCGATGATGTTTCTCGTTGTTGCCATCCCCAGTGCCGCTTCCCAGACGGAGAGGAACAGATCGAAGACGCAGTCGCCCGCTCGCTTCAGCTGGTCGAGATGCAAATCGAAAAAGTCCTTCAGCAGAGCCATCCGCCATTGCGTCAAATCCGTAATCGCGTTGCACATTTGCGCGAGGATCACTGTTAGCGCAGAGGGGCTCGGGTTTGCGAGTTTCGAAAATGATATTTTGTCATGATCTCCAAATAGCTGAACCGCGAGCGCTGTAAGTCTTTCTTCGAGCAAAGCGGCTTCTGGATTGATGAGGTTGCTCATAGTTGGTGTTGGTTTTGAGCTGATTTCTGCTTGTTTTTGTTCCGCCTGCGAAGCCCCCGCCTTGCTACTCTTCGACGTTTTGCGTTGCGGAGTTTTTCTGGTGGGCGTCTTTGTCATCTTGCCGCCGGGCCGCGGTTTCAGTAGTGGTGTGTTGCTCTGCTTCTCCTTCTTTCCTTCTGCTCCTGCCCGGCTGCGCTCCATCGTGTCTAGAGCAGCAGAAGCTGCTGTTCCTCGGCCGGATACTAGCAGATTGGAATTCGTCTCTCCTATGTGGTCCAACTCTTCTGCCTCCGCGAGAAGTTGTCGCGCCGCTTCTGGATCTCTTCCGCATTTCTCGCACGCTTCCTCGAACTTTGATTTATCCAAACCGAGCAGCGAGCCCAGCTCGGTAAACACCTCACGCCAGTAAAGTTTGTTCTGCTCCTCAAAAATTTCACCGAACGAGTTCCGTTTTTTGTCGTCCTTCAACATCGACCAAGAGGATGCTGGCGAGTCGCTGTTGCAAATACCCTGCAGGCTGAACTCTGGACTATCCTCAGGTAACCGCATCGGGATCAGAAATCTCTCCGCTGGGAAAGGCCCGGAGGTGCCGGCTGCAGCACAGGCGGTTTTTACAAGCGAAGACAACCGGTCCAGAAGTATGACTGTGCACAACTCCCCCTCCCGCTCATTTGTATGGGTATGGCTATGGCATGAACAGCAATACAAGCGTCAGCAAGAATGCAGCAGGATTTGCATGACAAATCTGCACAGGGGTGTAATGCTATTTGGACGGCCAGAACTTGCGATGCAAACAGTGCTTCAAGGCATGGCGTGGATTGGGTAATTTGCATCACAAATGAGGGGGAGGGGGAGTTGTGCACTGTCATAAGAAGCCAAACGCAGCTACAACCGTGCGATTCTTGGACGGCGGTCCAGCTGTGTTTTTTTCTTCATGATGATGATCATGATTCAGATATTCGCATTAAATTCAAAATAATCATGACGGCGTCAACATTGGGATACAATGCGATTTCGTATAATTTGAATTTCTCGTCTACTTCGACATCCACGTCGAAACTTAACACCAAATCATGTACACTTCACGTATCGTCCCGGGACTCACAATGAGCGGCACAAAAACATCCGTCGCCACCATCTGCAGCATTTCCCGGACCAAATCCTTTTTCGTTTCTTCACTCACCGCGAACACCTCTGTGGCACTGCCCATGTCAATCTGATCGAGTCCTTTACCCGCCACCGGCAGCCACGCGGAACGAGACAAATGCTGGAAGGCTTCGCTGCACCGGGGGGCGAGCGGGGTCGAGTGAAGCAGTTTGATTTGACAACTGCTTGCTCTGCTGATCAGCTGCAGCGCTTGCAGGAACTCGGACATCACCGGCTCGGGAAGATCGGCAGTGTCGGTGAGGACAAAGATGACTACGCGTTGCGGCTGCTTGGCGGTGGTGTTGTAGTTCTGCTTGTACTTATTTTTTCCACGGTGTGCCTCCCGCATTCCAACTTCGTCGTCGTCGTCAACTTCCATAGCGTCGACAAACTCGTCCTCCTCTGACTCCGAATCTGACGGTGACAGCATCCCATTATAATCGCAACTTGTCTCCAGTGCACGCGAGTGAAAACTCCAGCTGTGCAAGACCTCGAAGAGATTGGAATGATTTGGATACCGGTGTAGCAATTCATTTACCAGCTCCGCGAGGGAGTGATATCGGTTTCGTAGCACCATGAAAACCGGGCGGATGCCGATTCGGGTGGAGCTGCGTGCCCTGTGTGAGAGGTTTGTTTTGATGTTGTACAGAAAATTGCACACGTGTACTTCGTTATCGTTCCGTTCAAGAACACGCTCATAATTCGAAGACTTTGGCTACTTACTAGAAATAATTCACACAAATCTCAGTCCATCTTGTTGCACGAAACTACGACACATCATCATCGTCACAAGTACTCCTGTGCCAAGCGTCGCAGCGCAGCCCGTTCGTCCACAAAGCTGCAGGGTAGGTACGCAACTTTCGCTTCAGCGGGTGCAGCTCCTGAGAACAACGGAAGTTGGGACGAGGACTTCGCGCCGACGTTTGAAGATGCCCCTCCGATGAACGAGCTGCTCGAAGAGCTGGACGAACTTGAGGACATGATCCTGGTACCATGCTGTCTCCCAAAAACCTGCCTAAAAACACTCTGCACCAACGGTTCCTGCGCTTTTTCGATCTTGGCTCTGAGTTCCGGTTCCCACCGTTTGGTCCAAATCTGGTCGTAGGCGGAGGAAGAAGAAGACGAACTGGAGGGAGGTCTACTTGAAGAGCTTTTGCTCCTGGTAGACGTAGAGGAAGAGCTCGATGTACCAGCGCGCCCCTCCTGGTGCGGCTTGTACCGACTCCCCCATCTGCTTGACGTCATTTTCTACGCACGATGTGATGTAGTTTTTGATGCGGTTACGACAGGAAAAGTGGTGGTCTTTCTTCAATCAGGGAAGATCTGCTTAAGCTTAACCTTAACCTACTTACCTTGTTCACAGCTAAAACTACTATAGCTTTTTGAAGAGTTGTGACACGGTCTTCCGCACAGTAGTTTTTTCAAAAGACATAAATGAAAGGATCGGTGAAAATTGCAGACGAGCACCACGTGCATTTTTTGAAGAATCGTGGGAAGCAACCGTTTTGAAGCTCTATCGCCTTGCTGAAGATGATCCACAGTTTGATTGAGCCGGGACGTTTGTCTCTATCAACACAACTTGAAAATCATTCGGAAGTTTGTTTCTGCAACAGCAACACAACAATGAATGTACTTAACTAAACAGCTTTTTGCGGTTGCGTTTTTCTGTTCCACTGGCACTGCGCTTTCCAATTAATGAATCCTTAGTCCTTGACCTTGTCCTGAGGGAACAAAAGGACAAAAATTGTCGAGCTGAATAGAAACCATCATCATGTCTGTGGCATTCACACAGTAGTTCTGTGTGGTGCAACAATGTCAATAGCTTTCGTTTCTCCAGAAGAAGCGAATCCAACTCTGTTCTAAGAGCCGAAATCCGCCACTCACGCGCGCAGCGAGGCCGGCCGCAGGTCCTGAAAACTGACGTCGTCCTCGTCACTACTGGCCTGGTTCATTTCTGCAGCGGCCGCTGCTGCCAGTAATTCCCGACTTTCCTTCAGACTCGCGGCCAACAAAGGATTTGAGAAGTTCGGTAACAAGACGCTCTTGCTCGTAACATTCGCGGCACCCCCCGCTGGGGGATACACGGCGGCTGTTTTTGGAACAATCAGAATTTTCGCCTTGATGTCTTGAAGCATGCCGTGCAGAATAACGTCATGCACCATGGTTTGATCGGCAATAATGACAGACGCTTTGTTTACTTCATCCTCAAGTTCAAAACAACATCAAAAATTCACCAGTTGTACACGCTTGCTGTTGTGCGGTTGTAGCACCGACAGATGCAGAGGACGCGGAAACGTCCCTGGTTGAGGAGCAATCCTTTTCCTGGTGGAGTTTGTGTGCGTACTGCAAATATTTTTGGTATTTGCCTTGGATCTGCTTCACCTCGGATTGCAGTGCGTGGATCGTAATCAGCGCTTTGCCCTTCCACTTGTGCAAAGCCTCGACCTGATAGTGACAGGAATGTAAATTAAGATTCGTTAGCAGGGCAAGATGTTGGCCTAGATTTTCGTCCCTAGCTTTACACCGATAGGCTGAGGCTTCCACAAACCAATGAGATGCTCGCTATTTGCTATGCAATCAAATATCGCGAGGAATCACGTAGTACCTCTTTTGCCCACTTTGCCGCTCTAGACTTCACCTTCACCCCTGTGCTTCCGCTGACCGTCAGCTCCTTGCAGAGGTCCGCGTTTCGGGTGTGCGAATGCTCCAACTGCGCTTCCAAAATGTGCGCCTGCTGCTCCAGTTCGGATAACTCGGACCGCAACTCGCTAACGGTATCCGCGGAACGCTTTTTGTCCTGTCTGGCCTTGTCGCTCTTGTTCCGCTCTAGTTGCAGCTGGTACTCTAGCTGGACCTGCAGCGCCTTCTGGGCGTCGAGATCCGACCGGAGACTACTAGACTCCGCGTGGTAGGACTCACAGCGGTTGGTTGCGGCACAGAGGGCGGCCTGGTGGATGGGACGAAGGATTGGGGTTGAGGATTTTTTCCTCCAGTTTTAAGTGGTAAATAGCATAGGACTGCGCCTTAAAAATCAGACAAACGCATTCTTATCCGTAGCTGCAGCTGCGGGAATACGAGATCCTTGCAAGGCATAGACATTCAGTGCTGCAGCAACTCGTCATGATATTTTACCTGTGTCTCCTCCAATTTCTGCCTCAGCTGCACCACTTCCGCTGACTGCCCGGTGCACTCTTGTTCGAGCTCCGTCGCGTGGGCTTTTATCGCGGTAAGCTCTTTGGTAAGCGTCTCCTCGGATGCGGTCAGGACTGTAACTTGGTTCTCCAAGTTCTTCACATTTTCCTCAAAATCCTTCTTCTCCGAAGAATACCCGTCGGCAAACGCCTAATACATTGCAAAGGTATCGCACTCGTACTAATTGTAATTGCAGCAACCATGCATGACAGACTTGGTTTTTCAGCGAAATCTCCATGACAAACTGCATTTCTGTTCCACAAAAAATTTGTAGTGCTATTTTCGCTAGTGCTGATAGTTTTGCGATGCATACGCCTGCACCCGGTTCAATTCCTCCTCCAACTGCTCCGTTTTTTCCAGCATGATTTCGTTCTCCCGCTGCAGGACCTGCGCCTCGTGGCGGGTGTTGTGCAGCTGCTCCTGCGTCTTTTCGAGTTTTGCCTGGTAGTCGTTCGAATGTTTTGAAAGCCCCTCGACCTCGTCCTCGAGCCGGCGGACTTTGATTTCGTACTCCATCTGCTTGATCCGGCCCTCCTGGTTGCGGAGGAACTCGGGCTGCAGGGGTGAGTGATCCAGATGCTTTCGCATTTTCTACTATTCTTGTAGCTGAGCCAAGCAGCTTCGTTCCCCCGAATTATACCATCATTCTAAGTGAACCATGCCTTCATGCGTGACGCACACACAGATGCATCTCGCTCCTGTTTTTGCGTGCAGCTTCCAAAATTGTAAAATTTATCTAGATTTAGATTTACGATCATGATGTTGCAAATTTTCTATACCTTCGTTCGCTCCAACAAAGACTTTCCCGCAACGACATCTGGGTCACTGCTCAGTGTGGCGAAGAACGGTGGTCGGTTTACCGCAGCGGATGCGTTCACCGAGTGGTTAATCGACGTATCAAAAGTCGTGCTGATGTTGAATTCTGGCGCGAGGTTTTGCAGCGCCATCCGCGAAGCCTGCGGGTCGTACCCGTTCGCTCTCCAGGCAGCGTGGTTCGCGGAGACAATGCTAGTTGTGCTGTGCGAGCCCGAAGTCATGGACGTTCCACTTCCACCGAGTGGAGGTGCACCTCCCCCACCATTATTCATCCCGTTGTGCAACAAACTGTGCGACGCGGTAGAAGAGTTCAACAAGTCGATCTGCTGGTTGTAGTATCCACTGCAAAAGCATCGTACTCGTATTGCAATCATGCATTACAAGTCCTTTTCTTATGGTACATCAGCATTACAAACTTTCTTTCTCATGCTGAGGCAATTTGTAATGCATTTATACAAGTATGTACGATATTTTTGCAATGCATATGTAGGGTCTCACCGGGGTGGCACGTACACTGGACGAACTCGATCCGCCTGCGACGCCGCCAAATCTAGAAGTAGTTGGTCCGTTGCTAGAAATGATGTGCGGGTGCTGCTGTGTTGTTCCGACGGAGGAGGCCGGACTTGCGGAGATATTAAAGTTGTGCGACGCGGACTTGTTGTGCTGTGAAATTGTTGGGTGGAAAGTAGACTGCGAGCGGGCACTCGCCGCGCCGGGGGTTGTCGCACCCCCGCGCGCAGCCGCTGCGGAAACCAGTGACCGGGCGTCTTCCAGACGCTGCAGACCCTCTTGGAGTTTCCGCTCGATGCTCTCCTCGTCGCGGTGCACTAGACCGGTGCCGCCGGCGGAGGCCTGATATTGAAACCAAAAGAAGTTCAAGTACAACATAACTTGCAGACCTGAGGTTTCAAGTGCTGTTTCATATCGCATGTGCATGTTAAAAGCGCAACACAAATCTTCGGTACTGCTCGCGGCGGCGGCCGGGTGGAGCTGGATGCGGAGCCCTGAGGTCTTCCAAACATTCTTCTGTACTTCAGAAGCTCCTGCTTCTAGTAGGGTTCCACCAAGCTCGTCCTCAGAAAAAACAATACTTGTACTTCGTTATTTGGCTATCCTATGTTAGCGCGGCCACTTTACGCTGAGCCTGGTTTACATTTAGCCGGTTTGCTCCCGAATATCAACTAGCTCATTGTGGTTGTGCTGGTGGCGCTCTTTGCGTTCATGCCGATGCCTCTTCTTGTTTGTGCTCAAAAATTGCGAAGAGTTTGCTGTAGTACCACCGAAACAAAAGAATAACAACGACTCGCAAGTCGTTTCTATCATGAGGATACACCAGTGACGCTCGGAAAATGATAAGCAATAGCAAAAGCAATTACACGGGAGTTACTAGCTTCCTCGCTTTTCCTTGAAGATTTGCACGCTTCGCTCCATGTACTCGCACATCATGCCTCGAACAGTCACTGCGCGAGTAATCGCATCTGGAAAGCAGGTCAAGGCGATGAACAGATTTTGATTTGGGCACCGTCCCCGTAGTTATCTCAAGTGCTACAAGAATTCTTTCAACGGTGTCTCATGTGGTTGTCTCTGACACTTATTTTCGAAGAGCAGCACACTTTGACTTAGTAAGGATGGGCTTTCCAACTACAGTTGTCCGACGTATCAGATGAAGATTTACATTTAGCATACTGGGTACCGCGGGACTGCCATTTGATTCTTTGAAACTTTGGTCGAAGGCAGGTAGGTACACGTGCAGCTGCCATTATTGCTTTTGTGTCCATATTGAAACGTAACACAAGACGCAGAAGTAGAGTATACATATCAAAACTACAAATCATACATCAAGAATAAGCAAGGGTATGATCGTCAGGGTGCAAGAAAAAAGAATGTGAACAACCATGTAATCGGAACTACGAAGCCCCCGAGCCCGAACCGCACACTCCCGTTACCGTTTTGGGTTGGTCAAGCTCATTCACGTCCGCGTCATCGGGTTTTGGCTCGTCCGGGACAGTAGCGCCGTCTTCAAGTTTTTTGATGCTCAGTTCGAAGTAGGGGTACTCATTTTTTTCCATCCGCTCTTCGCGGTTTCCAAACGCAAAGTCTTGCTCCGGCTTGAGCGTGTCCTTGTAGTAACCGTTCTTCCACGCTTTGTCCGGCTCCGTGGCCGCATTGTCCATCTGTACGAGATTTTGTGAGACAGAGATCTGGATTTTAGCCCATGTTTTGATTTTCTTCGTCATTCATATCGCTATCAAGGTTAGTAGAGACATTCCAACACTCGAGCTGACCTCATCCGAAGCGGACGCGACAAACCTAATAAATAATCAACTAACAGGTTCTGCTACCTCCTCCTCCGATGCCATTTTGACGCTTAAACTCGCAACTTCGTCTGCAACTTGGATTGCTTTTCCACCGTTAATTGTCCACACTGGTAGCTTTGTGCTGTCTTTGCACTTTCCTCCAGGCACGTTGCAGTCGACAACGACAACGCGACTCAAACCAGTCGGATTTCCGGCAGCACCCTTCCCGCTACCGTCGGGCACACTGACACGGTAGGTGTAGTGAAGAAGGAACTGATTTGGCTTTGCCGTCGAAAACAGCAACTCGAACCACGTGAGCGACGCGTCCTGGCGGTTCTGTTTTTTGGTGTGCTTTTCAATATCAAGTGGGGGCGGCGCGACGCAAGATTTCTATTTTGATCTCTGTATTTTTGTTTGTACTTGATGTTTTACCCAATAGATAAAGATCAACACGAAGAGCTCAAGCTTTGATATACGAAGTCTTGCCGAGCTACTAAGCCGGCGTTCAGCAGTGCAGGAATTTGGCTTTCCGCGAGACACGGTCGTTGAAACTCCGTATCACCCGTGAGCCCTGTGACCGCTCCCGGTACACCGTAAACGCCGTAAAAGTGAGCCTCGCTCCCTCCTTCTGCGACATCGGACCGAGGAGTGCGCATCCGGAGCTGCGAGATCAAGGGAAAATCCTTCGCGACGGGGACCATGCCGCTTCCTTCTGGTTTCTGAGCACGCACTCCCTCGTCCACGTCCCCCAAATCGAGGTCGCTCTCCAGACTACCGCGGTCTCCTCCTTCATCCACTTTCTCCAACTCCCGCTCTCGCTTCTGCATCCGCAATGCCTTCTCGTACAACTTCCGTTTTTGCTGCTGCTCTGCCGCAGAACTACTCGAGAAGTGCCGCGAAGAGGCTAGTTTGTATTGCTGGTGAGCAGTACTAGCGGCGACTTGGTCTTGCACTTCGACTTCCACACGCTGTTCCTGTTCGTGTTCCTCCCCCAGCTGCATGATACTAGTGCTAGTACTCGAACCGCCAATCGTATCAGCATCGTGCATCATCGTGCGAACAGGCACAGAATTCACATCCTCGCTCGCCGCCAGCTGGATCACCGAGGAGGACGCTTCGGACGTGGGATCGTCCCCCACACGACGACCAGCACCAGTTCCACCTGCTGGTTGAAACTGCTGCATGTCCATTTCCTGCTGTCGCGCCGGATCCTGGAAGTTCATCAGACTGAAGGCATTCGGGGTCGGGAAGTAGAAGGCGCTCGGCGGGAGCTGCGATTGGTCCTGCGATAATTGTGGCTGTCCTTGGTGCTCAACAGCACCGGCTTCTTGTTGCGCAAGAACGTCGTGCCGCACATTTGATGCAGTTTGTTTGTTCATCCTGTCCACCTTCCTCCCCACCTCGGTTATCGCCCCGTTGACAAACCAGGAGTCGTCGCCGCCGAGGCGGCAGGGCTGCGGCAACCACAGGATCCCGCTAAAGCTCACACACCACCGGTCACCCGCGTCCGCAATGCGGTAGTCGACGATTTCTTTTTTGGGAAAAGAAGAATCGCTGGTGCCTTGTTTATCAGCTCCTCCTTGTTCGGCTGAAGCCGGCCCTGCTGCAGCTCCACCGCTAACGCTAACCGCATTTACATTTTGGGTCACACCAGCGTTCTTGTCTTCCGCACCAGTCATCACGTTCCAGTCATGCTGGAGATCCTCTTTGATTACTTCGGAAAAAGCGTTCAGCGCTGCTGTCGCACTTCCCCGCAAGTTCTGCGGCGTTCCGGCGCTCGTGGTGAGGCGGGGGCGCCCGAAAGAAGAAGTCATCTGGGTGGTCGAAACTGGTTCTTGTTTCGACGTAGTTTTTGCTCCCTGTAGTAGAAGTCCAGCAGTAATTTCTTCGTCCAGAATGCTGCTTGTGTCGTCGCACTTGTCCGTTGTGGTAAGCAGAAACCCACGTTGTTTCGACCAAATTACGCACATGGGACCGCCGACCAGGATGTACTGGGTCAGCACAGAGGTCAGGTACACGGTGAGGAAACAGCAGAGGATCACGAAGCGGGACCGTACCCGGGCGCGTTCCTGCTCCAGGTACTGAGCCGTGGTTTCTTCGACAGAGCCAGGAACTACAAGCGCGCTTTTGGTTGACGATGCTCCGCATGATGACGCTGCTGCTGAAGAGGAAGCTGTGCTGCTCGGTTGAGATGAATTAGACGGCGCCAACAAGGGAATCCAGGCGATTGTCTTCTTGAAAAACCGGGCCCGCGTGCTGGAGTAAAGTGGGTGATGTTGTTTTTGGTCTACAGTCGCTCGCAAGGACGCGGAAAAATTCGGAGTGGCGCCACCTGCTGCTTGAGCATTTCCGGTCACGTTGGGGTCAGTGAAAGTGGTCAGCTCGTGGCAAGTACCGTAGCTGGTGGAGCTGGACGTCGTCGAACTCTTGCTTGTACAACTCTGCAACAAAGGGTTGAGCTTGTGCAACTTGCTGGTAATAGTACTTTCGCTGCTACTTCTTCCGCCTGAAGCTGCCTCCAAAATCGTGGTCTCCGACGAGCCTGCAAGTTGTGATGCGCCTGGTGCCTTCACATGGTCGGCCCTACTGCTAGAGAGAAAGAGCGACGCTGCCGCGTCCTCTTCTAGCATGTTGGAGTTCATCCTTGCTGTGCCTGTGCTGGCCATGGTATACTTGACATATGAAACTGCCTTCGTCGATGAAAGTTAGTTGTCCGCTGCGATAAACGACATACGATTTTTGTTTGGCAACTTCACGATCTTCACGCACCTATGATTCCGGTTCAGATGGCGGATTTCGTCCACCGAAGTATAACCAACAAGAATAGCGAAGTTACTACGATCACGAACATTCGACGGCGATGAGCAACTGAACAAGCAGCGATTCTCTCATCCCCTAGCTATTTCACACGAATTTGAGTAAGACAACGAGTTATGAACATGCCTAAAGACTTCTACGACATGTTGACGAACACTATATCCATCACTTCTTTGCCGAGCGATGCACTTAACTCTTTTCTTCCGGTTTACAGCATGCACTCAATCAATTATCCCATGTTCTTGGTATGAGAGCAAATAGCAGCAGTAGCATCGTGATTTGCATTTTTTTCCTACTTGTGCAAGAACTGCAACGAATTGGATCCCCGGCGTGTTCCTCAATTTTGAGAAAAAAGGCAAAAAGCCGAATTCCGCGCCCGGGCGAACCTCTTCCCCCCCCGCATATATGCATACACATACTAGCACTACTAGTATTTTATTAGTGCTATTATATTAGTAGAATATATAATAGTATTATATTATAATCTAATATATATTAGTATAACAACATTAAAAAAAGTAAAGTAGTACTATAATACACACCATAAATCTACAACCCACCGCAACCCTCCGCTTTGTTTTTTATTTTTTTTTTTAAAGAATGAAAAAAAATAAAGTAGCACTATAATGCACACCATAAATCTGCAATCCACCGCAACCCACCGCAACCCCCGCTCCTCCCCCCGCTCCCTGGTGTTTCCATACTCCCCCCGCTTGTTATATGTGATCTGCTACGTGTATAGTAGCTTTGTTTTTTTTTTTTTGAACGAATAAAAAAAAAAGAAAGTACTAGAATACACGCCAGAAATCTGCAATCCACCACATCAACCCTCCGCAACCCTCCGCAACCCTCCATAACCCTCCGCAACCCTCCTCCCCCCGCTCCCCTGGTGTTTCCTTACTCTCTCCGCTTGTTGTATGTGGTCTGCTATGTATATAGAGGCTTTTTCATCTTTTTTTGAAAGAATATCTAAAAAGAAGTATAGAGCATAAGTAAGCGATGAGGCTGCCATGATCTGGGTAGACGTAGAACCAGAAACCAGCGCAACCCCCCGCAACCCTCCACAACCCCCCTCCCTCCGCTCCCCTGGTGTTTCCTTACTCCCCCCCTTGTTCTATGTGATGCGCTATGTATATAGTCGTGCTTTTTCCTTTTTTTTTTAAGAACGAAAAAAAGCACAAAGCACAAGCATACAGTGTCGAGGCTGCAGCGATCTGGGTAGATCCAGAAACCAGCGCAACCCGCCGCAACCCTCCACAACCCACCACAACCCTCCACAACCCGCCGCAACCCTCCTCCCCCCGCTCCTCTGGTGTTTCCTTACTTACTCCCCTCACTTGTTATATGTGGCGCGCTATGCTAATGGCAACTCTGCTGAATGAAAGAAAGTATACAACATAACAAGGAAGGGCGCTATGGGGCTGCAGCGATCTGGGTAGATCCAGAAGCCATAACCAACGCAACCGATCGCTGCAGCCTCATAATTTACTTTGCGCGTTATACTTTTTCTCATTCTTTTTCTTTCAAAAAAAGACAGCAAGGCTAACTACATACATAGCAGATCACATGTAACAAGCGGGGGGAGTAAGGAAACACCAGCGGAGCGGTGGGGGCGAGGAGGGTTGCAGCGGGCTTATGCTTTATACTTTTTTTCATTCTTTCAAAAAAGGAAAACAAAGCTACTATATACATAGCAGATCACATATAAGAAGCGGGGGGAGTAAGGAAGCACCAGCGTTGCGGGGGGAGGGGGGTTCCGGAGGGCTCCTGCTTTATACTTTTTTCATTCTCCCAAAAAAAGAAAACAAAGCCACTGCACACATGGCAGATCACACATAAGAAGCGGGGGGGGGTAAGGAAGCACCAGCGGAGCGGGGGGAGGAGGGTTGCGGAGGGTTGCGGAGGGTTGTGGGGGGTTGCGGAGGGTTGCGGAGGGTTGCGGAGGGTTGTGGAGGGTTGTGGAGGGTTGTGGAGGGTTGTGGAGGGTTGCGGAGGGTTGCGGAGGGTTGCGGAGGGTTGCGGTGGGTTGCGGTGGGTTGCGGTGGGTTGCGGTGGGTTGCGGTGGGTTGCGGTGGGTTGCGGTGGGTTGCGGTGGGTTGCGCTCGGTCGTGGTGGGTTTCGCAGTTTTGCTCTCATCTAGACCAAAAACACCAATCACGATGCTATTGCTGTTATTTGCGCTCATGCCATGTTCTTGTATATGTTCTCCCTATTTTAGTACCGCAATCGGTTGT
Organism: Amoebophrya sp. A120; assembly: GCA_905178155.1. Lineage (NCBI taxonomy): Eukaryota > Dinophyceae > Syndiniales > Amoebophryaceae > Amoebophrya > Amoebophrya sp. A120. The sequence continues at coordinate 1,538,741 of CAJINV010000011.1, read as the reverse complement.
TCATGTTCCCAAAAAGTTGCAGATCTTCTTCATCAAAAAGCAAACCTGGTGCTCAAAACGAAATGAAAAGCAAAATTCAGGCAATTCAAAATCTATTTTTGTGCAGACTTTATTCTCAAAATGCACAGCTGGTGCTGGTACAAGGATATGGAGTTGGCGTTTTGGGTTCAAGCTGCAGACAACCAGAACCACGATGGATTGCAACTGGCCCTAGTTCAGGATCTTCACAGCGCTTGGTTGAACAGCACACTCAGCAACACCAACACCACCCCCGCCACCGGATACGCTGTGACCTCGCGTCTTTCGAAGCCCAGCAGTCCGTAGTGGTCCAGAGGCATATCAAATGCAAAAATGTCTGTGTCTAGAAGAGTCGTGCTATTTTTGCATGACGCAGAAGGTCTGGCATGGAAGCTCTAGCATCACAGGTTTCGAGAAGCTTCCGCAATGCCGAATCCGCATGACAAATCCCCCGCTTTGGGGACAGAATGTGGGCAGCTTTTGCTACCTATGCATGAGAGATTTTTCTGTGTTCTGAAATGCGCATCACAAGTTTGTATTCTTTCAGACCCACACATTTTTGCAATCTATAAGGCAGACTGGTGGACAGTTGTCCGAGCAACACGAGGAGAAAGTACCGCAAAGCGCCGATCTTCTTCTGGAAGAGTAGAATAGAAAAAAACTGCACCGCGCCCACGAAGCCGCCACACCAGGTAATCAGCGGCAGGCGGACGAGAAGTGCTTCTAGGCTTTTGCTGCTACTGAACGAGGAAGCTTCTACGGCAAGCTGTGCAGCTGCTGTTGGTGCAATAGTAGAAGTCGTGAAATTTGTTGCGCTAGTAGTTCCCGCCGTGCTAGCAAAACCAAAGTCGGATGATGGATCGTCATTCCCGTCGAACAAACCATCGAAGAGTTCGCTCGCTGTCGTCAAACCCAATGGTTTGGACAGTATCACAAGGAATAGAAATTGCGCCAACGCACCGGACACATACGCAATCCCCCCGGTTGTTAGCATGCGGTTCGGTAAGAGCGCGTTCAACTGCACGAGAGAGACGCGAGCGACCGGCATCAAGCCGCCACTCAACATCGCCGCGAGAAGGTAGAGCGCTTTGTCGTTCGAGGGGATTAAAACCTTCACCAGTGCTTCCAACTGACTCTGATCTGTTTCTCCTGCTGGGGAGCGAGTTCCCGTTTGCCCCGCGGCGGCCACTAACAGGCCGACGGGGGCGAGGAGGGAGGCGAGGCACTTTTTTCCCGTCATTTTCCGCTTGATGCCCATGCTCCCCCGGTGGTCCACGGCTGCGGACACGAACATCTGCCCAACAATCCAGGCCATGGTGTAGCTCAAAACGCCCGTTTTCGGTACGGCCATGCAGGCGAGCGCCACCGCACTGGCGGCGACCGGGCCGCCGAGCACCAGGCGGGACAGGAACCGGCGGAGGAACCAGAGCTTTTTCCTCTTGTTTTTCGTGTGTTTCAGCTCGTAGAAAAGCTTTCTTGCCGCTTGCAGCTGCTTCGTGCTCTTGGCTCGGAACAAATCGAGAAACTGCTGCGCTGCCTGACGAGCGGAGGAAGAAGATGTTGGCGGGAAAAAATTAAACGGTCGTCTGCGGTTCGCGCTTTTGCTCGGGGTGGTGGTTGTTTCTTGTTCTTTATTGCTCGTAGAAGCAAAATCGCCCTGTTGTTGCAGTTGCTGGTGCACCGACGCCAGGGCAAAGCCATCTGCAACTACATCACGCTGCCCACCATGCCGCTTCTTGTGCTGGCCAATTATTTGTTGCGTCTTACCATCTGTCCCGCCATCGGCTTTCCGAAGGGCAACACCCTTCAGAACATGCGTGTTGCTTTCGTGTGACAGTCTAGGTGAAGTGCGTTTCCCGAGCACCACGGGCGCAACGTTGTTGAAGTCACTTCTGCTAGGACTATCGTCGTCCAAATTGAGGATCATTTCCGTTGTTCCTTCAAAATCTGACGCGGACGTGTCCCCACCTCCAGCATCGTCGCCAAAAGGGTCGTCGATTGCAGGCTTCCGGCGTGGGTGGAGAGAAAATGAAAAATTGGATTTCTTGTCATAGGAAGTCGTAGCTCTAAAACGGCCTTCGCCGTCTGCTTCCTTGTTCAGACCTCCACGCGCCTTTTGCCGCATCCAGTCAGTTATTCGTGGGGAGGCTGTGGAGAACATCCGAGCAGGCGGCCGTGCGCTGCTACTGGAACTGCTAGTTGTACAGCCCGTGGCGCGGCTTGCTCTGTTTGGTGAAGTGGACGGGGGTGAGACTCCGCTCCGGTCGTGGTGGTGGTGCTGCCCCATCAACACGTGATCATCATCGTCTCCGAAGATAGAGTGTAATCGCTGCTGTTCCGGATCAGGCAGCCTTCTTGTGGAGGTTTCGTCAAGAACTTGTGTTGCGCCAGAATAACAAGCGGCTGGCAATTCCGACGGTCGTGGTCCAGGCAGCCCAGGCAGCTTCCCTACGTAGTTCTCTTCAATTTCGACCAATTTCGATTTCCCTCGATCATCTTCTTGGTCATTCGCTTCCGATCCACTTTGTTCTTCTTGATCGTCTGTGTCCATCGCGTTTGCGTCGACTGCAGATCGTAGTACACGACGAGGACCGCTGTTGGATTGTTTACCTCCCTCTGCCTCTTCGTCGCCTTCCCCCCTCGCCATGGCCCACGCGACATTCCATCTCGCGACTTTGTCCGCGGTTAATATTCTTGTTGCCCCCGAAGCAGAAGAAGTCCGGAACAAGTGCCCGCCGCGGCCTGCCGAACCGGAACCAGCACCACTATCGCTCCATGTAGCCTCGCCGCTGGTGCTTAGATCCGATTCTGGATTGGAGTTGTACTGGTCTTCAAACCCGGCTGCACCTTCCTCGATAGGCTCGTACGCAATCTGTTGCCGCACCGTCCTGGAATGCTCGTCAACCACCTCGTCCTGGCCCATAAAATCCAAGCAGGCGGCGTTGATACTCAGCAGCAGCGCATCCTGCATTTGCTCCTCCTCCACGCTCGCTAAGGCGTTTAAAACGTCCCGTGGCCCGGGACAGGAGGAGGGGGAGCTGTCCGTGCTGGTGGTAGGTCGTGCACTACGCGCAACGTCGACTTGTTCAGGTTCAGCTAAACCTGAAGGCACCACGGCGGCCTTCAAACAAGATGATCCCACAGGAGGCACGGATGACGACGCCACTCCGACGTTGTGCGAGTTCCACCGTGGCCTGTTACCTTCCGACACGCCGACCACTTGTTGCCCAAAGCCAAGGCCCCGCGCGTCTGCGAGCGGATCTTCCTCTCTGTGCTCGTTCCCGCGGTGATTTTTCGACCGCGCTGCTGCACAGGTGTCCTCACTTCTGGGTGGAGCTGTGAGCGAAACATTGCCGTCGTTTGACACACCTTGTTGTTCCGGATCTTGATCTGGTTCTGGAGAGTTCTTTTCTTCCGACTGAGCACTACTTTCCTCTTGTTCTGCGTTCCTCCCCGACACCGACAACAACTTCTTCACCACACAATCGGATCCCGCCGACATCGCGCCCAAGGCCAGCATCACGGTTCCACCGACGACGGAGCTGCAGAGCGACGCGAACAGGGGGTTCCCGGACTCCTCGGCCAGCCGACCGTTGCTCGCCGCTTGCAACGCTAAGAGACTGCCGCAAAGCACCGGCGCGAGGTTCCGGGGGTGGCAGCCGGCTTTGAGGCGATCCTTGACGGAGGTTGCGGCTTCGATGGTGGAGTTCGAGTTCTTCGTGAGCCGGGTTTGATGTTGAAAGCTACTGTGTCGTGCACCATGATCTTCTTCCAGATGATGAGTTGTAGCCGCAGCCCCTGTCAACACTGCAGAAGTACTAGTGCTAGTGGTAGAGAAATGACTCTTGTGCAGCTCGCCATGCTGCTGAGATGCTTGTTGTCCGGCAGGAAGATCAACGTTTGTGCCACGACCCCCGCGCAGCTCTTCGTCCGACTGCAGAAAGACGCTCTGATGTTCATCAGCATCTTCGCCAGCCCGACCGCTAAACGATGGGCTAGTTGTGGCTTGTTGGCTCGCCGCGGAGGTCGGGGGCCGTAGCGCGGGAACGACAACGAGCTGAAACAGCAGCGCTGCATGACGGACGAAACAGAACACGACGAGCCTTGTGAACATTATGTTTATTGTTGTACAAACACGGGGCATCATGCTTCCAGTTCGAGCCTCGCCTCAAGTCATCTGGAGGATTTTTCCACCAACACAAAGAAGATGGAGTCGTGCTAGTAACTGAAAAACCTGATCAGAAGACGTTCATCATGTTATAATGTCACCACCATTTCAATAACGAGGAAGAAAACTAGAAAAACTTCCACAAACTCAAAAGCACAAAGAAAAAACACGAACTAAACAGCGCGCTGTTGCGGTCGACTTTATCTCGACACAAATGATGTCGACTTTTCTTTGTGTTTCGTGGCGCAACTACGGTCGTGTGCGAGTTGCGTCAACGTGGTTTTTGAATTTGTCTTTGTGTATACATTGAAAACTAAACTGTATACAAGTCTTTACAAACGCAGGATTTTTACCACTCTAAGTCTTTTATGAAAATAGTTTTTGGATGAGTTTCTTAGATATTGATATTGTCTTTGTGTCCACTTGTACTTTTAATTTATGATATTCATGCCTTTGGTGATGGCCACGGTTTATCGTTTTCGTATCACTCCACCTGCAGATGATACCTCTGAATTGGTGGCCGTGGCCCTCTTCGTAATCGTACCATAGCGATTTGCGGTTAAGAAAAAGGAAAACTTTTGGAGCCTCACACCGCACATACTCGGCGTCAACAACGTCGAGCAAGGTGTTGAACTTGCGAGGCTGGGCTATTCCATCAGCATAAAGTTTGGCATTGGCTAACGGAATAATCAAAATACAATGGAAAAAGAGTTTCTTTATAAAGCGGAGTGCTTCTTTAAAAGAAGCACTCTTCCTATACAATGGAAAAGAAGTTCTTTTCCTAAATCTTTGCGCAAGCGCAAGGAAAAGAATGATCAACGTCATCTATTTCAACAACACGGTGGTCCTGCACCGCACTTAGGAACAGTCTCTCGAGGACGAAACATTCGTGTTCATCGTCAGTAGTTGTATATTATGATAAGTAGAAATGAGGCTGAGATGGTTCTTCTTCACAGCTTTTCATATGTTCTGACGGTTATGCTGAGCACAATCGTACATCAACACTATCCACGACACGCCCGACTGTGCTCTAGTTACGGAGAGGAACTACAGCCGGAAATACAGACGACATTGACCTACCCACGAGACTCTTCATGATCAGCTAAAAAAAAATCAATTATACATCTACATCATATGAAGTTGTATAAGTAAATTATGTCACTACAGGGCAACCAAAAATTCACGTTGCCGGGGGCGCGAATTATAGCGACCAAGGATGTGTCAGAGCTGATCTTCAAGAAATATTAATAAATATACAAATGGAAAAAATGGCGCCACTTGTTTGGAGCGTTCACCACGTTTTGCGAAATCGCAACCGATATCCGATGGCATTCCTGTTTTCTGCTGTTTTTTCTGTAAAGTTCAAGTTCTTCATCCGAGGCCTGAAAGAAGAACCAGGGAAGGTTTTTGGATTTTGAAAATTTTGCACGTAAAGCAAGCTAGTAGCGTGAAAAAGCGAAAGCTACGACATGTATACGTGAATCTTCTGTGTACTCTTCCTATCGAAAATCATTAAAGCATTTAAAGAATCACTCATTTCACACGGTAGTATTAGTTATAGGCACTGCAAGCACCACGCACCAATCAGCAGTGATGAGGCAGTCCTCCCTGTGCGTAGGCGTAAGGAGGAGCGTCCTCTAGTAGGGCCGCGGTCTTGTATCATTTCTATCGTAAGATCTAAGGCCGGTATTAATCGTAAGATCTAGAGCCGCGGTGTTGACCACGGCGCATGATCTCTATGCACTCGTATTGAAGATGCGAGTCAATTAACAACATCTTTCGAAGCACAGTGACAGACAACCATGTTCATGTCACCCGTAGTACCTCCAGACTTGGTTTGACTCCTCTATGTATTATGTATCAACTAGCCTTCTTGGTCGCTGCAAACAATCAGAAACCTGCAGGCAAAATAAGAAGGGGGGAGGGCCTTGGGTAAAAAAAATGTCTGCAGGAAAAAAGTAACTTATGTTGTTAGGAATTTACGACATTGCTTTTATTGCTGTTCATACACTTGCACTTCTCAAGCAGCCGGAACTGGTAAGTAGCTGCGTAGAAGCAGGCACATGCAAAACGAAATGCCTCTTGATGGAGCTGCACCGATTCGGTGTGCTTGCTCTCTTCCAGGTCGTGTGTGACCACTGAACTGGTACGACGTTGAGACAAAGAAAAGGGCTCTACCTCTAGTACTTCTTTGTCAGAATAACAAATCTTCTAGCATCTTCTGAGTACTATTAGCTTTTTATTTCCCAACGTTCCCACTCGACACTGTTCCGTAGCAGTCGCCTTGTTCGAATAATCGCACGGGCCACGCAATCGAATTTCTGTCCTGTTCGAAATGGTTCCGACCATCGTTTGATGTTTCTCTGCCTATTTGCTGCTCTTTTGACTTTTAGTCCTCCTCGTGTATCCAAATCCAGCATCAGAAATTTCGTTTTGATTTTGATAAGGGATTTTTCCTTTTGATATCCGCTGAGCCGGAACCACTCGTGGTCCCGGGAGTAGAGGATATTACAATGAAAAGTGCCCCCATCCCGGAATTTGCAGAAGTTTGGCATGCAAAATTTTCCAAATGAAAGCTTTTTGTCTTGCATGCAAGGATTGCGAGCCTTTCTGATGCAGAATCTAGGTGCGCAAGGTGCCTTGTGCGTAACAGATCCGGCTGCTGTTGGGCCCCTTCGCAACACAAATTCGACCTATTCAGCATGGAAAGTTTGTGATGCTGAGATATGCAAGACGGGAAATGTTTCTGTTGGAAAGATTTGCAACACAAATGCTGCCAAGTGTGGGGTGGGGGCATTTTTCATTGTAATAGGGGACGAAGCTTGTTCGGCGGAGGCGGAACCGGAACCACAGGCATCGGGGTCCGAGAACCGGAACCGGGACCGAGGCCGGTGCTTGCCTTCAAATTTTCCGTAGAAGTCTTTCCAGGAGCACAAATGGCAGCGGTTACAGTTTTTTCCGTCCTTGCAGCCCTTTTTTGTCCAGTTGTATTTACACGGAGCTTGCCAGTATCCACTTCAAAGGTGGTCGTGTCGCACTCGTAGTCGTACTAGTTGTATATAGTAAAAAACTGCGATAGTACTGCGGAACCATCACCGCCTTTGGTTTTATGATCAGCTGCACTTCTAATCAGCATATTTATAAATGAAATATACAATAAGCGCCTCTCCTTCGCATTGATGTGAAATAAATTGCACCCAAGCAGTTTGTTTACTTATACCAGTGCGACGTGTGCGACACTTGTTGTTTTGCAATGCATAAGCAGGTATGCGGGTGACCCAGCGAGCCTTTAGAGACGACATCGGTGTAGCCCCCGGGCTCCTCCTGCCGCGACGACGACGACGTCGCACCACTTCTACCGTCATGGTCCTCGTGGGCGGCCGACGAAGTACAGTAGTTTTGGAAAACATCACACGAGGAGCGCGGCTCCAGCTGCGGGGTTTGGGGCCGCTGTTCCGGCGAATGATCATCTTGCGGCACGTTTTCGTGCACTGTTGCAAGTCGTTCAGTAGTACTACTCGTGGCGCTGCTGGCCCCCGAGTGGGGGCCACGGATGGCAGACGCGTAGCTTCTCGAGTTCTGCAGCTTGTTCCCTCCTGGTGGTGATCGTTGTAAGAACGTCGCGGCTTGCGCATGCGCCTTCCGTGCAGCAAACACAACTTCTCCTTGCGCCGGGGGGAGTTTTTTGGTGTAGTTGTACTGCCGCGGGATCAGGAAGTTCCTCGTGGGCCGGCCAATCTTTGGTTGTGCTGCCGTTGCTGGGGAGCTGCAGGAGGGCCTCGCCGCGACAGTCTGAGACGAAATGCTGCTTAATACCGGGCTCATCTTCAAGGGCGGTTTGGAGGTGCTCTGTACCTGAGCCATCTGCGACGTCGAGGAAGAAGACGCAGCGCCGCCTGAGCCTGTCGCTGTGCTGGCGGTCGCAGAAGTTGGCGCAGTTCTTATCCTGAGTAAAAATGTCCCCACCCCAGAGTCAAAATGGGAAATCTGCTACACAAATCAGCCAGCTTTGGCTGTTTCGCATGACAAGTTTGCCCTCGTAGTTTAGTCCTGTTTAGCTAGTTCCGAAGCATCATAGATCTAGCACATCATGCTGATTCTAGCATAACAAATTCAAATTCCAAAACACGACTAGAAAATGGTTCTCATGGGGCTCCGCATGAGAAATTTTTATTTTTTGGCATGCGGATTTGCATGACAACTCTGGGGTGAGGACGTTTTTCCTCGGGATACTTCTGGCGCATTTTTCGACTCCTCCTTGAAGAACTCGGTAAGAACTGCGTTCGGTTATGGGAGTGTCAGAATTGAAATCGACAAAGCTGAAATAAGTAACTTGTGATGCATAAAATGGATACTTGTTGGAAGCTCAATTTCCAAGCGGTGCATGACGAATACTTTCGGCACCGCCTAAATCCAGTTTGTCATGCTGTTTAGGGACAGAGGGCGTGTTTTGTCATGCTACTTTAGCAGCTCTGATTTCGCAGACCCCAAACTACAGGCTGACAGTCGGCCTCACTTGCCATCCCTGCAAGAGAGGCGCAACTTCATGCCTTGCAATTTATGCATGAGAAATTATTTCAACTTTGTCGATTTCATCAATCCGGACGCTTCCATATCGGTCTTCGTGGTCATAAACATAATGAGGCCGCGCAGCTTCTGCTGCCACTGACGCGTGGCGTCCTCCAGCCTCACTGCCTCTGATGTTGATGCACTACAAGTTCTTGCATCGTCCTCGCACAAGAAGTTCCGCTTGCTTTTCTTGCACTTGTTGCGCAACAGCGCAGTGGCTCGCACGATATCCCTATCCGTACTCAACGCCAAACGTTCGTCGATGATCTGCAAGGCAACCTGTGCTTCGGCGTCGGAAAGCCGGTGCTCCATTTCGAAATCGCTCATGTGCTTCAGCATGTCGATAATCTCGGACATCAGTTGCTCGACGTCGGCAGGGACGATGTTGTCTTCGTTCATTTGTTCCGTGTCCGTGATGAGTACATTGTGCACATTATCTTGTTGGACTGTCATCATGCTGTTCGTACTTGAGGTCCGGGCAGGGAAATCACAATCAGCATCCGCGTCTGGGGTTTCGAACCCCTCCACGTCCACCAGCGTTGGCGGTGAGGTACTGAAGGAGAAACAAGGTAGACCCGGCTGCGGCGCAAGAAGAACAACCCCCTCCGTAAAATTATAGCCATCTTCTTTTCTTCTCCCGCAAGCAGTTGTTGTTGCCCCTTTGGTAGTGCCAGGAGACGTCGAGCTGGGCTCGGCCTCCGGCTTCTTTTGGAGGTCATTCAGGGGCACGCGCGCGCACGTCCACATCATTCTGCCACTTTTGCCGCTCGAAGAACTGGTGGCAGCAGCAAAAGCTGTGTCCTATGACAGCCTCAGAATGGAAATCCTCAACGTGGAAATGATTTGTAATGCAAAAAAACAATTCCAGTTGAAGTGCCATTTCTAATCGGCCGCGCATGACAAATTTCCCGGGCACTCAAAACATGTCTGTCATGCTAGTTAGGGCAAAGGTGTGCCCTTCTCTCGTGCTAATCAGCAGCCCAATTCTGAACCCGTAGAAGCACAATAGTCGGCCTCCATTGCGTCCTCTGCAATACAGTCTTTTTGGTGTCGCATTTCATGCATCACAAATTATTTCCACTTTGAGAATTTCCATTCTGAGGCTTTCATATGTCCTCCTCTACACCTAGAAATGTTGACCGGGAGGCGGGTACTACAGCTCGCACACTAGAAGCACGAAAACCACTGTATGGCTTGCTCAGATGTTACAATCTGCTCAAACGTTACATATAGATTCTGGGATTTGTCTTGCATAGAGAGCATGAGGTGGAACATGCAGAGCTTTGCGCTTTTCGCAATACAAATTTTGCCAGATTCTCATGGGGTTTGGAGCTTTGTAAAAACTTCTCATGCGCAATCTCGTGACAGCAGACTAGACATTCAATTATTCACTTTTTGCATCACAAATTTCCATTTCTATTGTAACGCTTGAGGTTGCAACATCTGAGCAGGTTATACACTGGCTGAACCAGCACGGCTGGCGCTAGGAGACCACATCGCGGCATCGAGTAACTATCGTGTGCAAAAGTATCGTACTCGTATTGCAATCATGCAATGAATACATTTTTTTTTAGGGTAAATCAGCACTACAAATTTTATTTTTCATGCTGAGGAAATTTGTAATGCATTTATACGAGTGCGATACTTTTGCAATTCATAGTAACTGTTGGCCCGCCACGATGTAAGGAGGCGAGGGAGAGGAGGGGGGGCTGTATGCAGTCGCCGTGGTGGTCGTCGTGGAACAAGCGACGTTAACATCATCCCCACTGGTGCCCGGCTCCGTTTTATTTTCCATCAGCTGGCGTCCCTTGATGTAGTTCGTCTGGGTCTGGCCGGCACCATGACCAAACCCTTGGTCCTGGACCACCTGCCGCATGATCCTGCGCTGCCTGTAGTTGGCCAGCTCGGCAAGAATAAGCGGGCCCAGCACTTTATCAACATGAATATTGTCCGTCATGGTCATGCCCACATCAACCTCAGCCTCACGAGACAGAACGTCCTCTTGGCACTGCGGCGAATATCATATGTAAAAACGTCCCCACCCCATGGCTGTCGTGCAAATCCGCAAGCCTAAAATGTCTCTCATGCGCAGCCCCATGAGCGTCATTTTCTAATGCTGTCTGGGAGTTTGTCATGCTAGAACCAGGATGAGATAGTCAATTTGTCATGCGGTTGCACTACTAGCTAAACAGGATTACACTACGAGCCGGAACCTGTCATGCTCGACAGCCAAAACTAATGGATTTGTGTAGCAGATCCAGATTCCCCATCTTGACTATGGGGTGGGGACGTTCTTACACAGGATAATACTTAGCGGAGGAGTCAGGATCCTCGCCGGCGTGGTGCAGGGCATCGTCCTTGCGTGGGCCTCCAGCAGATCTTCGGGTGGACAGGACGAGGACGAACTCGTCTGATCGCACGGCTGCTCGATTTTGCATGACAAATATATTTATAAGGAAACAGCTCGAGCTTGTTGCTTCTGAAAAAAATTGCATTCTGGATTCCACTTCTAGTGCAGCATTTTGTGATGCATAACGCGGACGCGGCGACTCGAGAGGTAGCTTCGTGCGGAGAGGATTTGGCGCATCAAAACAAGCAGCCTGGTGAGCTGCAGCAGTGTGCAGCACCACCCGGTCGAAACGGGCCCCACGTGGTTCAACAGGCAGGTTCGCAGCTCGAATTTCAGCAAATAAAGGTGGTGAATTATGGAAGGAGATGAGATCGCCCCGCCCACTCCCAGTGCCAGCACCCGATGAAATCGGAGAAAGACATCGGGCCCAGCCGTCATCCTCCTCTTCGTCATCTTCCATTGCGATGTCGTTTCGGAATGCAAATAGTCGCGAGACACGGAACTTGGAATCACGAGCAAGGCCAGCACCTGAGGAAGCGGGCTCCGCGACCGGCAGCACTAGCAGCAGTAGCTCTAGCGTCGAAGCCAGAGTGGGCGCGCCTTTTGCGGCTGCGATCCCACCGAAAGTAAACACGCAGAAGGAAAAGACAACAGCGCGAGAAGCAAATGCGGGCACTGACGCGGGCGCCTTTCAGCTTAAAGCCATCGCCAGTGGATTCGGGGCCCGCGCCGAGCAGTTCAAAAAGGATTGCAGGGTAGACCTCTTTGGGAATTACGACTCGCTCCGCGGCGAAAGAGGTCTTGGCGCCGGTGTTCCAGCAGGCAGAGAAGAAGATGAAAACGAGAGCAGCTACGGGTTCGCGAACATGTTCGAGCGGGAGAAAACTAAAAAACGGCCTCCGCGAATGACACAGAAGCAAGCAGTGGAGCGCCTGTGTATAAATCTAGTAAAGCTTGCCGGGCCGAAAGCAGTGGCAAAGGCGGGCGAACTGCTTGGCGACGAGGCCGAGCTACAGCTCCACGAGGGCGGAAAGCAAAAAACCAACAAGCGGGTCCGCGGGGAGCTAGGCCAAGATCGCGGCCTCCCGAACCGGAACCAGCACCACCATCGCTCCATGTAGCCTCGCCGCTGTATAGAGATGAAATAGGTGATCTTCAGCGCTGTTCTTATCCCTAAAGAAATTCGCAGCATACCGTCGGGATTTGCCCTTTTTTTTTTGCGCCAACGCAGGCGCTGCAGTTTTTATGGTCGCGCCTGCGTAGGAGTGCTGTTGCCTCCCCTGGTGGGTTTTTGCACGCGGCCCAGGCGTCGCTCTAGAGGAACCAACAGGCACGCCAACACCCCGACGAGCCTAGACATAGACTAAAGTGGCCCCCCCACTGCGCAGATCGACGCGACCCACGGGCACTCACAGCACGCCCAACAGGCGCAGGCGGGCATCTTTTTCGCGGCCCCGGGCCCTGCGTACTCGCGACCCAAAAAAGGCCGCAAGCCGGCTCGTGCGGGCTTGGTACGCAGGCCCCTCGAGACCCCTTGGAACTCTTCAAACGAGCCTCATTCTCGCACCCACCGCCCCAATCACTCACCGCTGGCACCGCTTCCGCGGTGATGGTGGACGCACTGGCAGAAGACCCTGAAAGCTTCCCGCCGGGTGCTCGAATAAACATTTCGGGAAGATAGATGAGAACACCTACTGCAACGACCTGGAGTTGATGTTTTGGCATGCAGCAGAGTTGGAGCTTCGGGTGGACAGGACGAGGACGACCTCGTCTGATCGCACGGCTGGTGCTGTTCTTCGACCTGGTGACGGGCAAAGGCCGGAATGGGGATGCTGGTCAGACAGTCTTCATCCTCATATGAAAGTAGAGCAGCACTCGTCCCCTCCTCGTCCCCTCCATTTGTCATGCGTAACAGACTGCGGCAGCGGCTGCGCTAGAGTAAAGCCTGTGCTGCCCAGGGGTCGTGCGGGCGGGTCCATGGGGTGCTGCTGCACAACAAGGCACTAAACGGAACGCGCCCCGATCATGTCCCTGAATGCATCATGATTTCTCACGCTAAGTCAACCCAAATCCAGTTGCCGCCTTGTGGCACTGTTTGCGGCCGGGCAAACAAATTAATTCACCGAACCGGAAACTTGACAACCACAACGAACTACAATCGGCGCGACGTGAAGTAATACTTGTCATGATAAAAAACAGACTCCACTTGTGTTGGAGACACCTGTGATGTTTTTGCAGATGCAGCTGTTCGTGCCATACAACTGATGAGGGGGAGAGGGACGACTTGTGCACTCTCATAGCACTAATTCACCGTCTTCATTATCTTCATCACTGGCAAAGGTAAAGCACTTCCTGTAAGAACAAGGCTCGTCCTGCTCTTCAAGATCATCGACTTCGACTTCCGCCTCTGGCAACGAAAACAAGGAGGACTGTGTCCACACTTCCTGACGAGGTTCTTGTCGTTGTTGGTGCAAAAATACCGCCGTACCAGTATCAGTTGTATCATGCCCGACGGACGATTGCAAAAATTGCTGTCCTTGTTGCTGATCCTCTACAACTGCGGCGGCAGAAGCTCCTTCGGCGAGCCCTGAAAAACGTCGAAGACGCTGCGCGCGGTCTTCTTGCTCCATGAAGACCCGCAAAACACCTTGGAGCAACTCAATTTCCGCGATGCTGTCTGGACCAGCAGTACTCTCGATAGCATCGGCCGAAAACGATACTGCAAGTTTACAGTGGCAGTGCGGAATCGTCCCGCAGTCACGCGCACAGCCATCCAGAAAAAGATCAAGCTCCGACCCGATTTGTACCGCGCCAGTTCTCCCCGCGGCACCAGCAGCCAAGTCCCAGCACCAGGAAGTTACAGAACTAGAAGTTTTTGCCGCAGCAATCGCAGCTTGCGGAGACGCGGAACTTCTGGCACAAGGAATTATTCCTTCGGAGAAAGATCCAACAGCCAAATTCAAGCCCGGGTTCTTTTCTGAAGTAGCAGCTCATCCGCGCATTCTCCAACTTTACCGCGATGCACACGATCCGGAGAAACAACGACGAACAAAACAGAAGGACGAAGTATTCAAACTCCTTGACGACCTTCCACGCATGCAGGCGGCGCATAAGGAAATGACACGACGGCCTGCTGCAACAACAGAGGAGTCTCGGCTGAAGTGCTATTTCCAGTTTTGCACACGGGCTTCGCAGCACAAGGAGTGCGCCTTCTTGAAAAAACCATGGCCGATCACCAGACAGCACGCAACGCTGTTTTTCACGGCATTAGTCGGCGATCAGGTCGGGCGAAGCTTCTACGCGACGGCCGATGACTATCTATGGTCTGTCGTCGCGCGTTTAGAAGCGATCCCAGGTGGCAGCAACTTGGGGGCGGCAGACAAAATTCATCTGTCTCAGCTGGTCACGCGGAAGAAACGAGAAGGACTATTCGCACACACCCAGCCTCCGCCAGTAATGCTCGAGGAACTGATAGAAATGCAGGACCCGATTTACTGGACCAAGCAGTCCTTTACGGCTGCATGCGCAATTGGGTTCTTGTTCGGGTTGCGGAAAGCGACGCTCGTCAACAAGATAAAATTTTCCGAGCAGGAACAGTTCCTTCCTCCAGTCGACTTCGCGGAAACACCATCAGAGAACGAAGACGGAGGTGGACTGGAAGAATCCCTCCACATTTTACCTTTACAGTCTCGCGTTGACAACACGTACTACCATTTTTGCGGGGATTTTACATATAATAATGCAGCCAAAGTATTTTGTCTTAATCTCGACAATTACATACTCAAAAGTAATTAAGCACCTTGGAGCAACTCAATTTCCGCGCTGCTGTCTGGACCAGCAGTACTCTCGATGCGATCGCGCAAGCACCCCAGGGTTTGCAACGCAGCCTCCACCTCCGGGGGCTGTTCCTCGCGCGGGGGTATTCTTATCTGGTACAGCTCTTGGTCGAGTAGATTTCGCTGCAGAAACTGTATGGATTGCAAATATCGGACTGGCTGGCCTGGAAGAATGCAACATTTGTGATGCTTGCTTGTTCTCAGCAGCTGACATCAACACTGCTGTGCGATGTCGTGGTTGTGACGCAACATCATGCTCTTGTGTCGTCGTGTCCAAAAAGTCTAGAAGTGCTTACGGTGTTCATTTTCCTCGCATAAACGAAGTATATAAAGTATTTTATGCGGTGGATAATATACCGAAGAACAAGGAGCCGCTCAAAAACTTGCGCTGCTCATGCTTTTGGCTCATCTGCATAATTTTGATGTTATTTGCACTCATGCGTTCATCTTCAAGTAGCTTTCACAAAATAGCATGATGACAACCTCCTTCCCGACCCAAATCGATATGTGCTCTTCTTGATGTGATATGTTGAGCCCGCTGCAGACATGCCTCTGCTACGTGTGTAAGTTCTTGGGCATCGTTCTGCCAGTCGTGTGCCAGCTGTGCTCCGGCAGCTTCAGCCTGCTGCAGAGGTGTCTCTGCTTCATGTAGAAACTCTTGCGCATCGTTCTGCCAGTCGTGTGCCAGCTGTGCTCCGGCAGCTTCAGCCTGCTGCAGATGTGTCACTGCTTCATGTAGAAACTCTTGCGCAGCTTTCCGCCGGTCGTGTGCCAGCTGTGCTCCGGCAGCTTCAGCCTGCTGCAGATGTGTCTCTGCTTCATGTAGAAACTCTTGCGCAGCTTTCAGACGGTCGCTGGTGCCGGAAGCCGCGGGGGATGAGCGATCGCGCAAGCCCGAGATATAATTACTATAATCCGGCGCCAAAATATGGAAGCGTCAGGACCGAAATCAACAAAGTTGAAATAATTATGTGATGCATAAAATGCGAGGCACAAAGTGCCTGTCTTGCAAGGATGCCAAGTGAGACCGAGCTGGAGCCTGATTCGGGGAGAGATAGAGCTGCGAAGGGGCATGACAGGTGTACCCTGCTTTGCCCGAAACAGCATCACAGGTTGGATTTCACTGCAGCTAAATTTTTTTGTCATGCGCCGGCGCTTAGTAATTGGGGGCCCAACTGGGATCGGTTTTCATATGCACGACAAACCATTTCCACTTTGTCGATTTCCATCCTGACACCCCCATACAAAAAGCGCTGCTCTTCGAACCGTTGAACGGCTCGGAGGGCTTCTTCGAATGCCACTTCTTGCTGCTCTTCGAATCTTATCAATAGCAAATCTGTCTGGGTCTGGAAGGCTGCAAGACTTGTCATGCACATTTTGCATGACCAATGATGTCTGTGATGTATGCCCTCGCATCACAGATTTTAGGAGTACTTCCTGATGCATAGATATACCGCATGAGAAATGCCGCCCCCTCCGCATACCATGCACTGGACTCCTGTTGCTGCTCACGCAATACAAATTTCTGTAGAATCCAAAATCAGCATCACAAGTTGCGTCCTTCCAGACCCATACAACTTACGAAATATAGCCGCCGGGGCGGGGGTAGTGAGGTCGTGGGCGTTTTTTTGCCGACCGCCAACTTGGCCGCGGCTTTGCTTTTTTTGGGCTCGCCATACCACCGTGAGTAACGTTATGCCGCACGGTATGGCGGTCACTTGAGAAACGTCACAAATTTTGGCGAATTCCCGAAATTCCTTTCCGAAAGCCAGCCCCCATGCTATGGGGCCGATCCGGGTGCTACGGGGGGCGCCCAAAAAGCGAAGAAAGATCGGGCCCATAGCATGCGGATTGGCTTTGCGCGTCTGGGGCGCTTTTTCTTTTTCGCGTTTTTATTTTTCACGCCGGCGCTTTTTGCAAAGCTTCCCAGGCTCTGAAACCGGCGAAAAGGCGGCCGCTTTCGCGGCCGCCTAAAGTGCTCCGAAATCGCGGCCGTGCCATGCTGTTTCGCTGTTCTGATTTTGAGCGCGTTCTTTGCGCGCCCCTTTTTGGGCGCCCCAAATCGCCAGAAACCAAGGCGGTGGGCGCCTCAGAAGGGCGCCCCTTTTGCCGGCTCCCCTGCGTCGTTTTATCAAGTGCGAGTCGATAGTTTTCCACCGGGCTTGTTTGACTTCAAAGCCCCGGCCGCTTGATAAGTGCAAATTTTTTATGTGCAAAAACGCTTCCGGCCGCTTGAAAACTGCCGGTCGTTTTTCAGGGTAGCTGTCAAAAAAACTCCCTGGTTAGAACCGTTCGGTGACCTCACTACATACAACATATTTGCATTTGATAAAAAATCTTTGAACGGTTCGGACGGCTGCTGCAACCCCCAGTTCTTGCATACTTTTTTCATGAAGCAATTCCGTCAATAGATTTTCGCAGTGGCTGCCTTGCTGGTGGTGTACTAGTTCTGTCCATTCTTCTCGAAGTCCTTCATCCGCTTGCGGAGCTCGCTGACGCTCCTGTAGCCTGTGCCCGGGGTCCTCGTCGTGTGTCTGGGCTTCGGGGACAAGAACCTCGGTGGAGGTACTAGTGCCTCCGGGAAGATGAACCCCCGCAGACGAGCGAGCGCGCAACGCCGCTGAAGCACCACTATCCTGCGCCAGACGGCTCAGCTGCAGCTCTGCGCGCTGTTCTTGCTGTCCTCTTCTTCTTTCGCCTTGCCAAGCGCGATAACGCTGTATTCTCCTTCGCGCAGACTCGCTCAGGCGTGCGAAGGCTTGGTTGCGCTGCTCGCCTAGCGTCGCTTGCGAAGACTCGCCGACGTCGAAGGCGAGCTGTGACTGTGTCTGTGCTGTCTGGGGGGCTCCGGTTCTGCTAGTACCTCCTCTAGTACCATCTGTCTCGTCCTGCGCTCCGGCAGTTCCGGTGCTGGTAGTCATCGGTGTGTGCACTGTCTCGTCCTGTACTACTCCGGCAGTTCCGGGGCTGGTGGTCATCTGTCTGTGATCCGGAGGCTCCGAAACAACGGCGGACCACGAGGGTCCTGCAGCCCCGGGGGTCGGGTGCTCAAACTGGTCTGGCTCTGGCCGTGGCTATGGAACAAAATGAAAAAATCACCACTAAACAAGGAGCACTATCTAGATCTACCAACTGCAACTTCATTGGCATGGGAAATTTGATGTCGAACGACATGTTGTAGTACCAGATAAGTTGTTCTCCTGTCATGCGACCACTATGTATATCCTGATCAGAGCCCGCGGTCCGCGCAACATCAATCTCCCACGACCTGATCACAAGAATCAAATACTTAACAATAGCAACAGGTCGTGGCACTTGTATCTCCGCGGACATAACAAAAATTCCTTGTCCACCTGGAGAAGGAGCTACTACACGACGACAATGATGTATCCTCGAATGACGACAGCAGCACTACCACTTCTACACAAAGAACCTTACGACCACCCCATGATTTGTTCATTTATGTCACAATCTTATTCCTGCGAATAATATATGGTTGTATCCAGTGAAGATAGTGACTCATGTGAAGATGGTCCTCTTCTTTTCTTGGATATTGGTCGCGGTATTGGTCGCGGCAGCAAGAAAGAACCACGACCCCTGGATGATTGTCCTTCCGGGGCTGGTGCCTTGCCTTTCGCAAGAGCGGATGCTCGACGTGGTCCAACTGGTCCAACTGGCAAAGGTGCTGGTGGACTAGAGCCCATCACAACATCACAAGTGAAGACACCACCAGCTGCTGCCAAAAACAAAATAAAGGCAGCCACTGCCATCATCGTTCCGTTGATGGCTGTGAAGGATGACATCTTGATCTTGGTCTTGCTCTTGTTCTTTTGGGGGCGGAAGGTGTAATTGTATTCTCTGCTACCTCGAGCAGACTTTATTTCTTTGATGAGGGAGGAAAAATCAAACTTTTTGCGGTACGAGCTGTTGTACTAGTGAACTATTTATCAATATCAGCCACGTAGTTGCAGTACTACCTACATACTACGGCGCTTCTTGAGAAGTACTTGTATGTTTCCACCGTTCTGAGCTTGAAACGGCGGGAGTGCGGCTAAAAAAGGTCGGGTGTGTTTCTTTGAGTAGTGAGAATTCATTTCGTTGCCTTTTGGAAGGACTTAGAAGTCAAATTTTGCTTCCTTCTAGTTTTAGTTTTACCACGTCAAGAGAACCAGAACGAGTTGAAGTAAAGCTCTCTGTAATCTCTTTCTCCTTATGCTTATCCATATCAATATAGACTCGGTTCATAAATTACTTGTAAAAAAATCTTTGATCGACAGTAGACTATGTTGTCCACGACCGGTGCTGTGGGTATTTTGAAGTTGTATGTTCTTGAAAAGTAAAATCCCAAATTTGTATGCCATTGTCAAGTCTTACCGCGAAGCCCAACCCTCCCAATAGTTAGATGGTGCAGAATATAAAAATATCATTATCAAAATACTCCAACTCCCCAGTTCTTGACGAGATCAAGGCGGCCCTCGCGAGGACGTGATCGCATTACTTAGAACAAGTTGTGAGGGGGAACGGGAAATACAAGTAGATCAATCGGTGTGAGACGACATGATAGCAAAAGCGTTGCAGCTCTTGTGTATGTCTGGCATTATATGCTGAGATCTCGATAGATCATCTCGATCGCCGGAACAAGATGCCACTTGGACAACACGACAGACACTGAATAAATCAGAACAAATAGCGCTTTATTCGCCGGCACGGATGATAGATCACTGGTGGCGAAACAATCCACCCGCCGTAGCTTTGATCGCGGCCGGCCGCAATGAAGAAAGAACAAGTGGATGAACAAAAGAGGCTGCGAGGACGACAAGGAAGACGACGACGAAGCGGAGAATATAATTTCCATCTGCGAATTATTATATCATGTTTTATTATTTACCTACTGGCCCCGCAACCGCATTGCTATCTTCGTATCTGCTGGTCCTCGTCCTCCAGAGCCGCGATTTACTAGCATCGAGATCGACTGGAGATCATGACCGAATTATATCAGGGCACCTGCACACACAAAGACCACAAGCGAGGCACGATACAAAAAAACGCGTCACGAATAAATGCAAATGAACAAGTGAACTCGTCGATTGCGCGACGAGGATACGCCGTGTTTGTGTCGACATCGTCTACGGTCACCGGTGCGCAAGCGCCCTTGACAACTCGGTTCCTGTATAGATACAACAAATGCAGGGTGGAGTACAGAAGGAGAAATTGTCAAATCTCGGTTGAGTTTATCAGATATCTCTATATCTACTTTTTGTTTTTTTCATTTCACGGCTTGTATTCTTTTTCGGTGTAGTCCGGAAATAGCTCTGAAGCTCGATCCTCTTCACAAGCCGCTTGTTTATTTTTGCAGCAGTAGTGGTAGTTATAGATACTATCGTAAATTGCATCTGCTCTTGCAGCGTAAAAAAGTTCGTATCGTTGCTACCCCCAGAAATGATAAGTACAACAAGACGAAAGAAATCATAAACGTGTAGTTTTCAGGCGGTTCTCGTACCCTACTCGAACAAAGCGAGCGGGCTTTCGATCTCTCCCGAAGCCGAAATATTTTGGACATACTTCGTCGATCGTCGCATCGATCGTAAAAATATAAAGATCTTCGGATACAGCAATAGCTACGGAAAACGAGCAACAAAAAATCTATATTCCTACATTAACATCTAAGTACTTCTTCGGAGGAGGTCATCTATTCTGCGTCTCACCTGCGCACTTAGGAGCAGTTATCTGCTCTCGAAGCAATTGATGCCAACAAGTAGCGAGTTATCGTTTTTATGTGAGTAAAAGCGGTTAAGTTATGATGGCGTAGAATAAATAACAGATCATTGGGGCACGAAGTACTGGCTTGTACATACTGCACTCACGTTCGGGTTACTGGATTCTCATGTGTTAGATAACACAATCCAAATCGGCGTCGTGCCATACACAACGAGGTTTTACGCTTGCTGAACTCATGTTCGATGCTACAGGGAGGACTGCAAATACAGAAGATTCTCATTTATTTTGCTCCTTTGAAATATATTTTTCTACACACCCTTCATCATGTTGAAAAAATCGTGACTACAAGAGCACAGAAATGATGAAAATCTCAAACAAAAGAAATAGCAAATGCCGGCGCGAATAGCAGAAAGTTTGTCGGGAAACGCATTTCCAAATTCACAAATTCCGTTCCAAAATTGGGCGAGAAATAGAGCTGCAAATGGAAGTGGTGCCAGTTAGCAAACATTAATGTCAGGTCCGTAAAAATCTAAAATCATATTGATATTCGTGGCATTCTAAGGTTGCAAATAAAGCTGTGGCTAGGTGTGCTAGCTGCTCTGTATTCGAAAAAAGCTCTTCAAAGACCATCGTGCAGCGAAATAGAAATACAACAAATAGTCATAGCGTTACTCAGAACTACTTCTGTCTTCTCTTTGCAGTTTTTCTGGAGTGCTTAGGTCGGGAAATATGAAAGTGCTTTCGAAAAAATCAAATTTTACAGCGAGACTAAAAATAGAACGAGAAGCAAGCGGTGGAGAAGGTGTGAAATGCGAATAAATTCAGTGGTTAGACCATAGAACTAGAAGCATAAATAGAGAAGGTGAAGGGCACGCACAGATTACCACGTTTGCATGAGCATTATTGAGGCATTTCCATTCGTAAGAAGGAGCGTCTATCAACACCGGTGGATTTCATCGTCGGGCGGTCATAATTAAGTATATTTGTAAAACAACTTTTGAGAAAATAGAAACATCATATACTTTGTACGTAGTACTAGAATCAGAGATAACATAATGCGCGCGGTTTTCCGAAACGCAGCAAAAAAGAAGAAAAAGGCGGGAGATGCCCGGATACAAAGGTGGATTTAAAAAAATCTTTAGTTCTTGTACAACCATCTAAAAATAGTACACTTCGAGAGCAGCTCCAACTGGTGGTGCGTTACTACTGGTATAAGGAGGAAGCGTTATCTTCTGTGCTGGAGCATGATAGCACGGCGCGGTTTTCCTCCTGTTCGTTGCTGAGGACAGCGGTGGTGCGATTTACAGACAAAACAAAGAGGAGGGACATCGAATGAAGTATACAACATCAACTACCGCTGTCTTTCGTGACTATGACCTCCACCTGTCAATATCTAATATGCTGAGCCCGACATAATTTTCCTCACGACACGCGACCCGGGAGCATCGGGCCTGCGCGTGCGCCTTTCTTCATCGTCGCGAATGGAATGATGTCCTGGTTCAGCACGTCGGCAGATTCAGTTTCTTGTCCTCTGGTCGAGAAAGGACTGCCTGTTGGATGAAAAACGCCATCTTCCCGAGTTCCCGCCAGCTGATCAGCGACCCCGACCCACGGAGACGCCGGGGAGGCAGGGCTTGAGTTGTTGTACAACATGCTCTCTTGTTGTTGACTCGGGCTGCTCGCGGGAGAGGATGAAGAGACGAGATGACCAGGTTGTGGTGTAATAATGTCTTCTTGTTCTTGGTTCGTTCCAGCTGCCGAAGCAGCGCCTCGACCTCCCGACAAGAGGCCTTGTTCCTTCATCCCCTTTCGCTTCTCCCTCGCTTCGGGCGAGTTCCGGCCCCCGCTGAGCTTGCTCGTCCAGAAGCACAGGTGGCAGCGGTCGCAGTCCTTTCCGTCCTTGCACCCGCTCTTCTTGCCGTGGTACTTGCAGGCTTGCTGGCAGGCGTGCGGGTGCCCGACGGAGCCTTTCGAAACGATAATGATGTTGCCGTGCTCGTTCCTCGTCTTCGCGTTAATAATACCATCGTGCTGCTGGCCAGGGGTTCTCGGTTGCCCCCTCTGGACGTTCAGCGAGCGGCGCAACTGCGGGTGGGGCTGCGGCGGTTGTGGAACATGATCTTCTTGTTCCGACGCCAGATGATCATGACGCTGTTGTTGGTGCGGCACGCGATCTACGGTTTGATGTGCAGACATCGGTTCGAGCGTGTAGAAGTTGTGCACCAAGGAGCCGACGGGCGCCGGTGCTGGAGCAGTCTTCGCCAGGAACGCGCTCTGAGACGCCTGCACGTTTTGGTTTTCCCTCGTCAGCGGTAGAGCAGTTTTTTTGCTGACCGAGACCCCAGTCGTCTGCGAGGAGGACAAAAAAGGCTCTACTTGTGTCGCACTTCTTTGTGCTCTGAAGGCCGCGCCGCCGGCTTCAGCATGATCTAATGCTCGGTGTTGACGAGTCGTCGTGGGGCTTTCTGGTCCTCCTCCTCGTCCGATTGCTTTCATCGGCCTCATTTGTTCAGCGCGCCCATCTTCGAGGGAATTCCTGGCCTTCGCAATCTCTTCCTCGGAGTGCTTCGCCAGGCGCTCGTTGACAATCTGCAGGGCGGCCACTGCCTCAGCGTCGGAGAGCTGGGTGCCAAAGTTGTCACCCATATCCCTCAGCATGTCGATATGGCGTTCTCAAATGTTACATTCTCAACTGTTCCATAAGTTTGTCATGCAAGAACGGCAAAAGTGAACTGGCGAAGATTGCGCCTTTTGCATTACAGATTTGGCACAGATTTCGATGCTGTTTAGCCCTTCGCAGATTTGCTATGCGAAGCAGCTTGATCGCGGCGATCTTGGTGGTAAATTTGCATGACAAATCATGTAACAGTTGAGAATGTAACGTTTGAGAGTTCCATAGTCGATAACCTCGGACTTCAATCGCTCGACGTCGTCCGTAGAGTCAGCCGTAATGTCGGTGCCACCAGCATGATCCTGAACAAGTTGCAGATTCTGTAGAAGATGGCCATCGACCAGCGCTGGGGCAAGAGCTGCTTCTTCTTTGCCCGCGGCGGGGCTGGAAGTTGTAGATTTTTTGTTGTTATCAAACGGCACAGGGACACACATCCACATCATCCTCACACTGCCATTCGACTTGCTGGGATCTAAACTCAACCCGGGCGGTGCCCGCATAGCAGGAGCGCCGGCTGTTCCCGCTGCAGTGGGAGTGACTCCATTTGGAGATGAGGGCGTCGCCGTGGCAGCGCTCAGGAATTCCTGACCGGCGGTGTACGTATAGGAGGTCGCCGCGGAGGCACTGGCTGTCGGACGTTGTTGACCCATGCTTTGCTTTTTCCCGTCAAAAATCTCCACACGCATGGGCTGCTGCATGTTGGGCAGCTGCAGCGCAAACGGATCTTCATCTTGGTCCGGGAGAAAAAGGCCCTGACGCTGCGGCTGCGGAGCCACAACCATCGCTGGCGTGCTGGTGCGGGGAAAAATGGAGGTGCTCGAAGTAGTCACGGGAGTGGCTCTGGCTTCCAGCCCCGGTGGACAGGAAATGGTATTCATCTGCAGATGGTCATTGTGGCCGCGGCCTCGGTTGATGTAAAAATGCTGAAACGGCGGAATGGTCAGCGAGTCGTCGTGTTCGTTCCAGGCAAAGGACCGCATGAAAGCATCCTCTTCCGCGCCGAATTCGACTTGTTCTGGCGACGAAAAACCTCCAGACCCAGAGCTGTAGCTGTCTCGGCCCCAATTGTCGTGCTCCTCATCCTCCATCGTGTTGAAGTGATTCAGAATTTCGTCCGTCGGCGACGGGGTGCGAGTCACGGTTGCAGCAGACAGGTTCTGGTGCAGGGAATGGGTTGCATAGTTTGTTCCGCCGGAGGGAGAAATCAAACTTGGCAGCTGATCCCCCCGTTGTGGCTGCTCCTGCTGGGGGTATTGTAGAAGCATTGTGTCGCGCGGCTGCTCATAGACTGCAGGTTGTTGTCCACCTTGCTGGCCTGGACGTCCCGCACCAGCAGTCCGACGAACAGGACCACTGAAGGATTGCTGACGCAGTCCTTGCTGCTGGTCTCGGATACCTCCGTTGTTCGTCCGCCGTTCGTCCTCCAAGACCCGTACAAAGGCCCGGAGCAGGTTCGCGTCCGCAATGCTCTGGGGCTGGGTTCTGTCCAGGTGGTCGCTCAAAACTTGGGTCCGGGCGAGGCGGTTGCGATCTGCAAATGCCTCGTCGATGGGGATGGCTGCACGCTGGTCTAGGTGGTCTTGCTGTTGCTGTTCCTGCGCCCGCAGCTGACCGTTACTTGCGCGACCTTGCTGCTGCTGTCCACCTCGTCCGGAGGCCCGATTTCTTCCAACAACGCGCACCGTGGAGCGTGCTCCGGTTGTGTAGTGCAACTGATGTTGCCCCTGCTGTTCTTCCCCCGGACGTCTGCTCTGTCGTTTCGGAGCTGGTTTGCCCTTCGCCACGGGACCAGGCCGGACAGGATTGGAGGCCGTTACTACACAGGTCGACGTGATGCCGCCCCCAAGTGCAGCTGCCACAAGGGCAGGCATCATCTTGAACTTGGCGGTGAGATACAAAGGCATTTTTGTGAAAATATTTTTTTTGATGCCGAGAGCAGTGTGGATAATGATTGATGAAATGCGGTCGGAGCCCGAAAGTTTCTGACTCTGTCTCTGTCGACAGTGGTACTTCTGAACTATCAACTGCGGGTACTTTTGAATGCTATTTTTCAAGTTTCAACTTGAAATTTGGGCAAAGAAACAAAGAAACTTTCAAAGGCGGTTGTGTTTAAAAAATCTTAGAAATGACGCTACTGCTAGTTGTAAGGAGTATTTATATTTGAGAGGCAGCAGCTTAGTGCTCTTTACAAAATTATTTTTTCGAAAGTTGTCGAGTTTGTGTTTGACTTTTACCTTTAGCTTTAACTGCACATGCAAAGATTTCGTTAGAAACCTTTCAGTTTCAGTTAGAGTAAAGTATGGGATCACGTTTTTCAGTAGACTTTGTCTACGTCCTGTGGAGGTGCGTGATGTGCGGTTCGTTGAAATGAAAACAAAGTACGTCTATGAATTTGCTACAACAAGGGGCACAGGCGATTACCAGCAACAGAAGGTGCCCCGTGAATGCATTTTACTTTAGCGCGAGGGGGAGATAATATGGAGATCTCTCTTTCATCTGAGCGGATAGCAGGTGCAGGTTGACTCATATTATCAACATGAATACGATGAAGACGTACACTATGTAATTGAAAGTTTAGATCCAAAAGCAAATAAAGCTACATCCTCACGTGCAGCATGTCTCTGGTCGTACTTTGATCGTTTCAGTGTGCCCCAGCATCTAGCCTGGCTTCCGGATTAGAGCGAAAAAGAAAAAGCAAAAGGTACATACCATAGGATCACAATGAAATAGAAATATGAGAAAGTAGACGTCGACGAACAAGAAAGTGTAGCACTGCTCGCCCTTCTTGCAGCAGCAACGCTCTCTCACAGCTTCGTGTAAAGCTTGTGACCGCCTCAAGATATAGCGATTGAGGGTGCGTATATATGTTTTTTTCTTTGAGTGTTTGAGTTTTCGCTTTGATAATTTCATTTGTCACATTCACACACATGTCGCGTTAGTATTAAACATGTTTCAAGCTGATCGAGCTGGAGCCAGCAAACAACTTATGCAGCGTCAGAAGCAGCAGCTTCAGTTTTCTGTTTTTTCGCTGCTTCACCCGTTTCCTCTTCGACGGGTGCACTTTGATCCACTGCCACTGCCGCGGGCTGAGCTGACGCACGCTTTAGACTACTACCGCTTCCGCTAGAGGCGGCAGCAGTATCGACGAGAGCCTGCAGCTCATTTGGCTCTAGTGCAGTGTGCGCGGCATGATCTCCAGGCAGCTCAGGCTCGAAAACGTCAGCTACATTAGCACTCGCGTCTACGTCTGCAGAAGCACTGCCTGGCCCAGCAACAGCTTCTTCTTTTCCCTCCAGATCCTTCTCGTCGGGCTCTTCTGCACCACCACCCTGAGGAGTGACGAAGATTTCGCTTTCACTCTTCAATGCCGCAGGCGTTTCCATATCGAATACCACGGGGGGACGGGTTTGGTTCTGAACTTCCGCTTCATTTTCATCAGCGGCTACCGTTGCACCGGCTTCGTCGGCACCAGGGACGGCTTCTGGTGGAGCACGGTCCTCTTCCTGCACGGCGCCCTGGTCGTCCTCCTGCACGGCGCCCTCGTCTGCTAGTACCAGCACATCTGCAGTTGTGTCCGGTGCTTGCTGATCCTCTAAAGAAGCTGGTGCATCTACTGGCGCGGGGGCAGCTTCGTCTCCACTAATCAAGGTTTCTTCCTGAACAATTTCCACCACTTTAGTAGTCAACATTGTTGTCGTCGTTGTGGTCGTTGTTTTGAGCAGTTGGCTCCTTGGGGACAGGGGAACTGGAGGTGGGTCTTGCGCGGCCTGTGATGTTGTTGCGGTGACGATGGTGCTAGTAGTGGCACCTGGTACAGCAACTGGAAGAACTCCTGGCACTGCCCCAGTCGCAGCTGCAACCGCGTGGTCCCCACCTACTCGCGCAGCAGGTTCCATGGGTGGCGGTGCTTCTGCTGCTTCTGGAGCAGGCGCTTCTTGCGGAGCGTTATTTCCATCATCCACATTGTCGGGCAAAACCTCTTCAATTTGGTACTCCTCGCTGATTTCGTCTTGTTGCCCTTCTTCCGCTGCAACCTCCTCAATAACGATGGCATCTTCATCTGCTGCCGCATCCCCATCACCTCCACTTTGCTCTAATCGTTTTTCCTCGTCCGCAATGTCCTGCATGGCCGCGTCAAGCGCTTGAAGCTCCTCCTGAACTTCGGCGGCGACGTTCGCAGCAGCGTCCTCTAGGTGTACCTCGACATTGTTTTCGGCTTCTGCGTACGGAAGATCTACTTGTGGAATCTCGAGCGTTGCTGCAACTTCGTATTCTTGGGTCGTGGCGGCAGGAGGAGGAGGGGCCGCTGACGTTTCTGCTTCTTGCTTTTCAACACCAGCAGCTCCTTCTACCTGAGCTGCGACCAGCTCCTGCAGGCCCTGTTGGTCTTGGAGATTTATCGCCGCAGCGAGGTCGGTTTGTCGCGGCTGTTGAGCTGAAGCATGTCGCGGCGCTAACTCATCGTTCCCTTGCTGCTCTTCCTCTTCGACATCCCCGCCGAGCAACGCTTCCTCGTCTGGCGCAAAAACTTGGGTTGTCTTCCTGGCCGTGGATTCCGCATCGTGACTATCTTCAATACCACCAGCCCGGGCCGCGACGGTGCTTGTTTGAACTTGGAGGTGCTGATTACTTTCGACAACATCTACTTCGACTTCCATATTGTCGGCGTCTACTTCTTCGGGGTCATCCAACTCCTGTTCGTTAACGGTGCCAACAAGAATCTGTTCCTGCTGCTCACCGTCCATCTCTGGTACTGCAACAGCTTCAGCGCCAGCAGCGACTTCTCCCTCCTGAGCTGCGACATCGACAACTTGCTCCTCGTTTCTTGGTTGTTCCTGTAGTTGCTGCTCTACTTCAGCGTCCACATCCATCGCAACTTCATCGGGAGCTGCGTCCGGAGGTGCTGCGACTTCCCCCTCTTCCACTTCAGCGACCACAGCATCTTCATCACCTTCTTTGGACTCGGAAAAATGAGTTTGCGCTTTTTCAACAACCGCGAGATCTTTTTCTCCTTCGACATCAACGGCATGAACCGAACCTGAAGAACTTTTTCTGGGTTGTCCTGATACACGTGCAGCAACCGCCAGTTTCCCCTTCATACTTTCCAATTCCGCCTTCAGTTGCTCCACTTCAGCACTGTGTTGCGCCGCCAACTTCTGTTGCACCCGTTCTTCCGCGTCCCTTTGCGTTTGCGTCAATTCCTCCTGCAGTTTCCGGTACTTTTCCTTCCGTCGTTCCACTTCCTCCTCCAATTCCGCCGATTTCGCTAATTGCGCCTTCACCTCCTCCTGCTGGCGGGTCAACTCGGATTCCAATTTTTTCGTGAGCTCCGTCGAGTGTTTCTTCCCCTCCTGCGTGGCTTTTTGGAATTTCTCGATTTTGCTCTGCGTCTCAGACTTGTAAAGCTCCAGCTCCTGCCGATACTCCGTCTCAATCGCTTGCCGCAGTTCCGTCGTGGCAGACGCGATCTGGTTCTGATTTTGTAGTGCGATATTCGCTTGTTGCTGTGCCTGATTTCCACTCGAAGGGGAGATCACACCGCCGGCGAAAGAAGAGGAAGAACCACCAGCAGTGTTGTCCTTATCCTGTTCCACCGTGTTATTCTCCGCAGCAAGCAACCCGTCGAGCCTTGCGGCAGTGTGCGCGGCGTCGCGCTTTTTCCGAAATCGGAGTCGGAGCTCGTCGTTTTCGACCCTTTTGAGCTGCAACTGGCGCTGGAGCGATTTGACTTGCACGTCTTTCTGGAGAAGTTCTTCATTCAAAGCGTCTTCTTTCTCTTCTGTGGATAACGCAGAGGAGAGATGAGCGGAAGATGCAAGTGGAGCTGCTTGCCCAGCATTAGATGAATCACCTGGAAGTAGGACAGCAGCCGAGGACGCGGAACTTGAAGCAGGAGCACCACTCGTCCCACCAAGATCACTGGTGTTCGTCCTCCTCTCCGCTTCCTTCTTCAATTCCTGAAGCGATTGCTGCAAGCGCTTCTCCAATGCGTTCCTTTGCTCTTCCAACAACGCCTTGTCTGCGGCCAGCTCGTTTTGCACCTTGTTCGCCTTCTGGTCGCGGTGTTTCAACACTTTCAGTTGGTCCTGCGCTTCCTTCACTTGTTTCTCCAACGCCGTGATCTTCCTGTTCTTTTCGATGATGATATCCGCGGAGTCGCCCTGCGGAACTGGTTCATCTTCATCATCTGCACGAGCACCAACTTTCTGTTGCGCAGCAGCGGCCTGTTGAAGTACATGCTGACCTCCTCCTGGTTTGCCTGCTGCGGCTCCACCACCTTTGGTCGTACTGCTTCTAGCTGCAGCGGTAGACGAGGAGGAAGAAGAAGCTGCTGCGCCCTTGCTCGCAGCTCCGCCTTTGGTACTACCCTTCGCATAATTCGCTGCAGCGGTACTACTAGCGTGTTGCTGTTGCAACAGCGCGATTTTCGCGTCCTTCTCCTGTTGCAATTTCAAGAACTGCTGGTGCTCTTTTTCCTTCTCTTGCAGATCCTTTTCCAGCTTCACGGCTTTTTCCGCAAAGACCTGGCGCATCACCTCCACATCTCCGCACTGCTTCTCTGAATCCTTCAGCTTTTTCTGCAAAGTTTCGTAGTCTTGCTGTAGAAGCCGTCTCTGCGTATTTGCCTCTTCCAAATTCGTTTTCAGCTTCTTTTTCTCCTCCTTCAGCTGATTCAACTCTTTTTCCACCTCGGCATCATCAAGGGGAGTGTGTTTTTTATTGTGCCCAGCAAGATGAATTTGTTTCCCTGTAGTTGGCGACTTCCCACCTCTGCTAGCAGCAGTTGCGGCTTGCTCCTTCACTTTCGCCAACTCCTTTTCCACCGATTCCAAATGCGCCCGAAACCTTTCGTTCACCGCCTTTTCTGCGTCCACTTTTTTTTCGATTTCGATTTTCTGTGCCTGCAGTTCGGAAATCTCTCTTTTCCGCTTCTGGTCCTGCTGAATCTGCTCCTCCTGCGTGCGGCGGTAGAGTTGCATCAAATCTTCCTTATTCTCCATCTGCTTGGCCTGGAGGGAAAGCTCTTTTCTCCACTTATCCTCCGTGTTTTGCAATTCTGCTTGGAGCAAAGTGATCTGCTCTTCTTTTTCAATCACTTCTTTATTCGCTTTTTTCTTGTGCTTCTGCAACTCCTCATCCCTCTCCAGTTCTTGCCTCTGAAATCTCGTTACTTCCATTTGCAACGACCGGATCTTCTCCTGCGTGCTCGTCATCTCGTTCCGCAAAGAGAGAATTTCCGCCTGTTTCTGCACCACTTTTTGGTCAAGGGTTTCTACCTTCGGACGGAGTAAGTGTAAATTTTCGGATTCCAGCTCTTTCTTCTCGGAAGTGAGTTTATCGTTTTTTGTTTGGATCAACTGGTAGTCGGCCTTGAACTGCGCCGCTTCCAGCTGGGTTTTGCTCACTTGGGTTAGAAGATTTTCGATCTCGGCGTCTTTCTGCCGCAGCGCTTTGAAGGCTTTGGCAATCACCTCGTCGTGCTGTCGGGAGGTCAAGTACTGGGAACCGCCTGTAGGTAGGGATGATCGTGATGTGATGTTTAACCAGCGAAATCAAATTCAAACAAGAATCAGAACGGGAATACACATGATCCTCCGTCATGGTGGCACAACTAAACTGGTCGGCACGACAAGGCAAATTCAAAAAGAAAAACAGGATATAAGTAGGAAACAAACCATTTATAAGTACCTTGCTGCAGCCCGGCAACTTCCTGCTCGAACGCCGTCGTCTGGCCGAAATTACTATGCTTGCTCAAAGATGAACTTGCGACCACAGCTCCACCCCCTCCAGCATTTCCTCCCAAAAACAGCTGGCGTTCCAGCTCCTGTCTCTGTGCTTCCACTTCGCCGAAGCTTTTTTCTGCTAATTCCGCCCGGTCGCGCAAGTCGGCGACTTCTTCTTCCATTTGCGTCGCTTTCGTTTCTGCGATGAGCTTCTGCTCTTCCAATTCGTTGTTGTGCTCTAACAGCTCGTCTTTCGTGGCTTTCAGCTTCTCAATCGACACTTTCGACTCGTACGTCAGAGTCTGCAGCTGCGCCCGGAGTTCCGCGACTAACTTCAAATTGTCGGCGATCTCGCTATCGTATCGCTCCAGGAACAAAGCCACCGAATCCGCAGCGTTGGCCGCGGATACGGGTTGCTGGTGCTTGTTCGGGTTCAAAATCTTGCTCATCTGCTGACTGGGGGTCGGGCGCCACTGGTCAGAACCGATGGCGAGTTGCGACTGCAGGCGGTGGAGTTCGTGGCGCCAGACCTCGATTTGCTTCACGTAGACATCAACTAAATCTTGGTTTTGGCTAGCATTGGACTTCCACTTGATCAGTTCCGTACGGAGGAGCTCGACCTGGTAGGTGTTGATTTTGATTTACACGACTACAAACATATTATCGGAATTTCCCTGTAAGACGTCGAAGTGCATCATGATGCAAAAGAAGTTGTGAGACAGGAGACCACTGAGGACACTTCTGCGAAATATGTATGGATGGTTTCAAGAACGATAACGAAAGAACCTCGAAGTCGCTTCAGTTGTTACAACACTCACATACCTTTTCCTTCAGACTTTCGTGCTGCTGCTTCGTGTGCTTGTGATCCCCGAGGAGCTTTGTCAAATGCTGCCTGGCCTCGCCGAACGACTTGCCCAACCGCTCGTTTTCATGGGTTTTATCGGAAAGCTCGGTGGTGGTTTTCTCTAGGTTATCCTTCAGACCCTGGATCTGCTTCAGATAGTCCGCTAAGAGTGCGATGGACTGCACCTTGTCGCTGGAGGGGATTCCATTTCTAGTACTGCTTTGTTGCTGCTCATAGTATGTCGAAGATGTCGTCGTTTGTTGAATTGTCGTGGTCGTTGTCGTTTGTTGCTGCTCCTCCTGTCGTGGAAGAATGTCCAACCTGAGGATCTCTTGAATACTTTTCTTCAACTCGTTCGGGATACTCCACGACCCGCTGTCTTCCGGCATGTTGCCGTCCGCATTTTGATTCCGGTTGTAGTTATCCCTAAGAATGGAGAACATGTTCGCATTGGCAGCGTCCATTTCGCTATCCTCTCCAGGAGACCGGCCGAGCAGACTTTCCGGCGAAGCTCCCTCCATCAGCGCCGGGTCTAACAACCTCGGCGTCGCCGGATCGCTTGGCGTCGCGGCGAGCGGAACTCCGTCGAAATCCATGATTCCAGAGTTGTCACCACCCGCTGCGGACATTTCCCGTGCTAGCAAAGCGTCTACTCTATGCTGCTCGAGATTCAGGTTGGACGATGACGCGGGGCCCCCAGCAGCTCCAGCATTCATCGTCCCTGTAGTTGTACCATGATAGTTCTGAAACATGCTCCGCAGTCGCGTCGAGCTGCTTCTGACCAAGTGGCAGATGATAAACGCGAGTTTCTGGCCCTGGTCCAGCAGCTCCTTGTTTTCCGCCTCGATTTTGTCCAAGCGCAACAACTGCTCCCCGACGTTCGCCTCGCTCATCTGCTGCTCCGAGATTTTCCGCTGCAGATTCGCGTTCGCGATGTCGTAATCGCCCTTCCAAACCGCAGAGCGGTTCTTTTCCAGCTGGAGTTCCGCTTTCGCGGTAGCAAAGGATTCCCGCAAGGTTTGCTGCTGTTCAAACGCTTCGGTCAGGAGTTTGTGCGATTCTTCGCGGCTTTTTTTGTTCGACTCCTTCAGCTCCTGCATGTGCTTCTCTGTGTTGGTCAATTTCTGATGCAACGCGTCCCTTTCCTCTTTTACTTGTTGGTAGCCGTTGGAAGCAGTTTGGTTTTCTTGCTCCAATTGACGAATCTTGGCGTTTAAGTTCCCCGTTGCCTCTTGCAGCTTTTTCTCAAATTCCTGGTCTTTTTTGCTCAAATCCGCCCGATTCTTCGCGACGATTTGCTCCAGCTCGGCGATTCTCGCTTGCAATTCCGTCACGAGCTGGCTACTAGAGGCTGCAGCAATGCCGGAGGTGTTGAGATTTGGTGTGAGATTCATCTTCTGGTCAACATCATTCGTCTGCTCCAACACGGGCGTCAAGGGTGCAATGCTGATTTTGCTTCGCGTCCGGTCAGCAGCTTGGATTCTCCGAAACTTGTCGACCAATAGTTGTCTTTCCCGGTGCATCTTGCGGACTTTTTCTTGCAGCTCGTCTTTCGTTAAACTGGTGAGCGCCTCTTCGTCCAGCACGGGGTGCGCCAGCTCCATGATCCGCGCCTGCATGCTGTTCCGTGGGAGCGGCTTGTTTTTGTCCTCTTTGGAGGCAGCTCCTTTTGGGGTTTGCGACCCCTCCGCGCCACCGCCAGCTGCGAGGCTGTTCTTGCTGTTTGTGGAAACTCTCGCAGAGGCGTTGAGCGCAAGGAAGAGATGAGAGGAATTATTTTTATCGGAACTCGTAGTTTTGTTCGGCAGCAAGTCGGATGGAAGATTGAGATTTGCGGGCGCACCGGCTGAGAACAACAGATTGTTCATACTGCTTGAAGACGAGGCTCCGGCTCCTGGCTGACTAAGTGCCGACGTTCCTGCGCCACCACCTTCGGCGGAGGTTATCGTCCCCGGCAAAATGCTTTTTTCCGTACTGAACGCCTGGTAACTTCGGGCCGAAAACAACGGAGGGGGGAGTTTCTCGGAGAGTGTCAGGCCGTCGCGGGACATCGAGGATGCAGGAGGCTGTACTAGCTGCTGTAGTTGTTCTCCTCCCTGCAGCATTGCAGTATCGCCATCGGCTCCTCCTGATTTCGAAATCTCCTCTTCCGGGCTTGGGCTGGCTATCATGTTAGCTGCGCTAGTACCACCTCCGCCGAAATCAGACGAAGCAGAACTCGCTCCGCCGAGTCGGTCATCAGCGGCGGCATTAGAAGATCCGGAAGCTGCATTTTCATCATCGTCCGCGATTTTTGCCCTCTTCGCAGCAGGAAGGAGTTCTTCCTCTGGAATTATATCGCCTGCAGCTGAAGACTTCTCTTTATTCTCGGCGTCCTGCATCACAGCATCGGCGATAATCGCGGAGGACGAGGATGATCCGCCGATCTGTTCGAACTTGAGTGCCTGGTTTCTCGGGTCGTTCGCAGAAATCATGGAAAACGGGGACCGCGCCAAGTCTGCTGAAACTACTGCGGGTGGTCCACCTTTCATCGTGTTGATGTCGGGTGAAGCTTTCTTGGCGGTGCCGGTATTTGGGATGAGCTGCATGACATTTGTGTTTCCAGGAGACCCCGCCGGCGCAAGAACCTCGTCGTGGTCTTCGCCGGAGGAACTGCTGCTGTTCGGAAGGAGATTTTGCGGCAATAACCTTGGCTCCTTGGCCATGATCTTGGTCAACAGCTGGATTTGCTGCTCATCCGCATTCGCGTTTGAAGATGTTGATCCTGCCGATGCAGGAGTAGTTGCAGCTGGTGCTACAGCTCCTCCTCCGCTAGATGTTGACGCTGCAGGAGGTGGCGGCAACCGATCCTGGCTATTCGGATTCGGTCGCAACTCACTCAAGTTGTTTATCCTCTCGCGCAGAAGCTTGTCGTCGAGGCTTTCGTTTTCCATGTCCAGCATCGGCCCGAAGTGCGGGGTATTCTGTGTGACCACGGCAACGTCAATCTGGGCACGAGAACCTGCGGAGGAGCTGGAGGCGGCCGCGCCTGCTGCTGCTCCACCTAGTGGCGCTTTACTTGCTTCCACCGCAGCGAACAGACTGGTTGTGCCAGCAATTTGTGGTGATGGGTCAAGTTTGACCCCTGTGAGGGAGGCTTCTGGACCACGTTGCTGGCTCGCGAGCTCAGCGTCCGCCTCTTCCACGTGGTGAGCGACGGAAGAGTCGCTGCTGCCGGCGCTGGCAGCAGCAGATTTTATCCCTTCGTTCTCTTCGTCTTCCGGTGGCGGCGAAGCAGCTGGTGCTGTAAATATTAAATCGTAAATGAAAATTGAATGCGATTTTTGCTTTTGAAGTTGCTGAGTACGTGCGAGGTTGACCTATCAACTCTCAGTGCGCCGTCGTGTATAACATGATGCACGATGGTACAGGCGATAGGATAATGACGCGTCCATGACAGCGTCCTGCAAAATATTCTGCACGAGGGCAAGACGACTGATTTCTACCACATGATCACTAAGCCAAAAACTAAAATAGTGGGGCAGCAGTGCTGCAAGTGTATTTCAAATTTGCGTACCTGCTCCGGAGGTAATATCGCCGGCGACATTTGCTCCCGCGTTAGAAGTGGAGGCTCCAGTCACATTGCCCGCAGACGACGACGACGTCGAAGCAGCAAGCGCGCTGAACAACACATTGGAACCAGTTCTGGGTTCTACTTCTAGTACCGCTTGTTGTTGTTCAAGACCAGGTCGCTCATGCACGCCGCTTCTGTGCCGATGGCGCGTCTCTTCCTTTTGAAACAACAGCGCTGTAGATTTTTGGCCCCCAGATGATGAACTACTGCCACCGGTCAGCTGCGCGCCAAACAGCACGTGGCTCGAGCTGGAGCTGGAGGAAGCGACTGCAGCTCCTCCTGCTCCTGTTCCCGAGAGGACTTCTACACGACCCGCGGCGTGTTCCGCTTGCCATTTGGGAGACAGAAAATGCGTATCAAATGTAAAAATGTCTGGGTCTGGAAGAATGCAAGATTTGTGATGCAGGTTTTCCATGACTCATGAGGTCTGGAATGCGAGACCCAACATGACAGATCTTTTGAGGTCTCTATCATGCCTTTCCTGCATGAGAAACTCCCTTTCCACTTGGTCAAAAGCGGACAGCTTTTGGTACTCACGCAACACAGATTTTTGCATCGTTCAGATTTAGCATGACAAGTTCTAACCTTTCAGACCCAGACATTTTTACATTTGATAATGCGCGGCGAGTGCGTCCGCTACGTCGCCCATGGGAGGCAAGGATGATAAGGCTGCATCTATGACCGCCGGCGCTGCTGCTGATTGCTGCTGCTGCTGCTGCCCAGGTACTACCGCGGCGAACGGAGACTGATCCGCTATTGGAGTGGCCTCCCCGCTATTTTCTTCGTCGGGTGGTGACAAACCAGGCGCATTTTGCTCGTCTGGGTCCCCTTCCTCGAAGACTGACTCAGGCTCTTCCTCATCAGACTCCTCCTCTTCTGAGTCCTCCTCCTCTTGCTGTAGGGATGGAGAACTACCGTCATCGCCGTCTGACCCATCATCCCCTCCATTACCGAGAGGCTGTTGGTTGTTGTTATTGTCGTCGTCGTCCGAGTCGGACAAGACTATTGGGTCGTTTTGTGTACCGGTTCCCGACATGGCGGCGCGGGTTTTCTTTGCTTTTATCGAATCATCTTCATCTGCTGGCTCAACTGCATATGCAGAAGTCGTGAGTGATGTACTGGTACTTGTTCTAATATTGTACTTCTATACTCGTTCCGTAGTTCTTGTTCTTCAAAAAAATACGCGTAAAGGTCAGTTAAATGAATCGCTCCTCTAAGGGCGCTGGTACAATCTCCTCGCTAAAACAGCACATGGGTAAAAATGAGTGAGATGTGGGTGGGAAAGCCATGGGGTAAATGTCGTCAATGGTGTCCTGCAAGCAATTTATTTTCACGTGAGGGCAGTTCATCGTAACAATAACAAATGAGTTGGTGTAAGAACTACAGGACAAAAATGATCTCTGTTTGATGTGTTTGGCATCGCCATTTTTTCCCCCAAGGATGAGTCTTAACGTTGACGATCCGCGTGATGTTCATTAGCCCAATGCGGCAGTGCTGGTGCACGTGGACCAGCTGCGGCTGCCCCTCCCGGAATTAGTGGACAAAGCCCTGCTACTTTTGCTTGCGGAAGTAGAATCGAAATCGATTAATTACGTATAAATTCCGTGTAGAGTAGTTGTTGATCTTGTTCATATTGATCGCAAGAACATGCACTTAGAGTTACTACTTGTGCTCGTCTGTCGACAGACGGATGGGCTTTGCCTTCTTGGAACACGAGCAGAAGTAAGACTACGACCCTGACGATAGTGCACGACCCCATGCATGCATGACTACGGCCACTGAATAGCAGGCTGATATGATATGTAGAAAGCTCGATTTGATCAAAGTGCGTTTTAAGTATCTATTGTAGCTAGTCGGTTTAGCGTGCGCGCAATCATGTCCTCGTGTTCTACAAAATTCGAATTTGAATTCTACCAGTCGTTCGCGTTTTTCGATCTTGTTGAATTATATAATGACAGTGGAAGAAGTAGTATTCTTCGCTTCGTAGCCGACTACACATTGCAGCTTGAGTCGCTCGCCTCACGACAGCGACAAAAAGCTCAAGTTAGGGCTAGGCATTCTGATTCTTTGTGGATCTAGAAAAAAAAGCTCGCTCACATGGAAAAACTTGTTTGACCCTCTACCCCCATGCGCTTCCTAGCTCGGTGTTTAGGTTTACACGAAACATATAAATCAAAGTGATTAATGCGTAACAAGAACTCACTCTCTCGCCGCGAGAGTGAGAAAATTTCTGAAATAGCCGATATTGAAATAAAAGAAAAAGCATATACAGTCACAGACTGATACTTTTGTAATCCTTTTTTCTGTTTGATAGATCCAGGTGTTATCAATTGTTATCTGTTCTTGTGTTCGTAGGTATTGCAGCTCTTGCGTAGTTATTTCATAGCTGTCAAAAAAGCTCTAAGAAGTAGCTCGTATCTACTTTGTAGCCCAGAATGTTGAGGCTCATGATTATTTTGAGCCGAAACTACCATTTCAGTAGCAGTACGTGCAACAAGCTCAACAAGTAGTACAGATGTCATTTATCTCAACTTGTTGAAGATGACTCCATTCAACTTAAAAGTTGTAGTCGCTTCCCTTGGGTCCCCCGCCGGCCGGTTTTGCGCTCGAGGAACTGGATGACGGCGGACCAGCGACCTTGGGTTTCGCTTTCGCCTTCGCTCCAACGCCAACAATCGGGCTGTCCGAGGACGAATCGGACCCGATTTCGATGGACTCTGACAGGAACGACTCCCCGCCGTAGGACTTGTCACTGCCAGCGGGGGAATGCGCTCTGGCCTTCGCTTTCGCACTCGCAGGTCTGGCCACAGTTGTGCCGGCCGGTTTGCTCGCGGCAACTACCGTTTTGGCGGCCGGGCCGACAATCCCGGTTGGTTTCGGTTGTGCAGCAGCGGGGGGAGCGCCTACGAGAGAAACTCCAGCGGGTTTAGCTGCCGCGGTTGGCGCTGTTGCTGTGATTCCGACTGGTTTCGCGACGGCAGCTGTGGCTGCCGTTGGTGTGGTGGTGGTAATGCCGACAGGCTTAGCCGCGACGGGTGCACTAGACTTCGCCGCTAGCCCTGCGACGAGACTGCTGGCACCGGCTGCAGTTGAAGGCGCCGCTACCCCGACTGGTTTACTCGCCGCGCCGACCCCAACGCCAAGGCCAGCAACCAGGCCTGCTGGCTTCGCTACAGCAGCACTTCCCATTCCCGTGATGCCGACTGGTTTTGCGACAGCGCCAGGCGTTGGCGAAACGGTCGGAGCGGACGACAGTACCGTAGCCGGATTTTTTGGTGCGACAGACGACGATGCTGATACTGCCGACGGCGCAGGTTTTGCAATAGATGATGTTGACGTCGCGGCAGCTGGCATTCTGACCGCAGCAGATGTCGACGCTGCAGAAGCGCTGGTTCCGGTGAGCAAAGCGGAGTTTGCCACGGGAGCAGTGGCTGCTACTGGCGCCTTCGCTTTCGCTGCAAGGCTGTTGATGATGGAAACATCGCTAGAACCGGGAGAGAGCATCGGCTGCGCGGGTGCTCCTGCTTTGCTAGTCGCGGCGAAGGAGACGGAAGGCACTGAGGTGGAGGTTAGAACAAACGATGTAAAAGTAAAAGCCTTTACGTCAATGCATCCCATCAGCATATTACAAAATTTCCATAGTCCAAAACTCGAGTCATACCAGCTGCAGATTTCGGCGCAACCCCCACTCCACTACTCGGCGCAGCTCCCACAACTGGCGCCAGAGAAGTCGTCGGCGCCGCTTTCTCCTTCGGCAATACCGTTCCGCTTCTCTCGTACTCTTGAATGCGCTCGATCTGGTAGCCCGCTTTCTCTTCTAAATCGCGCATCATTTCGTCCCGTTTCCTGGTTTCCTCCTTCAGATGGGCCGCCAGCCGCGCCATCATGTTCTGCGTTTTGGACTTCCAGCCGTCGCCGCCGAAGTGCCGGAGGTCATCGAGGATCTTGATTTCGTCTAATGCCGTGACCGGCTTGGATTGCTCTCTCTTCCTATTGCTTGTCGCTGACGACGGTGCGGAAGAAGCGAGTTTTGGCTGCTCCTTCTCGAGGAGGAATTCGGCATTGGTTGTCACCCTGTCGTAGGTTTTCTTCCACAGACTTGCGGCCTTCTTCACCCCAACTAGGGAGACGATTTTTTTCAGGATTTGAGCGCAATCCGCGTCCTTTTTCCTATCCGGATCTTTCTCCGCGGCAAGAGCGACGTGGTGCAAGCACGTCCTGCCGCGCTTGTCCGTCGCGAAAATATCGGTTTGCGGCAGTTTCAGCAGGGCGTCCACGGACTCGATCTTTCCGCCGGAACAGGCGTACATGAGAGGTGTCTTGCCGAAATCGTCACAAGCAGACTGTATGGTGAATGACAACGTTTGTTCATCATTCATTGATTCACTACACTAAGTACTCAAGTAGAAACAAACCTACGACAAGGCACATTTCTGCACAGAACTTTTCGTGCGTAACTAAGCGCAACGACGTCAAGAAAAACCGGTAACGAAAAAAAAATTCGCTCATTTCCGAATAATACGTTGATGTCCGCGCCCTTGATATCCCGCAGTAACACGCAAATCTCCGGGTGTCCAAACTCTGCGGCCAGGTGAATTGCCTGCCTCCCCTCGTGTGGCCGCGTTTCGTTTTCCAAATCGTACAAAGGTCCCGCGGTACTCTCGTCCCCCGCCAACCTACTGTCCGACGCGTTGCAGGAGAGCAAAAATCTGGCCAAAATGCCGTGTCCCGCTGCACAGGCGTACATCAATGGCGTCCAGCCGGAGGGGGACAAACCGTCGATCTCCGTACCCAGCCGCAGCGCCGCTCGCACTTTGTCCAGATCGCCCTTCCGAGCCGCCTCCCAGATCGTGCAGTAGTCCTCGGACTTGACGTTCCCAGTCACAATTTGACTCGGAACGGCCCCGCGGCAGTCCTTCTGGGACGAAAAAAAGCACCGGTCCGCGTCGTAGTAGGCCAGCAGGCGGGTGAGAGAGACGTGCCCCCCGAGCAACGCGAGGTGCAGAAGATTGCGGTTGTTTTGGTCCACAGCGTAGGCGTCGGCCCCTTTGCGGAGAAGCCAGTGAACCGCAGCGGCTGAGGAGTTGTCATGAGAAATTTTGTACAACTTCAAACTACGGTGGCATGATCTTCTGGGTGATGAAAAAAGCTATGCGTATGACAATGCTACGTTAAACAAAACTTGTTCAACGATGAAAATCATCAACCCTTCTATTAATACTCGCTCCTTTCGCCGCTGCAGCGAGTATCGGGGTGCAGCCCTTCTCGTCCCGTGCCTCGATCTGGAGCCAACCTTCGTCCTCTAGAACCTGCAGACACTTGACGTGTTCCGACTGTCCGAGAATCAGGTCGGCGTGCCCTTTGGAAGCACCCTGGGCAGCAACGTGCGTCGGCGTGCGCCGGGTCATCGCCTCGCCGTCTAATGTGAGTAAGTAGTTTTGGAAGGGAGGACTCTCAGCATATATCAATTTGTCATTGTCGGGTCGATTCTTTTGTTCACACAAAATTTCGAGTGAAGAAGTTGCAAAAAACTAGGCGGTGTTAGGGCTGCACGCCTTCTGAATAAAACGAAACCGGGACAAACCACTCAGTACTTCTCATCCCAGCCGCCGTTTTGGGGCGTACCCGTGCCACGCCCTCCGCCGTTCCCCCACTCTTGCTCGCGGACTTCGGTCTTTTAGAAACCGTTTGGGTTTTCCGTGGTGGGAGCGGTTTTCCCGGAACCAGTGGGTCGTTCCTCCCAACCGCGTTCGCCGGATCGTGGAGGTGGCGGCGACTGTGCCTCAGCAGGATCCGCAGCTCGTCAAACTTTCCGTAGGCCGCTGCGTAGTGCACGCTGCTCCAACCGGAAGCGTCCGAACCCCAGGGATTCGTTTCCGGGTGCATCTCGAGGAGGGTCTGATGAATTTTCAACATATTTCCACCACGCGTAGAGGTCCCGGCAACGCTATCGCATATCATCACACTCGTCACAACATGCTGCGTTGTATCATCCACGAGGGTATGAAGCACGCACTGTAGCACTGGACGTGGTAGCATGCAGCATAACATTACTCTCGATGGCAATATGGCATAACCCATTCTGACGAGTAGAACTCATGGCATTATGGCACTATGGCAGAACCCATTCATGTCCGTCCTAGACCTAGTGGCTTTCTAAAGAAAAAAGTACTTTCTTAGTACCTCCAGGGCACTGGTTCCACCTCCAGCCGCAGGCGCACTTCCTCCCTTGCTCGGCGACGTGCTGCTCGAACTCTTCATCGATTTCCCCGCCATACTCGGCGACGCGTGCGCGGATTCGAACCCACTGCTTTTCACCGTTTTTCCCAGGCCCTCGCTGCCCCCGGGTTTGTTCAGAATAGCCGTGAATAAAGCGGCGTGGCAGGAGTTTCGCCCGAGAAAGCCCTTCTCCTCGTTCACGTAGTCGCCAAACTCCTCTGCCGCGCGCGCCTGCCGTCGCGCGATGACATTCGGATCGGCGAGAAAGGAGTTGAGATTGTTTTCGTCTTCGTCAAACCACTCCGAGGAGTTCACTCGGGACCGTTTCGACGGGGAACTGTTCTTGAGCGCCGGCGTTCGTTCCCGCAGAAGCTGCTCCTTGTCATCCAGCTTGGCGTCCTGTTCCTTTACCGTAGCGGTGAAGTACTGCTGCAGTGCCTTCTTCGTCGCGGCGTCTTTGGCAAGTTCGAAGGGCGTTTTGCCAACTTCGAGCGCATCCGTCAAAGTGTCTTGCTTGGCGCGGGACGCTGTGATGAAAGAGTAAAATTTGCTTCTCTAGTAACCTATGTGTCAGAAGTAAGTACTTACATGCTTTTCATCACGAATAGGGAGTTCGCTTTGCTTTGGCAGTAGCAATATATTTTTATTTCGAAACACTGTACCATTCGCCGCCACCGTTCTGGCTTTCGGGTCCGCCTTTTTTTGAATCAGAATCTGCACCGCGCGGTAGTTGCCCTCGCAGGCGCAGTGGTGCAGCATGGTGTAGCCCCCGGCGTCCGGGCCGTTCAGTAATTCGTCCGTAATGGCTCGCGACCGGTCGCTGTGCGCCTTCTTTAGCAGTTTCACTTCAAAGGCGAGCAAGACCTTGAAAAAGAAGTCGGGAAAGCAATTCGTTTTGCTCAGCACTTGAAATTTCGGGTCTTGCATCAGCGCCTCTTTGTTTGCCTGGTTCACCGGGCCCAGTTTTCCCCCGGTGATGTGCGACGTTTTCGGGTCTTTTGATTGCTCTCCGCCCCCGATCCCGGTGGCGGAAAATGCCAACGGCTCGATTAGCGCGCCCTCCAGAAGGAGTTGCAAGGTGGAGAGACACCCCTGCCAGGCGTCGTGAATCGCGTAATGGAGCGGGGTCATGCCTTTAATGTCTTCTGTGGCGAGTAACTTGTAGCGGAGTTCCTCCAGGTTCTTGAAATACTCGCCGCAGCAATCCTTCGCGCATTTTCGTTCATACGCGTTCTCGTCTGCGAGTTCTGGATCGTATTCCGGGGCTTGGAGCTTCAGCTTGCGGAATTTCGCCACGATCTCCTGCCGGAGCTTGTGCAAAGACATGCCGAGCTGGACATGAAGATAGTTAGGTTTGCGATTGAGATCGTCAGCG
This sequence comes from Amoebophrya sp. A120, assembly GCA_905178155.1. NCBI lineage: Eukaryota > Dinophyceae > Syndiniales > Amoebophryaceae > Amoebophrya > Amoebophrya sp. A120. Next base: position 1,495,636 of record CAJINV010000011.1, on the reverse strand, counting down.
GTAAAAAGTACAGGATTCGTATCACAAGCTGAAGCTGTGGTTAGCAGTACGAAGCAATTACACAATTGAAAAATAATATAGATACGATCATCCGCACGATCTTCCTGCTTCCCTTGTAGCTCGCGTAGTGCAACGGCGTTCGCAAATCTCTGTCCCTTGCAAACGGGTCGGCGCCGTGCTGCAGCAGCAGCTCAGCGACCTCAGGTTCGTTTTGAAAGCAGGCTAGATGCAGAGCCGTTCTTTTTCCGTAGGTGTCCACCGAATTGACGAAGAACTGGTCGCCCTGGTTCTCGGCATCAACCAGCAAGTACTCCACATGCTCCAGTTGCCCGAGAAAGGTGTGGAAATGAAGCGACCCTCGATGAAAGGCGTTGACGGAGAGGGGGGCAATATGCGGAATTCTTGCACCACTCGAGCGGCTAGTACCGCCGAGGATCGTGCGGTTGAGAACGCTACTGCTATCCACCGCGGCAAAACTCATCGGGGAGAGGTCGTCGTCTTGTTTGGCGTCTTTGTCTTGTTTCGCGGCGGCTGGATTTTGTGATGTTTTATCGGGGAGAGTGGTGTGTATGGGTTCAAATCTTCGTCCTCCTCAACGATGCAACTGCTTACCCAGAATCGTTTGATGCTGGAAGCACAGCAGTCATATGAAAAAAAAACAGTTGTCCAGTCTATCATACCTGACGAGGAACTCCTTGCAGTGCCATCTCTCGGCGTCGCACCCGAAACTTTCAGAAGTGCTTGCTCCGCTTTTTTCTTCTCTTCTTCCAGCTCGTAGACGCCCACCTTCTCCAAAAACGAGGCTATGGCGCTCTCAACTGTTACATTCCGAACTGTTATATGAATCTGTCATGCAAGAATGGCAAAAGTGAAAGGGGAAAGATTGCGCCTTTTGCATTACAGGTTTGGCGCAGATTCTAATGCTATCTAGCGAGTCGGGAACCTGTCATGCGAAGCAGCTTGATCATGTAGATATTAATGGCAATTTTGCATGACAAATTCATGTAACGGTTGAGAATGTAACGTTTGAGAACGCCATAGAGGCAGCCGCGTCCTTCGGGACCCCAACCGCGGCCGGTTGCTCAGGAATGGTTGGAGACAGGCCGGGGGAAACGCCTATCGGTTGCTGGACCGGTGTTGCCGTTGCACCTGCGAAAGAGAGGAAGTAGTTAGCTTGAAGTTCAAAAAATGCGCAATAACAATGCAAGCGTAGGAGCTACGATCAACATACGAAGTTGAGTGTTATGTATCCTCACAGGAATAAATGTCGTCCTCGAAGTAGATGTTCAAATAGTGCGTGGGGAAACTTCTTTTACTTGGCAATTTCGCCTGATTCCCGTCCACCAGCTGGCTAATGATGACGCTCCCTCTCGGCGCAGACGACGCGGACGAGGGCTGTGGCACGGCCGACGCAACTCCCACCGGTTTCGCACCAATCCCAGTTGCAGGAGCGCCTACACCCACCGTGGCTCCAACCGGTTTCGGCAACGCCGAGGACGACGAAGACGCTGATGTCATGCTTGAGTAATACGGAGAAACACCACTTACTCCGACCGGCTTGTTATACGCTGAAACACCGACACCTCCGCCGCTGCTCAGTCCCCCGACTAAAGAAGACGACGCTGCGCCACCTGCCCCGACGGTCATCCCTTGGGGCTTGTTCGCAATGCCGACACCAACTCCACCGGGTCTATTCTGTGCAATAACAGGCGTGGCATTCGCGTTTGCACTCCCACCAAACGACCCGGGAGCCTGCTTCGCTGCCGGGCCAACTAAGCCCATGCCCATGCCGGAAGTAGGTACTACTTGCTTCGCTGCGGGTCCGACCATCCCCGACGAAACTTGCTTCGCCGCCGGGCCGACCATCCCGGAGGATGATCCTGCTGCGCCGACGACCATGCCCATCGGCTTCGGCGGCGACCCGACTAGCCCAGTTTGTTTCGCTGCAGGACCCACCATCCCGTACGGTTGTTTCGCAGCGGGGCCAACCATCCCGGACGAGACTTGTTTCGCAGCGGGGCCAACCAAGCCAGAAACTAAGCCTGCGCCCGGCTTCGGAGCCGCGCCGCCGAGACCAGAAACCAGACCGCCGGATGCTCCGGCTGGCTTCGCGGCCGCCGGGGCGTAGGGATTCATGATAGAGAACTACGAGGTCGTGGTTCCTCAAGAAGAAAAAACGAAGAGAAAGAAACACTCTTTTTAATATTCCAAGTTCATCCTGCTGCTGCTCTCCGGAAAGTTTGTTCTCTCGCCTACAACCTTCCGCTCTTGTTACTACATGATAGAAAAGAAAAAGGTATCGAGGGTGGACGCACGCGCCAGGAGTAATTTGGTATCTCTGAACTCATGTTCACTCAAACGACACTCAAGCCCTCTCAAATCTATCTTCACGCGAGCGGTCGTCCAAGGCTCAATTTATTGTGGAAAACTTACGACAACGACAAAGTGTGTTCAGTATCATCTTCAACATGACCATGACCGCCTCATGATGAGACGGCGTTCCTCTGACAAAGAAACATGAAGAAAATAAGAACATCTACTCCGCGGGTCGTGCTGACACCAAGAAGGCGTAAACGAGCGCACTATCACTCAGCGACGCCGGAGATAATCCCAACTTCTTCTATTTTTGAGAGGTGCAGAAAAATCATGTCGCGGCCGCGGGGGAGAATAAATCCAAGAAGGTCAACAAGTCATAGGTTGATTGTATTTGTAGTTGCCTTTATTTGTCGTCTACTTTACTTAGTTCTCAAACTCATCTTCGTATTATCTACCTCTTTGCTTTCGTAAAAATAATGTAGCAAACTGCACACACAGATGAAACCGTAATTCTTCGCTCAATGCTGCTACTTTTCCAGTCGTCTCTTTTCAGCCAGTGATTGGCGAGCGACAAGAGGTGGGAGGAAAAAGAAGATTTTTTTTATATTGCCAACGTGGATGTTACTTAGGTCAAAACTTCGCTTCGCGATAGTGCTGTGCACGTGCAGGGGAAGCATCTATCGCAACATCTTGAAATTTCCTCTGTTGTAATGCGTTCGTAAAAAGGAATCCTTATTTGTTTTTCTGATGACGGTGCTCGTGCACGAACGTCAGTATCTATTATAGTCCGTCGCTTATCATTATCGTTTCTACTACATCAGCGTGCCTAGAATCGTGTCAACTCGTGGGTCGTAGTGTCCTTTGGTTAGGGAGTCTTTAAACACGAACTCGTCGTGGTAACCCCGCGGGCACGTCCGCAAAGCGCTCCAGTGTTGTTCTTCCATATCCAATTCGAATTCCAGGGTCGCGTCCTCGTCGTCGTCGACGTCTTTGTCCTTTTCACTGCTGGAAGTATCACTTCGCAAGGACATCAAACCCTGATCAAACAGAAACTTCCTCGCCGCTTTCCAGCTGCTCTTCCACAAGCGCAATGGTAATCCATCCTGTAAGTCCTCGCGATACACCATCTTGCTCACCAACTTCTGCTTGTGCGCCCGCCCCATGCGGCCCATGGCGTGCAAAATCTCGCCCGCGTCCGGCTGGTATTTTTCGGCGAATTCACTTTCTTCGACCGCGAAAACGACTTGTTCCGGCTTAAGTGCTTTCTTCCGTCGCTTCAGCATGTAGAAAACGCAGTCCTGGAGGCCGGAGCTTAAACGGGGCAAAAATTTCAAATCGTGAGAATGGAGTTCTTTCGTTTTTTCTTTCCCCATCAAGTTGTGGAAAGTCCCATCACTGTCGGAAGATAGCGTAGAATCCTCGTTCTCGCTGCAACAAACCTCCCCTACCGCAAGCAGTTTTACCTCGAAGTAAATCGCCAGCAAATGCAGCAAAGCCGCTTCTACCCGGCTTCGCTTCTGCACGGCGAACAGAACGAACGAGGTGTCATTGCCATCCAGGGTTGGATCTTCATGATCGGATTTATTTTCATGCTTTGCTTGTTCAGCGACACGCATTTGCGCGCTCGGACTGTCGAACCTCATCATCTTCGGGAATTTCCGTTCCAGCAAGTCCTTTTTGTAGGCGGCGGCTCGCGAAGTAGTTGTAACGCTCCGTGGTTCATCTTTTGCGCTAGTGAGAAGCAGCAGTGTGATCAACAAGGGGACAAAATTGTTCTCGCAGTAAGCGAGATCCGAGCAAACGACCAAATCCGGCTTCTTATTTTCAACGCAGCATTTCTTCCCATCGCCATCGGCCAGTTCCTCTTGGTAGAAGTCGATGTCTTGCCCCCAGAGGAGATGCTTGGTGGTTATTTTGGAGCAAAGGGCGGGCTTCCTTGCGGAGTTCTCGTCCCTCGCGAAGCAAAAATTTTCCCGACGTCGGTGAGACTTCAGGTTTGTGTTCAAAGGTTTCACGATCGCTTGTTGTAATTTTTCCAGCGCTGCTCGGTTTCCGTCTGTGAGACAGAGGTGGACCGCGACTGGAAGTTCTACGGATGTTGTGCGAGAAATCATGCTGTAGTCCTCGAGAGGTCGTGTAGGGCTTTCTCCTTCGCAGGAGGCAGCTCTGATCATTTGATGCTTCCCTTCTGAGGCAAAGGCACACAACTGAGAAGCTACAGAAAGATCCTTGTTCGCCAGCGCGCTTTGTTCTTGCCCACGAGCACGTATACCTCCACGTGTACTAGAAAACAATCCCGCCGCCCGCAAAAGCTCCACTCCCGCAGCCCCGTTACTGCCGCAGCCAAGCTCTGTAATTTTGAAAAAGGATGCTGATCTGTGCGCTTGTCCTTGCTCCGTGTGGTGATCTTCCTTGTCGTCACACTGTTCGATTGTGGAATTATAGTCTTGGTCTTTTTCATCTTCACACCCGATTCTTTTTTGTTTTTCTTTTTCTTCAGAACGCTTTTGCATTTGTTTCATTTTCTCGGGGCCGAGGTGGTGTAATTGCTGTGATTGTTTTTTCTGCTCCACTTCCGTTTTCCGACGGGACTGGGAGGCCTTGCGTTGTTGCACGATCTCCACTGGGGAAGTAGAACTGCCATCTTCATCATGTTCGTTCTCGAAGAGCAGCCGCCGGGCGACGTACGGCGACACTTCTTCCAATACGGTGGGAGGTCGTGGTTCTTGTGGTGCAACTCTTGTAGTAGCAGAAGTTACAGTTACAGCATTGTTTTTCCTCGCTGCTAAATTTTCGCATTTGTTCCTTTCCAGCTCCTCAACCTCCACGTCGTCAATGGCAAACAAGTCTTCCATCTCCTTGCAGTTCTGCGCCCACTGTTTGACAAGCTGGGAACAGTTCCACTCCTGAAATGCGGACTTGTCGGTGCGGGGCGCCGTTTTTTTGTCCTCATCTTCTGCTGTAGAAGTGTCCTCTTCGTCCGTCGACTCATCTTCCTCCACCGCATTGATTTTGAAAAATCGCTTCTTGAAGAAAAGGTGAAAAACAGCTGCCAGCTCCCATCGCGCCAGCTCTGCGTGGTTCTTTTCGTCAGTTGGTAGAAGTTGCGCTGCCGTTCTTGCGGAAGAAGAACCTAGATCTTTAAAGGCGTCGTATCTATCTCCGTCAAAAAGACGCCCGAGCCGTTGCCGCACTGCATTAACGGCTTCTTCCTGCAGGTTGTAGTAATCCCGTTCATGATCGTCGGCCGGGAGATGCAGATGCTGGCGCCAAGATTTGAGAATTTTAGCCTGCAGCTCCGGATTGTAATCAAAGTTGGCTAGGTCGTGCAGGTCGATATCACGAAATGCGGACGACGACTGGTCGATGTTCTGGTGCAGGGACATGATGTTGATGTGCGGTCTGAAATAGAAATGTTGATGTTGAGACTGAGAGAGTGAATAAGTCATAAGTGTTCTGGGACTCTTTATCTTTTATTCCAGGATGCTAAGAGGCCGCAGTCTTGGAGGTGCTCTTCCTGCTCAACATCTATTAAGACGATGCTTGCTGTTTCTAAACACTACTTACTTGTTACAGGGAAATCAGATCGACATGAACTCAATGACATCATGACGAGGGCCAACATCACAATTGCATGTTTTATGTCTTTTCGCTTTTTCAGTGAGCCTCCGGCATGTCGGTGGACCGTCGTGTGGCCGCTCCTGGTGTGAAGTAGATTCGTGCCATGTGCAATTTATCATGTGCCATCTTCACGCTTGTTCCGCTTGCTTCTGACGCACTGCTGCTGTTTATTTTCTTACTTTAAACTTCGGCTGATTTGGATTTGGTGCAAAGATCCTTGTCTGTGTCTGTGTCACGAATTATGCACGGAGCAGAGGGAGAAACAGAATGAAATGGGTCGTTCGGCTTCTTGTTCGGATTCCGATCGAGTGAAAAAAAAAAACACTTGGCGGGTGGATCTCCAACAAACTGAAGAATCGAGTAGAGGATCGACCAGCATTTCGTGCGCGGCGCTGCAGCAGCAAGAACTTCGATAGCTATAGGATCTTTCACAGCAGGAAAGAATTCTACGTGAACTTGACCGACTCGGCCGCGTAGGGGTAAGCCTGCGTCGCATTTACAACCACACCCTCCTTTGATGACACGACCTTGGGGCAGCCGTCGCGCTCTCGTCTGGCCTCTTTCGTTTTTATTTCTGAACAAACAAGAACCACACAAGAACGTCGCAGAAGGGCTGGACTTCTGGTTCTGCTTGTCGAAGTTGTTCCATTGAGAACGCTCAGATTCGCTTCAAAATGTCGTTCGTCAAAATTTCTATGATTTGAATTTCGTTTTCGCTTCAAAGAACAGAATGAAAGAATGAGTTGTATTCTACCGGGTATTTTCAATTTCAAGAATCTCTGAGATCTACTACTAGTAGGTCATGACAGCTGTCTATCTTGAACCACTCGTGGTCGACGTACGAAATGAGAAGTTTTTAAGTACCCATCTTTGCCAGAATCCGGTGGATGAAAAGGTCCCAACATCGGATGAACTAGATGTTGACAGAGACACGTCTGTGGTCAACATCATTTCTCAACAAACGACGGCACCGAAAAACCTGTTCTGTCGCCGTTTGGCCAGAGGACCACCTGCTCCACAGGTGGTGGAATCATCACAGAGTGGTTAACATGGTTTTGCTCGTCGTAGTTCACCATGTTGTTGACATTGTTCCTCGTCCCTCCACTTAGAAGAAGTTCCAACTCCATCAAGTCACCAGGGTTCACCGCACTACTTTCCGTCGAAGAAGAAGCAGGAGCTCCACCTCCTCCACCACCGGCCGTAACATCAAGCGGGAACTTATGGTTACTGGTGGAACGGACCCCCAATCTTATGCAGGTCGAAACTTGCAAAGAAGTTGCCAAAGACTTGCGCGGCCCATATTCGAGAGGGTCGCGACAGCTTCAACATGAGCTGTTCTGTGAGCGCACCTGTGACGCCGGCCAGCTTTGGAACTAGCAACAGGGGGGCAAGGTGTGGCGCGGCGACGCTTTTTCTGCCTTTTCACATTGTTTTTCGTGCTTAGTGCCAGAAACCAAAACCGGCTTGCTTTGACATCAAAACGCGACCTGAATCCGGACAATTGGACGCTCCGGCGATAGATGCCTACTGTCGAGATTCAGACCGGGCGCCGATTGTTTTGGGTGCCGCCTGCGCTGCTTTTTCGTTATGCCTAGAAAGGAAAACCAACGCGCCTGCCGGTAGTCAATCCGCCCGATCGCTGGCGAGAAGCTGGCCCCGTGCGGCCGGCGGGCCAATGCCGAAAAGGCCGCATACCCCAAAAAGGCCGGCAGGCCACACGGAGGGGGCGCGCCCGGGCGGGCGGCGGTGGGCGCTAGGGGTGGCGCGCTAGTTCGCTCTTCTCTTTGTTGAGAATAGCCCGGCGCCCCCGCGTGCGCAGGTCGTCGGCGCCCGCCGGCCCCTGGCGGCCAACGGCGCAACCGGCGGGCCTGGAGCGGCCGCGGCGCTCCGGTGGAAGTCACCTCAGGAAGTAGCAGGAGCTCCACCTCCTCCACCACCGGCCGTAACATCAAGCGGGAACTTATGGGCCAAAAACAAAACGGACCTCAATAGACACCGGCGCAGCGCCCAAGGCGAGTCAACTTGGTGGAAAATATTTCCAAAAGCAGCCGCGCGCCGGGCCAATGCCCAGGGGGGGGGGCGCAACGCCGGCCGGCTGCGCCCCGGCGCTGTTTCTTTTGCTTGGCGCGCCGGCGTTGCTACTTTCCTGTCTTCGACAGATGCACATGGCCCGCCCCGGGCTAACCTATCTCCGCCTTTCCGCCGCGGGCCCGCCTCCAGGCCCCTAACTACACGCGCAACACCCCCGCTGCGCGTGCTGCATTACCATCGGGCGAGCTTCCTTGGAGGCCGCGTCAGGCCCCAAGGCGCAGGGCCGGCCCCGGTGGCCGCGCGGAGTTGCTTTCGCCACGGGAAAGCGGCCCAATGGCGGGAGAAGTGGGACTATGCTCCTCGCGCCTGTCGGGTGGAAGCGTGCCTCGCGCGCCGCCTGTACGCGGTCTCCGAGCCGGAAACTAACGATAAATCCCCCAAGGGAAAAGGGTCCTGGACTTTCCATCGGGGCCCATTTTAGGCCAGCCGGCCCGGCGTCGCATAAGGCCCACGCGCCCAAACGGACGACCAAATGTGCCGGCCGGGCCCCCAAAACCATGTAGGAGCGTCCGCGCGAAGGCGCTACGCCTTAACAGACCCACGCACATGCTCCCGAGCAGGGGTTGCACATTTTGCAATCACCCATGTGCCGTTTATCGGCGGGGGATCGCCGCGACACTTAGGGCCGCCGACGGAGCGAAGTTCCTGCCGCGCCTCGAAAAGATCGCGCGTTTGCGGGGCCAAGCACGCGAAAGCGCGATTTTAGCACGTTCCGCAGGGTTCCGCTTTTGCAATTAGTCCCACCCTAAGCTCCACCTCCTCCACCACCGGCCGTAACATCAAGCGGGAACTTATGGGCAGCCTAGGCACTTTTGGGTAGCCTAGGTAGCGAAGAGAATGAACGGCCGACGGCCTCCCATCAATCAGAACCCCGGCCCGGGCCCGGAGTAGATGCAGCCGGCGCGCAAAATAGAGAGGCCACTCTCATGGGCGTGCGTGCTTGCGAAACAAAGACAACCGCCACAATTTTGCGCGCGGCCCCGGCGTGTCTCGCGGGCGCCCCTTGGGGCGGGGCCGGCTTGGGGTGCGTGGTCCGCGGAAAAGTTGTGCTTCCTCCCTAAGCCACAACTTTTCCCGGAGTCCGGTCGTGTTTGAGGGTAAAAAGAAGCTGCACAACGCCCAAGGGGGGCAGAAAAAGACAGCCACAGGTCGTGCGTAACCTAATGCAGCATGGTATGGCTGCGAGGAAAATTCGCACGCAGCGATACCATGCAGCATAACCTCACGCCCGATGCTATCGGGAGTGCGAATATTGCTGCTTGGGGATAGCATCGCGCAAAAGGTTACGCCCGACGGTGTGCAGCGGCTGTGGCAGCCGCTTTTGGCGAACGGGGGGATTTGTAATGCGGAGAAGAGCCCGGGTTGCGGAGAACCCGAGGGTCCGGGCTTTCCCCTTTCCCCATTTTACCCACAACCCGAACCCCGAGCTCTGGGGAGCCCCGCACTCCGCATGTGTAATGCGGAGAGCCCGACCTTTCCGCCCATTGCATTTGTAATGCGGAGAGCCCGACCTTTGAAAGGTCGGGCTCTCCGCATTACAAACGCAATGGCTATGGGCACCTTTCCGCACTTGTAATGCGGAAAGGCCACCTTTCCGCATTTGTAATGCGGAGAACCGGAGGCGCGGTCTTTCACTTTCTCCAACCGGAGGAAGCGGAGTTTGCGAATTTGTGGCGCGGCTTTTCTCCTGCGGGGAGAAAAGCTGCATCTGCATCCGGCTGGTTTTCCAATTTTGTAATGCAGTTTTTCTCCACCCGACCGCTCGAGCGGAGAAAAACCGCGCGCAAAACAAGTAGCTTTGCGCGCGAAAAAACGGGCACAAGCCCTATGAAAAGCGCAGCTTCTACCCCGTCCGGAGCGGGAAAAGTTGTAAGCGGGTGGAGCCCCATTTGCTTCCTCATTCTCGTAGGTCGCTAGTTTCATTCTCGTGGCACTATATTTATACTCCACCACCGGCCGTAACATCAAGCGGGAACTTATGGGCAAGGGAGTTGTCCACAAGCAGGTCTTTATCGGGGGCAGGGAACCCGGTCGGCTGGTGGAATTCAAAGTCGTCTAAATTCAACAGCGTAGATTTCGTCGCAGAGTTAATATTCCTCGCGTGGTCCGCGGCCACGGCGGAGAACAAGGAATACGCGGTTTTATTCTCCGCAGAACAAGAAGTCGAAGTCGTAGTTGTGCCAGGAGCGGTAGTTTTCGTTCTTTTCATGTTCCTACTGCTGATCCGTGCGTTTTCGGAGACCACTGCTGGTGCGAGCGGTGGGGGAGGTCGTTTGATGTTGTTTCTGCTTCGAGAACAAGTGTTTCTGCTTCGAGAACAAGCTCTTTGGCGAGAACAAGCTCTAGAGCAAGCAGCTCTCTGGCGAGAGCAAGCAGCTCTCTGGCGAGAGCAAGCAGCTCTCTCACGAGAGCAAGCAGCTCTCTCACGAGAACAACGTCTCGTACGAGAACAAGATCTCTTCGCACGAGAACAAGCTCTCATTCGCTTCGTCGCGTTACTTGTGCTATTGTTCCCACCTCCGCCCGTAAGTGCGGAAAAAACCATGCCTGTGTCCTCGCGAGGCGCGGCTTCTAGGTGCTCGCGCTGGCGCTTGTTCTGCTTGTTCTTCGCTGCATTAGTACTACTTTTACTTCGATTTGCCCCGCCGCCGCCACCGCCCAAGGGAGCTAGCAAATCCAAAGCACGCCTGTCCTTGTTCATCCCACCTCCTGGGAAGACGCCTGGTTCACCATTTCGATCTGCTCGTCCTGAGACAACACCAGAAGACGACAGAGGGGGTCCTCCTGCTCGTGCGGCCCGGCGCCCGCCGCGGTCTCTTCTACGGGAGTTCAGGTCGTTACGGTTATTGGGGTTCGCGTTAGTTTTGTTTTTTGTCAACATCAAGTCCTCGTTGATGAGCCTGTTTCCCCCGGACTTGATTCCGGCGAACAAAGCTAAGGCGCGCCGGTCGGTAGTACCAGAAGTTGTACCAGAAGCTGACATTGGGTCGCGCTCGTCGCGTCGAGAAGCAGCAGGAGCACGACCACGACGCATAGGCATACCCCAAAGATTTCCGGCGTTGGACGAAGCGGTGAACGTGTCGTCCCTAGTTGTTTTGCTTTCAAACGAATCACCCCGGGAGCGCTTCAGATTCGGCGGCCGAGGTTGTTTTTCTCGTTGGCCATCACGAGAAGAGGAGAAGAACAAATCATCTACAGACTGCCGGTCCTCCGCGCTGAAGCCCTCGACGTCCCCTGCAGTACCGTTGGCAGCACAAGGAGCACGACCGGAACCACGGCCCCCACGAAGCTCGGGAATCTTGTCCTGCTCAAGTAGAGCCTCGACTCTCTCGGCAGTTTGGTCTTCATTCATCGTGTTTTTGTTTTGCTCCGACGAAGGAGCCCCGTCCGGGCGCAGCGGATTGAACAGCCCATACGCACGTTTGTCCACGAAGGACGCAGCAGCGGGCGCAAAAACTCCGCGGGTTTGCTGATGGCCCGGACCGTCGCCGGGATGGTCGTCGTGGTCGTTGTTGCGGCCTCGATCCTTTCGGCCGCGGCCGCCTCGTTTTCGACCACGGCCACCTCGGAGGTTTCCGATTGGTCTGCGCTCCCCTTCCGGCGCGTCTCCTTCCGGCTCCGGCATTGCTATTTTAGTTTTAGTGAACGATGTAGTGGTTTTACCTTTTTATCTGATGTTCCGCTAAAGCAATTCGGGTTCATCTAGTTCTGTCTTGGTACAGAAATCGGTCTTGTCGACTGGTTTTTTTAGAATTTCGTATACCGAGGACAATTGCCGACTACAACATGACCCAAAACTGGAACCGCAGGGAGACGTTGACTCGGCACTACAATTACGATCTTGCATCTACCACTGCGTGGTCAGGATCTACCTTCACTACCGGCCGCGTCACCACGTGGCAATTCGAATTCTCTATTTCGCTTTGTGGAAACAATAGAAAGCGGAAGCAATAGATCAAGAAAAGCGACGCTGATGCAGATCTTCAGTGACGAAAAAAAAAACGAAAAACAAAAACTCGCACCAACTGAATCTTATTGGACATGAATGATGACGAGGTCGACGTTGATGAGAAACAGAAGCTGCAGAACGAGTGATGAGAGCATTTCTTCTACAACAGATGTTCAGAGGATGGGTCGTTGGCTCTGCAGCTTATGGCAAGCGCTGCAAATCCGCAGCCTCGTCGATGCTAGCAAAGTCCCCCCTCTTCGCTTGTAGAATTTGAATTGCAGCGCGCCAACACTCCTTGTCGAGGTTTCATTCTTTGCTCCTCACCCTGAGGGATCCGGGACTGGCGGGAAAGGCAATTTTTCATAAAGCCAACGTCAAGAAGAAACTGGAACTTTAGGGCCGCGACCCGGCGGAGGTCGGTGCGCCCCCTCGCTCCTTCCCTCCCATGGTGAGGCGCGCCCGGCCGCGCCCCGGTCGTTTGCTGCGCTGCTGCGGCGCGCAAGCAGCGGAGGAGGGTGCCCCCCCCGGTCGCCGTCGGCCAGCCCGCCGGCCGGCGAAAGCGCAACAAGGCCACGGAAAATACAACCCCACCAAGGAACGAAGGGCGGGCCACACGGCCGCCGGGCCCGCTGCCGGGCTCGCGGGCGCGCCCGGAGCAAACGGCCAAAGACACTCCCCCTCCCCGCCCCGCGCGCGTGGCTTCGTTCCCGCCCTCCCTTCCTAGCACGACGAGACCGGGCGCACAGGCACGCCAAAACGCCACACATCGCGACCGCCCCCCCCCCTTCTCCTCTGCGAGTGAAGAAATGCGTCGGGCGCCCTTCCTTTTTCTTGTTTTCGGCCTGCCTCCTCCGTTGCGCGGCCGCCTTCACGCGGCCTTTCTCTTTCGGCACACTGGGAAGGCTAACGCCACCGCTGGCGCGTCCGGTCTTGCCGAATTTGACGACCGAAATCCGCCCCGGCCCGATCGAACTGCAGGGCGCGGCCCGGGCGCGCGCGCGGGGGCCGGGCGGCCCCGTCGGGGCCGGCGTTCGCTCGGTCGCTCGGACGGAAGGGCCGGCCCCGGCCGGCCGAGGGGCGCCGGCACGATGCTTCCACAAAGAAATGCGAACCGAGGGCGGCAGAGTACTGAATCGGCTCCGTTGCGATAGACCGCGCCCAATTTTTGGGCAATGCCGGGAGAGGCAAACCCCCGCCAGCTTGCGGGGGCGCTCGCCCGCGCCCCCTTCGGGATGGGGTAGCACTTTAGGGCGGTCTCCTTCATCGCTCGCGGGCCGGCGAAGCCGCCCGCCCCTTCCCCCGGGCCATCCGCCTGGGCCTGAAGGGGCGCGGCCGGCAACCTGGCCCCCCACTGCTATCCCTTCCGGAATTGCTGCGCCACGCCTGCGAGCGTGGTCGCGCCAAACAAGGGCGCGCGCCCGGGCGGGGCCACCCGCTCACCATGGGCCCGGGAAGGGCGCGCGACGGGCTGCGCCACACTCTAGCCAGGGGCCGAAGCAGGCTGCGCGAACTAAATCGGCCGCGGGGCTACTTACGAGCGCGCCACGCTGCTGCCCGGGGGCTTTCCCCGCGCCGGCGCGCTTGTTGGTCCCCCGGCAGGAAAGATCAACAGTAGCCGCACTTTCTTCGTAGTCTGTTGCTGCGTTCATCTCGTGTTTCGTTTCTGAAGAACTCACTGTACATCTTCCAGCGAGCTTTTGGGGAACCCGGCCGCGGCAAAACTTTCCGCGCCGGCACAGCTTCGCGAGGGCGGCCGGCCGCGCGCACCCCGTGGCCCTGGCCCGGCTTTCACTCCGTGGCCTTAGCACACGCGGGAGCCTTTCGCGCCCGTCTAGCCTGCGGCCGAAAACCGCCTTTGCTTCTGCTTCCGCGTCCGCGAGTAAAGCTCCGACACAAAGCACTGTGTTCACGCAGGACTTCAGCAACAAAAAACCAAAAAGAAAAATTTTTCTGAACAACGTAAAATAGATTGTTTCTGGACAACCCCCGTCAAAGAAAAGCAGAAGGTGCAGCGGCCGAAATAGTGACTCATTCCACAGATTGAAAATTTTATCATTTCATTTTGCGTTACTAGGAGCGAAATCACTTTTGTCGCTTGTTGTGGAAGACATTAAAGTTGTACAACTAGACCAGTACTAGCTCCTGGTCCAGCGTATGTTCATTTGTTCGTGCACCGCAAGTGGGTCGTGGCCCTCCTACTTCTAGTTCCTAGTTCACCCTCCTCCTTTTCGCCGTATACCCGTGAAAGGACTCGCCCATGTCCAATCGCAAATCCGACGCTTTACAGGGCAAAGGGTGTTCGTCCGTGAAAAACGCGTGGTTAAATGCGTCTTCCGCGGAAAACCGTTTACTCGCGTCCCAATGCAGCAGCCCCAGAATCACTTGCGTCAACTGTTGAAACCGTTTCGAATTTGCTCCACCGGCGGACGTAGCGCTCGCGGCCTGCAGTCTCGCTTGGTGCCCGCCCCGGACGGGTAACCCCGCCATGGAACTCGAGGCTCGGGCCGAGAAATTATCCGTTGGGATGTTCCGGTCTCGGAGAATCTGGAACAAATACTCCTCGATCCGCGGCGGCTGCGGTGGTACAGTCTGCAGTGTCTGGTTCAGAAACTGGGAAATCTTGCTGTTGTCAAACGCCAGGGGGTAAGTAATCGGGTCCTGTTTGTACAAATGTCTCGGCGGAGTGCCCAGTTGCCGAACCTGCAATTCCAGTAGTTGCTGCTCATTTTGGACGCGGAAGAGCACTCTCCCGGTGACTAATTCCGCTAAAACACACCCAGCCGCAAACGTGTCGATGCCCAGGGAGTAATATTTGCTGCCGAGAACGAGCTCCGGGGCCCGGTACCAGAGAGTCACAACCTTGTTAGTGAAAGGGGGGTTTTCCACGTCTCGTTGCGGATTCGCGTTGGCGGAACTTGCACCTGATTCTACTCCACCTCTGCTGCTGTGATCTCGTGCTGCTGTGTTCCTGCCCACTGCGGAAGATGATGCACCCGAGCTGCTGCTTGCGCCAGCACCTGCCCTGTTGAACACTCCTATTTGGGACGCCGTCGAGGTATAATTCTCCACGACCTCCACCGTCCGGGCGAGTCCGAAATCCGCGATTTTCACCTCGCCAGACTTGGAGAGTAGCAAATTTGACAACTTCAAATCCCGATGCATCAGGTTTTTCCCGTGCAAATACACCAGCCCGTCCAGCATCTGCCGCGCCAAACATTTGGCCTCCGCTAAATCGAGCACGCCCTTCCTCGCCCGGATCAGCCCACTGAGGTCATGCTCGACGAATTCGAAAACGAGATAAACCTTCGATGTGAACTGATTGTGTTCCTGCTGCAAATCGGGTAACCCGATACAAACGTCGTGGAGCCTTACGACATTCGGGTGCACGACCTTCTTCAAGCAGCGGATTTCCTATGCAATGTAAATTTTCCGTACATGTACAAAATGCATTACAAATTTCGCTAACTTGCAGTGTCCAACTTGTCGTGCTAGACTAGGATTGAAGGCAACTTTTGTCATGCAGAGACTGCATTTGTACGTGTACAGGAAATTTACTGTGGATATTTCCCGGACGGCCTGCGTTGGGAATCCCTCGTGGTATGGATGTGTCAGGATCGAAATCGACAAAGTCGAAAAATTTGTGATGCATAAAATGTACGGCACTGAAGGCCTGTATTGGGGAGCAGGCAAATGAGACCGATTGCAAGCCTGTTTAGGGGTATACAATGTTCTGCCAGAGTAGCACGACAGGAGGAGTCTTCTTTGCCCAAACAGCATGACAGACTGGATTTGGGTGCTTCCGAAATTCGTCATGCGCCACTTGGAAACTGAGGCTCCAACTGACATCGATTTTGTGCATTACAAATTTTTCGATTTTGTCAATTTCGATTCTGACACTTCCATACGTGGGACCGGGCTCGCACGAAAATCTCCTTCAACGCCCGTAAAGCTCCTCGGTCCGGGTCCTTCGCTTCTTTGTCCAGGTATTTCCAAACCCGCCCATACGTTCCTTCCCCAATCGGTGGCTCGTTGTTTTCGTGGAGACACTGGTAGCGGGAGATCTTGGATTCCCGTTGCAGCCACTGGCACCAGTGGTTCTCCTCGGTGAGCATCCACGGGTTGGGCCGCGTGCTGCTCGAGGAAGAGGACGCGGTCATGGTTGGGCGGTCCATTTTAGCAAATATATTTGGATGATTTCATGGTGGAGTTGTTCCCTTTTTGTGTAAGTGGGCTAGTACGTGGTCTTGCTGCTTACTGATGTGTTGAAGATCGTCCTCACGGGCAATCATGCCGGGAAATAGGATCTGAAAAAAACTTGCGACGGAGCAACGATCTAAGGCGTAGCACTCGGAGCAGCGATCTTCATGTTGAGCCGAAGTAAATCGTTCACGCGAAATAAAAAAGAAGCAAGCGCTCGGTAATCGTGTGGGTTCGTTAGGAACAAGGTCAAATGAGGAAACGGAATCACGACCCGCAGAGTCGTGCTATAGACACAAGCACAAATAAGTGCCTTCGGAATATAAAAGATTATTTGTACACGCTCAGGATAAAGACATCATTCTCTATTCAGAAGGTGCTGAAAGTTGAAATTCTTATCGGGTAATGGTGCGTGAGCGTGCGACGTCAAAAATATTGTACAAACAAGTTTCTTTCACCGCTGGTGCTGGCTGACTAAAGTGTAGTTTTTGAACCGTGTCATCGACATCAACGAAATAGTGCTATCCAGTGCAAAAGTATCGTACTCGTATGAATGCAGATCTTGCATTGCAAATCTTGTTCCCAAGGCAAATCTGCATTACAAATTTATACTTCTCATGCTGAGGAAATTTGTAATGCATTTATACGAGTACGATACTTTTGCAGTTCATAAGTGCCACGAGTTGACTATTGCATTGCTACTACCAAAAATTGCATTGCTACTACCAAAAATTGTCCTGCTGGCGCGGACAATCTGGGAGCGCAAGACAGCCCTTTCCCCGGGTGCCGTGTTTGCGGGGCTTCCAGGTAGGGGCAAGCGGAAAGTCAACATACGGAAAGGAGTTGCCCCCGCGCTGATGGGCAGCCGCCCGCGCGCTCGCAAATATATCGAAATAACTGACGCGCCTGCATCAAACTCACCAGACAGGGGGAAAACTCCGCGCGGCTGCGCATGGGTCTTCTTGGCACGGCGTGGCGACATCGCGCTACCAAGGTCAGACAGAGAAGAGATGGCATCACACCGGGCCAAGGGTCTCGGTAGAATAAATTGCCTACCATCGCTCTCGCATGGGGGCGCGAATAATCTCGGGGAGTTGGGCTGACTTGTTTCCTGGAATTTGCCGTCAAGTCGACTCGGCCCATCGCGTAGCTGCCCAAATGGACCACTATAACAATTGCAGGTAAGGAGGGCAAAACGCAACGCAGTGGCGCCCGCGCGTGATGTAGGGGCCCAGCCTCCCCAACCTTCGTGCCGTCGGCAGGCACAGTGGGGGTTGCTGATTAGGGCGGCAGAGGCAGCAGGCACTCTTGCCTAATGAGTTGACGAGAGGGGATACTCTGGCCAGATATTTCATTTTCCCAAGAAGGGCGACCCCTTCTGGACCCTCTTCGGGCACCCGCTAAGTAGTTGAGGACTAGGGGGTGCCGAACGACCCCCCAAATGACTCTAGCCCGCATGCTATGGTCATTTCATTCTCAACTACTTAGAGGCAGCCGAGAGGGGTGCCGGAGGGGGTTGAAAGGTACTCGTCTCGAAGGCGCCTCATGAATGAGAGTTCGAATTGTTGCACTCAGGACATGGGGCGGACTTCGGGCGCCAAACACAGCGGCCGGCCGAAGTCGTGCACCTGTCCAGCAGGCTTGCCTTTTCTCGGCCAGCCATCTTGCAGCGCCGCTTCCAGGGCACCATTACGCCCGAGGCGCGCCCATGCAGAAATGCAGAAGGGGCCGATGCGTTCGCAAGTGGGCAACGGCCGGGAGACTGCGCCGCAAGCGCATCAAACACCACCCGAAGGGCGAGGGTGGCCAGCTCCGCGCTTGGCATGCGAAGGCGCCCCTAGTCAGGCGCGGGGGCGGTACTGTGGCCTTCCTGCACACTGTGGCTTTGCAACGGCCACCACGTGACTTTATTCGCACAGCGCGCCACTTATTTCGCGCGGGCTTCGCAGCCGAGTATGTCCTTCTGGCAACCCGGGTTTTCCCCCGAAAGCAGTGCAAATTTTTGGGCATTGGCTCATGGGTCTGACTGGCCTTATCCGGCGCGGCTGCGTTGCAACACGCATGTCACACACAGAGGAACATGGCCCGGGACGACGCCCCACGCCAGGCGCCGTTCAAACTCGGGTCAGGGGCTTTCAATGCAATGCCGGTCGCGGTGATCCGGTGATCGAGGGTGGCACTTTTGTCCCGAGAACGCTATTAGGCTCGTTTGTCGGATATTCCTGTGGTAGCTCCACTAAGTGTCGAGTTATCGGGCCGCTTGTAACTACACCTGGAGCGACCTCCTGCACCAAAAAAAAATTTTGAAAGCAAAATAACGACCTGACGCTCTCATACACGAGTTGACTATTGCATTGCTACTACCAAAAATTGTGTCCATGGATTAGAGCTTGCCTAGCTGTTAAGTCCGACGCTGTGTAAGTGCAGTGTAAGTGCAGTGTAAGTAGCCTTCCGGAGCCTTGAAAAGACGACGCAGAGCGATCTATCTTGTACCACGATGATCGTTAGCGTTAGCCTTAGCGTTATGGTTATCGTTAATAATATCCCGAGAAAAATAAAAAGAGCCTATGTATCTACCTAGACACCTCCTGGAGCTTTGATTTGGTCAGAACCTCCGAAAATTTCTTGCATGGGTATGGGGTAAATTTTTCGTGATGTACATCATGATAGACCCCGTGCCACTGTTCTGTTGGTTTGTGTTTGTCATCTCAGGGAAAGGCTTCCACGCCAGGATGAAGATCTTCTCTTCTCCGGAGAATTAGACTCTAGTGCGCGATCTCGAGGGAATCGCCAACATTTTCATTTTCAGAGGGCATTGACATAAAGTTAAACAAACTCTACAAATTTGAATTTCACACACTGATAGCACTTTAGAACTAGAAGTCGTTCCGCGTATAGCACGAACCAAAGAACTAGTCACGGATTCTCACTGGTGTCCACTTTAGCGTTAGAAAGCGTAGTTTCCGCAGCTCGTGCGTCTTTTTCGTTTCTGCGACGCATCAATTTGGGGTCCTGTGGTCCTGGTCCTGTTCATTTGGTTCCAAGTGTAAGTGAGTGGCGCTTTTCTTTCGGTGCAGCCATCGCTCGACCTTGATCTTTTTTGAGCACAAGTGGAAGCAACAGATCTTGGCGTAGACATGAAGGAGAGATCTGCACTGACAAATCTTCACGACAACACTCTCACCATGTGCACTTATTTCACTTTGAACTCCGCAACTTCTTCATCTTCTGAAAAAGCATCCTCAGAACTGATCAACCTTCGGGGCCTGTCGATCGGAACTGAAAAAAGCATCCCCAGAACTGATTGATAGAGAACCTTCGGGGCCTGTCGATCGTCATCGCCTCCGATGGGACGAGGTCGCCGCCGCCTTCGCAGGCGAAGGAGCACTCACTTTCTACACCGTCTTGCGAGGCTCTTCTCCTTGCCCTCGCACTGACGAACGGGCCCGCGGACTCGGGTCCTAGAAATAGTCGCTGCTGAACATCGATCGCAGACAAGCCAGAGGCTGACACACACGCTCGGCGGCCGCGCGCGGGGCGGCGCTTGTCACATGTGCGCCAGGCGGGTGCCTGTCGCCACTAGAGCGGAACGTCTTCAAGAAGACCGACGCAGAGGGGCAGCGGCAAAACAAGCGGTGCCCCCACTCGCTCACGCTATCCGCCGCCCTGGAAGCCTTGACTTGGTGCCGAGTATCTATGCGGGCCCCAGGCAGCGCGACCGCCCTGAGTTGGCGGAGCTCGGCCGGACGGCCGCCCGATCGCCGGGCGGCGCC
Organism: Amoebophrya sp. A120; assembly: GCA_905178155.1. NCBI lineage: Eukaryota > Dinophyceae > Syndiniales > Amoebophryaceae > Amoebophrya > Amoebophrya sp. A120. The sequence continues at coordinate 1,475,689 of CAJINV010000011.1, read as the reverse complement.
AGCACGCGGGGCCCCGCCCATCGCGCGGCGGGCGCACGCCGGCGGGGGCGGCAGGTGGCGCGGCGGCCGGCAAGGCTGCAAAACAACCAGGCGCGGGGCCTTGTGAATGGGGCCGGGCGGCGGCGTTCTGCCGGGCTCATGTTCAACGCCTGCCAAGTCAAGTTTTGCTTGGGGGTCTAGAGTGGCTTCGCGCGCCCGTCGCCGGCAGCAAACAAACGGGCGCGCCCGATACCGAACGGCCCCGGTGTTTTTCAGCGCTGACTTGAGTTGACTATTGCATTGCTACTACCAAAAATTGTGTCCATTGATTCGATCACGTTGTAAATAAAAAAGAAAAAGAAAGGCGTCGTAAACCGGTGCGGCTGACGAGAATGCGTAATATGCGCTTCTTGTGCATGAAGTTGATAAACTTCTTCGACATTTTGTTCCTTTGCATTTGTACGGTTCATCTTTTCGGATATAATTCATTGTAACTGAAAAAAATTGAATCGGATGTTGAGTTTACATTCTGAAAAATTGGCAGCATGATTTGATGTGTCTCTACGCTGCTTATGCTAACACAACGACCACCTGCTACAAGTTGCCTATTATACCTTCTCCTGACAATTTTCTTAGCTCAAGTTTAGACAAATTTGGAAATGGATCTCGGTGAATTCGAAAAATTAAGCACATGATAATTTGATTTTAATATCGTACAACTCCTGCGTTTATTGATTGACTTTTGAGAATGTTTTGATAGTCATAGAGATAGACTGTCTTCTGCTAATACTGTTATTTTCACTGCACCCTAGTACGCGTTCGTCCCTCCTCACGCAATCTCCTCCACAGCGATTTCCTGCACGGAGTCAGCCGCGACCTGCTGTGTGTCGTCTTCCGCCTCTTCCAAGTCCAACACCTTGCTCACCTCGTGTTCCGCAATAGGAGCAGCTTCTTGTTCCTCTGCTGTGGCTTCTTCTGTTGCCGGTGCGGCTTCCTCCGTTGGTGCCGCAGCTTCGTCAGGAGCCGCTGCTGGTTCCGCAGTGCCTTGTTCTGCAGCCACTTCTTCGACCGGAGCTTGGGTCGTTTCCTCCGCAGCAGCTGGTAGTTCCTCGGTAGCAGCTGCAGCTTCTGGTTGCGCGGATTCGTCTACGACTGCAGCTTCGGCCAGCGCGGCAGCGGCGTCTTCGGTAGTTGCGACAGCTGCTGGTTCCTCTAGTTTTGCCGCTGATGGTTCCTGAGTCTCGACGGGATTTTCTTCTGCGGCTACCTCCTCAGAGGCGGCTGGTGGTGCCTGTTCCTCCGTTGCAGCCGGCGTTTCTTCCGTCGGTTCTGCAGCTGCAGGTGCTGCGTCTTCTGCCGGTGCAGCGACTGGCTCTTCCACAGCAGGTTTTTCTGCTGAGTCTTCCTTTTCTACTGCCGCAGGCACCGTACTATCTTCCGTCGCTTCTACTGCTGGCGTAGCTTGGACAAATTCTTGTGGTGCACCAGCCGCAGGTGTTGGTTCTTCTTCTGCCGGCTTGGAAGTTTCCTCTGTCGCAGCTGCCTCCGCCGCTTCTGCTCGTGCAGCTGGTTCCGACTCACCTACCGCTAAGCTACCATCTGCTCCCGCCGCCGCGTCCTCTTTGCTCTCACCGGCCGACAAAACCGCAGAAGTTCCTTGTTCTCCCGATGGCTCCGCTTTGATCAACCCGGCCAACTCCTCTTCCTGCACTATGGGCTCGACCGGGTTCGCATCCGTGCCTCCGTCCGTATTCGAGTCCATCGCTAACTTGCTCTATCCCACAAAAAAATTGTTTCACTGTGAACTTGTGGTGCAGGGAACAATGGAACACACAGCTATTTGTCTTGCTACACATGCAATCCATTGGATTTTCATTTTTAAGGGTGTTTTCCCTTGGGAACTGCGCATGGCAAATTTTCTGTGCCATGTGTACCAAACTTGTGTTGCAGATCTTGCAAAATCTAAATCATCACAGTGAAACAGTTTTTTCCTGCGATATGCTCTCCTCCATCAGCAATCCGACACCTCCGACACTCTCTGTGCTCTGCACGACCGGGTCTTGTCCTCCTGCAGAGGCGGCTTCCATCTCCACTGAAGTCGTGGGTGGCACCGGATCCACGGAGGATTCTGTTGGTTTGGAGGAAGAAGTCGCTCCTAATATTCGATCCTCCTCCACCACGACGGAGGAAGTAACACTCGACGCCGGCTTCTTGCCTTTACTGGAGGTCCTACTCGCGGTCGCTGGTGCAGCTGCTCCTGCAGCTTCTTTCGACGTACTGGAGCCGGCAGTTGGTTTTCTTTCAACCTTTGGCAACAGATTCGTCGATGAATCTTTCAGACCAGACGCAGTACTAGACTTATTCGCGGCCCCTCGACCGCTCTGCTTGCTCCCCGGCCTGCTACCGCCGGACTCACTCCCGCCGGTGACTGGCTTGGCTTTCTTCACTTGAATATCGGGCAGAGAGGAACTACCTGCTTGTTGGCTCCCGCCGAGAAGAGCAGCTTGGGGAACTTCCTTCGCTAAGATGTCGTCTAATGGGGAACCCTCGGGGCCGTTGCTGGATTTTTTCGAGTGCTGGACGCCTGATCAAAATCGAAAATATGTTCGTCACTTTAACTTTATTTTCGACGGTTATAGTAGATTTAGATACCGCCCTTGTGTCCGCACATACGGTGAGCGGGCAGGGGCTCGCTGCAGCCGCACGGGACACAAAATAAAAGGGCAGGATCTTGTTCATGTAGTTCGACTACAAGCATGGGAAAGAAGAGCAAAGAAATCGAAAATGATACAAACACTATCTCTAGTACTAAGCTGCGGCCTTCTCGCTCCCTCGATGGGCATGGTGATCAAATTATCGGGCTTCGTTCTATTCTCGTGCCTTCTCGGGCTCGGGTTCAGCCGGGTCGAGTAGGTGGTGCACAATTGGTCAAAGTCCTGCATGACGTCGTCGATCCCTCGGTATTTCCGTGGTGGCGGCGTGTGGTAGTTCGCCGGGCCGGGCCCGATGAACTTGGGTCTGGGAGACACCGCCAAAGCGGAGTCCGTTTTCACTTTCTTGTTGCGTTTCTGTGATAAAAATATTTGTCGGAGGTGAAAGTGAAAGTTCTTGCTGGTGCGTTCCCACCTCTAACTATCGAGATGTGGCGTCCTCTTACCGGGAAGCACATGCACACATCATGATCCAACTGTTGTGTTTCTGTTGAACAGAAAAAAAAAGAAATGGAACTCAGACAGTACGTCTACGTACTTCTACTTCTAAGCATGATATTAAGTTTTACTATGCTTCCGTAAAGTTCCTCCTCCGTCTTTGTCTGCTTCTTTAATTCTGCGACCAAGAGCTCCTTAGGCTTGTACCACTTGACGCTCCCCGTTTTCAAATCCCGCTTAATCTCGTACGTGTCCGGTCCGGGGCCCAGTTTCCGGGCTTCCTGGTTCACGAACTTGGGCATGGTCCAGCCGCAGTAGGGTTTGTGCGGCTCGGGGTCGTAGCGGCCCGGTCCCTATCAAATGCAAAAATGTCTGGGTCTGGAATATTGCCGGGTTTGTCATGCATATTTTGCATGACCCAGGATGTCTGTAATGCACGACCTACCATCACAGATTTCTGGAGGGCTTCCTGATGCCTACTCCGCACGAGAAATGCCCTCCCCGCGTAGCACAAACAAACTAGACTCCTCTTGCTGGTCATGCAATACAGATTTGTTTAGAGTCCAAAGTAAGCATCACAAGCTCCAACCTTCCAGACCCAGACATTTTTACAGTTGATAGTCCCGGGACGTCCACGTTCTTCAGATCCCGGTCGGACTCCCGCTGCGCCGCCTCAAACACCGCTTTATGCATTCCAAATATGCCTGGGAGGACTGGAAACTTGTAATGCGGGTTTGACAATCAGGAGGACGCCTCACTTGGCTGCCAAGCATGACAAGTTTTTGACTTTTTAGATTTGCTAGGTGCTGGTGCCTCTTCTGCATGGCAAATTGCATTTCTTCAAAAGAGAAACAGAAAATTGGTTCGTTTGCGTTTGGTTAAAGAGCATCACAGTAGACTTGACAAGAGCCATGCTGGCCAAACATGACAAACTCCTGTAGTCATCCAGATCCAGACATATTTGCATTTGGTACGCTTTCCGCTTCTCCCACTCCTGCCGTTGCCGCTTCACAGCAGCCCGAAGCTCGCCTTGGAGCACGTGGCCGACCTGCTGGATAGTCACGTCGTCCGCACGACGCTCGTTGTAGTATCTGGTCGTGGGGGTGGGTGGAAAGATTTTTATATTCTTTGGAGGTCTCGTCCTCGAACATTCTCATCGACAGATCGATCATGCGCGTAAAAAAAACAAATTGAAAATCGCAACAATTTGTGTTTTCATACATAGACAGTATTGTGTTTGTGCTGGCGCATGATCATCTTTGTGTTCACGACAACAAAAAATGCTGAGTAGTAAATACTGTCTCTGCCTCTCCAATCGTAACGCGTGATGCTGTCGGTGCTTCATGGCCAGGTTTTTCTGTTCGTTTAGCATCTTAAGCTCTGCCTCCATGTGCGCCCGATGGTCGGCCGACCGCTTCATTTTCTCGGACAGTCTGAGGTGGATTTTTTTTTTTCAGTACTCACTAAGCGTGACCACAAAGATTCTCTTCTTGCACATTGCGTATCTATCACCAGCACAAATGACAAATCAAACACAAAATCTTTTTCACAAGAAGAAGAACAAGAAAGACATTCCCACAAGAATATTAAGTTTAAGTACTTTGACTGAAATTCTTCCGCTTTGCCAAACTTCAACGACGCAATCTTGTCGTAGCGCTGTTTCCGTTCTTCCTCCGCATCCAGTAACGCCTGGGCCTTTTTCGCCCTTTCTATCGCTTCTATCTCCGCCCTCTCCGCCAGGCGCTTCTCGGATTTCGCCCTGCGGTCCAAAATCTCGTTCACCTTGTCCTGCTCCCGCTGCGCGGCTTGCGCGAAGCAATCCGCGACCTTCTGAGCGCGCTTTTCCGCTTGGTCGCGAAGCTTGTCCGCGTTGGAGTTGTCGCGCTCCATGCGGCGCTGGCTTTTCAGAAACGACTCGTGCTCGTGTTCCTGAGGTTATTTTTAGATGTTGGTTTGCCATGATCATGCAGCTCCACAACCAGTTACACGGGAGATGATCGTGAAAGCGTAGATCTTCAACTGCCGTGCCATGTTGAGCATGACAAATGATAGTGGCACAACATCAGAATCAGTACCCTGAAACACGAAAGAACATCAACGCATGTATACGGCAATTTTCTTCTTTCTCATCCTAAACGCGTTTCTGCACCGCTCCGCGGCGTTCTGCCTTCGCGTTTCGTGCCGGATAAAATTTTGCTCCTCCTCATTCAATTTGTCAATGTACGCGTTGAATCGCTTCTTTGCGTCGCTCGCATTCTCGTGCTCCGCAGTGATTCGCTTTCGTTCGAGGAAGACATCGGTCAGCATTTTCACTTTGTACCTGGTGCAAAAGGTAAAGGATGGAAGTAATTTCATGATTTCGCCGCATGTCTACTTAATATGTCCTTTCGCTCTCGATGGCAGAATCAAAATTCATCAAGCAACACCAAAACTAAGCCAATTACGTTGCATCTGCCTCTGTCTGGATTTCTGGCCACTCGATTCCTTGTCTTTTCAGAGCTTCTTGGAACCTAGGACTTCGGTTTGCCTGGTCTAGGATGTCGCTGTTTTCCAGGCACCGCTTTGCGACTTCGATGTAGATACGCTGTGTTCGTGTTTCATTTTCAATGTGAATTTCTGCTTTTAGGTAGCTCTAGTACAGTACTGGCATGACAATAAATCGAAACCGTTAATCATTGATGTGCTGCCTTCGACATGCAAACTAATCCGGTCGCAATAAATTGTTGGATCCTGATACTTTTACTTATTGTTATTCATATTTTCTGTACCACTTCCTCCCTGTCCTCCTCGGTATAGGCCATATCCAGGCTGTTCTCCCGAATTTGCCTCGTTGGATTCCTCGTCGGACCCGAGGACTTCGGTCTGGTCCCTGTATACACATCGTGCCGACTTCGGTGCGGCAAAGTGCACACGATGTTCGTATTGGCCGTCCGCGGCCGGTCGCGGCCCATTTTGTAGTAAAGAAGTTTGGGAGGTCGTGTGCTGATCTAAACCTCTTCTATACTGGTGGGCGCCTATGGATCGTTTCTTTTGAAACGTTGCATTGGCAAGACCACTTTTGAGGGGGAAAAAATGTCGCGAAAACGCATGGCAGTATTGGTCCAGGTCTTCTTGGTATTCTCCATGTCTAGATTTACAGAAACAAACCGAGACGACCGACATCGACACCGAATGAGAGTGTTTCAATAACTGCATCTTCTGCCCCCTTAGAGTACTAGTAGACAGAGCACAAGCAACAGACGAAGATCAAGATCCCATGCGTAGACCCATCACACGACAACCCGAAAATAACTGAGACGTCAATTATACGACCCCATGAGCTTAGTGTGCGTTTTCTGCGTATTAACCACGACCCAGAAGCAACGACAGTTTGGAGCAAGAAACTTATCCTCTTCACTAAGTCATGGACCGATGGTCACCGCCTTGTATATGTAAGTAGTATAATCGCAGCAGGTAGTTGTACTGATCTCCTTTTATTTCCGCACGAAAGCAAGACGAGATGTTGTTGAGTTCTACCGACGTTGACATTTTTGAGAAGTGCATCGAGTTTTCACACGAACAAGGACAGGGCACGACATGATCAACATGGCCGAATGATCAACCTACATGTTGAAATATTGCATTTCATCGTCCGTGCAGTTTGTCTTTCTCGTTTGTTTGATGCGTAGTCAGAGAAAATTACGCAGCTCTAAGAGTGATGTTCCGGTACTCGTACTAGCAGTGTCTGTTTCTGCATCCTTTTTTTTGGCAGGAGAAGCCTTACTGTTCTCTCTTGCGCACCTGTGTCTCGAGTAAAAATTCCTTATTCGTGAAGATTCAAAAAACCGCTCCTGCTGGTTCCTCTTCAAAACAGTTTCTTGGCCAATCACCAGCAGCTGCAACGCTCCCTCCTCCATGGATGCGACCCTGGAGATTACCTCCGGGCTAGTTGCGGGCTTGTAATACAATTTCGGCGGTCCGTAGGAGTAGAGATCCAGGTTTTTTACCAACTTTTCCCCGAGCTCGTCCATCGAGTATTGGCCGTTCTTGCTAGCCGCCTGCATGGTACTGTCGGCGACGTTGTGTAGACTTTGGACCAGGTCGTCGGCCGCACGGGCGGTGTTTCGCAGGGAAATGGCGACGGCCATGTTGTTTTCTTTGAAGTAGATCGTGCACCTTGTTCACTGTGAAATGATTGCAGAATAGAAATCGAAACGTTCTTGTGCATATCACTTACGAAAAAAATCCACATTCTGGATGTACTACAATTGCTAAGACATTACTCACGAACAACAGCGGTGCAGCGACACTTAAACACGATTGACATGCTCTGTTCTCAACGAGGACACAACGAGCTCGCTCCAGGACGAGAAAATCACGGAAAAACCGCACCAACGACAGCAGAACAAAATCTGCTCGGCGCCAAGACTCTACAACTTGCCCTGATGCCCGCACGTATGCTATGTATCAAGATGTCGATTCAATTGCGAAACTTGGCGATCAGCCTTTTTATCGTTTTCGAAAAATAATGGTTTTTGCGTCGTAGTCGTTGACGGATTTTTTTTTGAAAAATTTGAATGCGATAATTGCATGAAATTGAAGACAGAGCAGTACTTATCAGTCGTGGTCGCGATACAAAACATTATCTGCCCGTGGCCCCCAGCGGTCGTTCACTTAATTCGACGACTCAGAATCAGGTGAATTCAGGTACTCGCTGATTTTCCAACCGTCTTGCACTTTCCGCTTTTTGTTTTTTGACGATTTGTCACCTGATGCTGCAGAGGAACTACTGGAAGAGCTTCTGGAAGACGATGAATCCGAGCTGCTACTGGTACTTCTCTTCTTGTGCTTCTTCTTTTTCTCTTTTCTTTTTCGCTTTTTTGACTTCTCTCCATCTTTGTCGGGTGGAGCGAGGTGCTTCTCCTTTTTCTCCTTCTTCGAAGACTTCTCTTTCGTCGGCTCTTTTGACTTTTTTTTGTCGTGCTTGCCTGTAGCTTCATTATCCTTGTTGCTCTTCGTGGTCATCTCGCCGTTAGTCAACTTGTTCTTGTTCCCCTTGCTGTTCTCAACCTGCGACTTCGATTTTGATTTCGATCTTTGCCGGCTCTTGACCTCCTCGTCGCTCATGCTGTCCGTGCTGGAGGGGGAGGATGCGTGGGAGGATGAGGATGAACTTGACGATGATTTTTTATGTTTTCTGCTTTTCTTCCCCTTCTTCTTTTTCTCTTTCGACCGGTGCCGGCTTCTTGACTTCTTTTTCTTCTCTTTTTTGTGTTTTTTCTTCTTTTTTTTCTCAGTGTCCTTCTTCTCCTTGTCCACCTTCTGCTTGTCCTGTTCCATGCGCGCCTCCCGTGCCTTGCGTAGATTCTCGTTGTAGTCGGCATTTTCCCACTCCGCCATCGCCGCGTCTCCCTGCGTGTGCTTCTTGTACATCCGGGCCTGAAATTCTTCCATCGTCGGGGCCGATCGTTTTCTCTCCTCCAATTTCTCGGCCATCGTCGGACCGGTTATTCCGGGGGCGCGGCCGGCCATAGTTGGTTTTGTTTGTCTTTGTCTTTGTTGTGTGCTGGATCTTGTCGTGTATAGTTGCTATAGCGCTAGTGCACTAGAAAAGCATACAGTCTGAGTGGTATGCAAGGTAAGTGGCTACGTGGTCTATGGTGAGGGTATTTTCTATGCGTGAAGATGGATCAAACGACGAAAATTTCGGAAAATTTCATATGTGCGTGCCAGACTGCTTTAATCTTGTCCCTGTTTAGTTTTCGTGTTGTGTGCTTTGATGCTCCCAACTATGTTTTCAAATGAATTCAAAATTTTGAAACACTTTATTTGGTTTCGCGAAAGAACCATGCCGACCTCGACGTCCATACTCAGAGAAATAGCGATCCAGCATATAATCCTTGAAGATGAAGCAGCAGGCTGTTGAAAGTTGGTTTCTTGTTGCTTGTTGCGTGAGTGTCTATTTCTCGTCGCCACTGTACTAACGGTAACGCTGAGCATCTCGTCAGTAATGCCCTTGCGCAAACCAGATCTCGACGGCTGTTGTTGACCTCAAGATCCCATTGCTGACTGGGTGGTGTTGAACATCAGCTTCGTCTTCACTTCTTCTATCATGCTATTCGTCAAAAGACGCGAGGCGAACCACGGCGAGGAGGCCGCAGCGTCCTCTCAGCGGTTGCTGAATATTCAAAGTTCTGCTACGGAATAAACGCAGTGTACTACATCATCTGAATTTCTTTCTGTGAGATCATTGGCGCTACGTGACTAGACTTGCAATTCATTGCAAAAAAAGCTCAGAGGGTCTTCTGTAGTTATTCTTATCAAAGAAACGATTTGACATCACATCTACCCTTCGGTCTTCGTGCAAAATTCTTGTTTTCAACATCGGACTCATCTGGTCTCCTTCGCTTCTTCTCAGAGCCGTAGTTGATCCTCTTTGATCGGTCTCGTCGTCTGTCCGTCCTGTCATCTCCTCCGCTGATCCTTTCGCCTTCCCGACCACTCGTCCCGACCAACTGGTGCAAACCTACCGTCCCGGCCAAAACCAGCGGAATCTCCGACCCAAAAGATGAAATCTTGTCGATGTGCCCATCCATGGTGGAGGCCGGCGACATCACCACCGGCGCTCCCTGGACGTACCGCTGCAGCTCTGTTTCCGCCGTCCGTGCGTTGATCGCCGCTAAATTTGCGTCCGCCGCCATCGCAAAGGCCTGCCGTGCGGCACGCTTCATTGTTAGGGAGGCCTGCTTCATCATGGCCACGGCTTTCAGCCCGAGGCCACCCGCCAGCATGGTTTCGACGCCGGACATTGTTTTTTTTTTTTTTGATGAAGCTTTTGTGCTACTTCTGGCCAATTCTTTTTGCACGAACTACTCGGCAGAAACAGAATTCGTTTTCGCATAGCTTCATAACATCAGAAGATACTTTCTTAGTCGAACATGCATGGCGTGACTCCGAGCGACGTTTTCAATCAGGACACACGACGTCATCGAAACATCTTCCAGAACACGACTCCTCTCATCTCGACGACGGACTGCTCTTTCCGAATAAGTTTGAATTTTTTGAAGCATGCAACCGGCTTTTTTGCATGAGAACAGAAACAGGAATTTCGACACCGACAGCTCATGCTCAGGTTCACTCGCAACAACAAAAATATGAATAAATCCGATAGCGTTTACCGTGGTAAGCAAGCTCAGGCTCACTTTGTTCATGGTAAGAATATAAATAAATCCGATAGCGTTTATCGAAAGCGAGACAGACTTTTCCGCCCGTAATTGCTGTCAGGAGAATCGCCGATGCAAGATGAAGATCTAGATCTTCACACTTTTGCATAATTTCTTGTTTGAAAAAACGTATCTACGGAACGTACGAATCGCATCACAAGTTTTTAAAAAGCCTGATCTTGACTACCACCGAACACGCATGCTGTGACGAAAACGAACAAGAAATTCCCGCCGTGTTAATACATCATGACTTTTTTCCGTTTTTTCTTCTTTTTCGCCATCATGTAATTGTTAGAGTAAGCGACAGCATTCGGAGCGGTTCGCTTTTTTCTGTCGCCTACCGCGAGCTTCTTTGAGCACGACAACTCCAACCTACTACAAAACGGGAAGGTTTGTTTTTTCATTCAGCCAAGCTCTTCTGCTGCAAGTCTGTCATGCACGATTGACAGAACGACACCTGAAGACGAGACGCACAAACGAAGTGCTGCATCTTTTTGAAAAAACCAAACACAAACAGGAGAATGAAAAGATCAAACACATAAACTTTTTCTCGAGCTTTGCACGCGACAATGGTTGAACAAAAACATCTTTTTATAGCAGTTACTTTTCGCTTTTCAGACTACAAATTTTTCTATCTTGAACTTCTCCACCATCATCGTATCCTCATCGTCCAGCTCGTCGCGCTTGCTTTCAAATTCGCCTCTGCACTTTGGCAGTCGGTTTCGTACATTCAGCTTCACGTTCAAACTTTTTGAACGAACAAATCCCATTTTTCGGATTACGGGTGGGTGGAAGAAGAACATGAGGGCGGTGGTGATGGTGTAGAAGATGGCGGCGTGAATCTGTAATGCTGTAGCGGCAAACCGGAGCACAGTTTGCACTTTCTGGTAAACCGGGTGGAGAGTCTGGGGGGTTGTGGTATCGGTCCGCTGAGCGCAGACATGTCTTCTTTTCCACCGTGGTTCCCGGCCCGAATCGTCGAAACAAAACTTCAGCTTCTGCATTTGCATCGTCTGTAGCATCGCGGTCACACTTCATGTACATCGTCATTGCAGGTCGTACCATAGCGCTTCTACCATATACAAATTTTTACGTTAGCATTGCCATCGTTCATTGCAGCTAAAAACTGTCCTCGAGGATGTAGATTGATGCTGGAGATGAAGTTAAAAAAAAAACAAAGCTATCTTCCACTCCATCTCTCTATATACCTTTCATTCTTTTCGCGACATTGTAGATCGTTAGCGAAAGACGTTCGCTGTAGAAGGCGTCGCGACGTGCTGACCGACGCAGGAGACCAGCTTGGTCCAAGAAGCGCACCAGATTGGCACTTGATCCCGCGAATGAGAGTCCAGCGCCTTGGAGTGGGCTCCCGTTCGGCGTGACCGTGAGCATGTAGAGAATAATTATGGCGGACTGGCACTGCGCTTAATGAGGTACTGCTGCTGTTCTGCTGTTCTCCGTACGCTCCACACACTTGCCAGGCACGTGCTTGTTCATTTTGTAGTAGGGTACAGGGATGCTGGGCGAGACTGCGAACCTGCAGGGAGGCGTGGGCATTTGAAATGGCACTCAAAAACATTTCATGGCGAAAACACCACCATCATCATCATCGTCATCATCTAACTGCAGAGACGAGCAACATAAATAAAAAAACTATAAGTAAACTACGCGATGGCGGTATATTGAAAGCGAGACAGGAGAACTCTCCGCCCCTTGTTGTCGGAATAGGTACTTACACCAAGATCACTCCCTCACACCTATTTTACCAAAGTTACCTGTACCAAAATTATCCTCGTCGTCTCTCTATACCTCTTTCGTTGCCATCTTGTAGGTCGTCGTCGAAATAAAAAGTTGTTGAAGGCGCCTCGCCATTCTGACGACGCAGAAGACCAGTAGGCTCACAAGAAGCTCACCGGATTGGTACTGGATCCCGCGAAGCAGAATCCAACGTCCGGGAGGATCTCGGTCCCCTGCTTCGTCCGCGGCCGCGAGAAGTTTTTCGCCCTTTCGTCCTTTTCTAACCATCGCGGCTGAGCCCGCGTGCTGTTTGCTTCCGCGCGTCGACGCGAGAACCGCCTGCCGATTATCTACAGCATTCCTTTGAGGAGGTCCCGGGCGAGCATGAGGTGGGAAGCGGCTTTGGCCATGTTCTTAACTGCGGCTGCGTCGGCGACCTTGTTGATGTATTTTTCCCGAACATAGAGCTCGACCAAGTCTGTCAACTCCTCCATGTATTCTTCTGCTTCGGCGAGTTTATTCTCCAGCTGCTGCGGCGCTGAAGAACAACAGCTCCAAATTCCGTCGGAAACACAACTGGGTCTTTTCGCCCAAGCCTGCTGCATTTTCGTAGCGGTGGACTGTTCCATCTCCCGAAAGGAAGCCTGGCCCATCTGGTTGCAGACCAGCTCCGCCTCCCGCACGTCGACGGCGGTCCGGCCGGTTGCGGAGATCTGCAGAGAAGTTGCGTCTTCTCGATGCGATGTCGCCCAAGCGGTAGCGATCGCTGTGATGTTGGCCCCCTGTTCTCTTCCCCGCCCGGCGCAGGAGGCTAAAGCTGGACACTCCTTCACGGTCAACTTCCCGTTTTTGTCCTGGTCCAGCGCGACAAAATCCGCAAAAACACCGCGCTGGTAGGCTGCCGCGACGTTCTTCGCCCGTTCTTCATACGTAGCGTCACTTGCCGGATCCGTTAACATGGTCATCATCAGCTCCACCTGAGACGTAAACGTGTACAAAAAATCCGAATGGAAATGAATAACCACACTGCAGCAACACCAACACATCCTTTTTGTGGTTATCAAAAAAAATGCCTCACGTCGAGGAAGCAGCAGAGCAGTTACTTAAAACAAAGCGCCTCAACAAGATCAATTTCATCACCTGCGTCTCCGGGTACCCAGCATCGAGCAAAGCCTCCTTCTGCTGCTTCGAGTCGTGGTCCTTTTCTTTCATAAGAAGGTCGTACAGGGCGGCCGTGTTAGCGGCGTCCGGGTGAGAAACCGTAGGCGGAGAATGCAGATTCGTGGTCGTCGTCGGGGGGGGGGATCTCCGGTATCTCAGATTTTCCTCGCAAATTTCCGGAAACCGGAAGCACTTGGAAAAACGTGGCGAGAGGCCAGGAGAGGAGGCACGGGAAAGCCGCCGTCTTCAAGACGGAAGCCAGGAGGTGACGGCCTGCCATTTTCAACAGGTCTAGTAGGTTGATGAGACTGGTCTGTCGCTCTTTCCGAATATGTATTAAACTAAAGCACGATTTTTATTGACGACAAGTGAGTTGTGAACACCGAACATGAGAATGACGACGAGCAAGAACAGACACAGTATGCCAGAAAACGACCTTTCTGGCGCACGTAGCTGGTAGCTGCACTCAGTGAAGTCCTTCTAGACCCGCGATGTTGAATTCTTTGTCTTTCATTGTAAAACTGCGGGAAAAAAGCATAATTTGTTGTTCTTCGAACGTTCGAACGAAACGGAAACATTTTTTGAAACACAAACAACTATACGTGGGCGATCTCATATTAAAGTTGTAGACATGCTCCCCTAATTCACCGCCCGTTTTTTCGCCAAGGACGCGATTGCGATCCCGAACGCGTCTAGCGGGCTCAGCGGGTGCCGGAAGTCCAACGCGAACCATTCCCGTTTGATCTTGCCGAACAGCAACAGGATTTCTTTCTCATTCGAACCCTCCACCAGCTGGAAGTTTTTCGCGGAAGACTTCTTCACACGGCCATAGAAGGGGAGTACGTAGCTCCCCTGCTTCTCGTTCCAGCGCGGTTCGATGTTGGTGTAAGTTTCCGTGCTTCTGGAGGTGCTCTCTTGTGGGTTAGAAGTGGTTCTTGGCGCCGATGGGCGTGGCGCTGGGTTCGAGCTGAAGAAAAACCCGCTGCTGGAGGCGGAGGCTGTTTATGAATGTGCAGTACAAATTTCCCGCATATCATGTACAAAAAGCATCACAAATTTCACCAACTTATGATGCTGAAGAGGTTTCAGCAAAAAGTTTATGATTCGTCATGCAGAAACCGCATTCAACATACCTGACTCCTCGCCCTCTTCCACCTCTTTCACCGGCGCGTGATGAAACTTACAGGTGATCTTCCGCGGTATATGGATTGCAAAAATGTCTGGGTCTGGAAGATTGCAACTTGTCATGCTAAATCTGAATCATGCAGAAATCTGTGTTGCATGAGTGCCAAAAACAGTCCACTTTCGACCAAGTTTGGAGGGAGTTTCTCATGCAGGATAGGCATGATAGAACTCTCACAAAATCTGTCATGCTATGTCCTACATAGCAGACCTCATGGGTCATGGAAAACCCGCATGACAAGCCTGGCACTCTACTTCCAGACCCAGACATTTTTACAATTCATACGGTACGCAGCCCTGCAAGTTGACTTCAAAACCCAGATCGAACCGTCTCCCGCTCGGGGGCATGCCGTTGGGGGCGGGAGCGCTGCCGGCCGGGCTGGCGTAGGTGTAGTCGATCAGCTGTTGATTTCGTGTTTATGAGATCGCTTGATTGCTTTTTGTGTTCGGTGCCATCAAACAAGAAAACGTATACAGGTTTCAGTTTCTTCTACAAATCGTGATCAAGTTGTTGTAGCACTAGCAACACAAAAAAATATTATCCGTACCTCGAATTTCGTTCCCCAGAAGTTCACCCGCACTTCCCCGACGAAATGCCTTGCAAAGTCCCGGACGCTCCAGCCCTCCATCTCCGTTCGCATCCCGCAGCTTTCCTCGTGGTCAACACTCGTCCTGTTTGTACCGGAAATTGTAGCAGTAGCTGCGGCTGCTTCGTCACCACCACCAGCGCTACACCTTTCTAGGTTTGCAGCCGCAGGGGCGGCGGTCGACGATGAACTCGACAAATCTGCCGCCCAGGACGAGAGGTCATCCTCATCCTCGTCGAGACTCCTGGTGCCAAAGTTCTGGCCACCACTCTTGCTTGGCATTGCCGGCTGGGCTGTCGCAGCGCTGGAGGACGACGGTCTCGTCGCACTTGATGTAGTTTTGCTGCTCGTCCACTTCTTACTGCAGCTGTAGATGCGGATCGCGCCGTTGTCGGACTCTTTATGCATTGCAAAAATGTCTCCTGGGTCCTCTGGAAAGGTGCAAACTTGTGATGCTCTCTGCCAGTCGGACAAAAATCTGTCATGCACCGGTAGCAAAAACTGTCCATTTTTGGCCACGCTGCAAGCAGATTTCTCATGCAGAAGAGGCATCACAAAGCCCTTGCAGAACCTGTGATGCTACTCCCTGCATGCCAGACCTTCTGGTCCATGACCATGCAAAACCTGCAATACAATCTTCCACACCCAGCAGGCATATTTGCAGTTGATACTCCTTGATTGCCTGCAACAACAGCTCGTCGTCGTGGTCACGTAATAGCTGGTAAACCTGTGGGTAGATGTCTTTTCCGTCCCGCAAAACCCGGATCTTGCAAAGCGAAAACCCGGGCGCTGGTTGCGCGTGCTGCAATTTTTCCTTCTTCTCTAACTTTTCGAAGTCGTTCCAAATTTTCGAAATCTCGATGTTGATTTCCGAGAACTTCAAAAATCCACCGTCGTAAAACACATTGCAAACTCCGTTGTTCGCATTGTAGGTTTTTCTCGTCTTCGACAAAGCCAGGATCGAGGGGTCTTGTTGGTGGTGGTGGTGATTCGGTGCGTTGTAATCGAACTCATTGTTGGACACCACACTGCCTGTAGCTGCTGTAGTATCCGCGCCAAACGTGGACAGCAGCTTTCCCGCCAAAGTCCCCGCCGTCGAGGTGGCTGTACTACTTGGTGCAGCCGATGAGGACGTCGCAGTGCTGCTCGGGGTTTGGGTTCCGATGTACAGGCCTGGCGCACCGTGCGTGATGTAGTGTCGCAACAGCCAGTACGACTCCTGCCGAAGTGCGGCTTTTTTCAGGTAACACCCGAGAAACACCGTCTGCGCGACCGTCAGAATGGTCTGCGTTTCTAACTCCGACGCCAATCGGTCGACGAAGTCGGTCAGAATTTCCGCATAGCCAAAAATCTCGGCGCCGAGAATCAACTGCACCAAGGCCTCGTCCCGTAACACCACCGCGCCGCCGGAACAAGCGAAGGCCGCGCTCGACCCCGTGATTCCCGCGGTCGCACCGCCCGGATTGCGGCGGCGGCTGTCCTTTTCGTTGAATTTCGAGGTGAAAAACTGGCGGCTGTCGCATTTCAAGCAGTGCCAGTTCATCAGGTCGTCGGATTTGCCGTGCAGAAGACTTTTGTCGAACTGCCGCAACCGCCGCTGCGAGTCGGTTAGTGTGGAGGTTTGCGAAAAATTATATCCGTCGTTCTCTGGTGTTGAAGATGCACCACCTACTTCGTCGTGAAAAACTTGCGCTAATGCATCTGCTGCACGAAAACTTCGTGCGCTGTGGGGCACGAGGACCCGGCTCTTGCTTGATGTGCGCGACAACAATTCTGGCGAAGTGTCCGGCCCACCAGCGCAGCTACCGCTTTGTTCCGCACGTCTGTCCGAAGAAGAGCACATATACGCCTTTTCCACCGTGCTCGCGGAGGTACTACACGTTCTCGCTGACCCGAGGGCGAAGGAGGTTGGGGAAAGCAGCGCTGGATTAATTTGCATCTGATTTTGAGCAGCTGCTAGTGTGTCACCGGCCAGGAGATCTTCTTCCTGATTCAACGGAGAATCAGCGTCCGACGCCGTTGTCGGGGCCGAGGCGGGGTCATCATGGAGATGTTGGTGGTCCTCCTCCACCTCATTGTGATAAAACAACTTCTTGCTAGACGAGGAAGATGTAGCTCGATCATCGTCCCCGGTCACACTCACCACTGCACTGTCTGTCAACGCGAGAAACTGGAGAAACCGCAAGCACGTGTCGCAATTGATAACATTCTTGCTCGGCGAGTTCTGCGGAAAGTTGATTTCGCAAACCCTTTCCTGGTTGTAGACCGTCACATAGTAGCACACAGGCTCTACCCCTCTTTCCACCACGGGTTTGTTTCCATGTTTCTGCGAATCCGTGCCGTAAAACACCGACGCGGCGATGGTGCGCTTCCGCGTTGTGGTGGGGATGGGTGGTGCATCAAGAATTTCGCCCGTGGGATGTTGTTCTGGTCCTAGTCTCGGAGCCGCGTGGTCTGATACTGCAGTCGCTCGTCCGGCGCAACCAGAGTTGTTTTGATTTCCTCCTATCAAGTTCCCCAGCCAATGTTCCGGGACCTGCACCTCGTGTGTGCGCTTCGTCGTCATGAGTGGGACGCTGGCCGCTTGGAGCGACTTGCTGGCGCTTGATGTCTCCGAGGAGTTCCTTCGCAGCCATCGTTCGTCTGGGCTGGGGAGAAGCTTGTTCGTCGAGGACGATCCGTCTGTCGTTGTGCTGTTGTCTCCGTAAGAGGAGGAAGAAGAAGACGAGCCTGATGAATGTCTATTCCCGCTTGTTGAGCTACTTGAAGTTCCTGTGCGGCTGTAGTCATCGTAGGTGATGTTCTCTCCCGCGACATCGAAGTCGAATTCTTGGCTCAACCGCAGGATCCACATCCTCGTCGGCGTAGCCTTCGGGCTCCTATTTGAAAAGCGGGTATTGCAGGTCGCTTTTGATTTTGGACGACGAGGCAATATCTCTGCTCCTCAAGTGAAAGCTTTTCAGCTTCTTCTGCACGCCGACGCCCGTAGACGTAGTTTGTAAGACACGGCTCTTGTTCTTATCCTGGGGTGTCATTTGTGTTCGACCCTATGAACGTTTTCTTGCAGACGTCGTGCATGTGCGTCAAAAAATACGAAAATCAACTGCACCCCTCGTCCCTGCACTTTCGCTCAGACTTTAAAGACAGCCCCTTTTTTTGCGGCGCACTCTCTCGCGCACCTTCGCGTCTCTCCATGCGCGCTTGTGTCTCGGCTTAACGCGTAGCGTTTGTGTTCTCAATATAAATATATAGAGGTCGTTGCTGCAGCTTAGATTAGACTTACTTCCAGTTCGTTGATAGTCATACGCATCGCACGCATGATTGCGAGAACAGTCACTATCGTTTGCTCGATTTGCTACCCTGGAACAAACCAAACCCTGGCGAAAACCACCGGGGTCGGGGCTGTACGGTAGAGGGGGTCCAGGGGACGGGGAGATGTGAATCCAAGGCACAGGAAAGGGATAGGGCTCACCGAACGCAGGCGGAGGGACCAACCGAGAACATGGCCACGGAGCGAAACGAGAAGCGTGCGACGGAGAGCACAGTGGCCCGGAGCGACGGGCGCGCCCGCCCGCGCGGTAGTGTGCTCGGCGCCACCCAGGGGCTGCGCGAAGCTGCCAGCTTTGCCGGCTCGCCTGCAGAGGCTGCCCGCGCCCTTGGGGGCTAGCTGCTTGCATGCTTGCAGAGGCTGTCCGCCGTCGAGGGCCTTCCACCAACACAACGGGCAGCGCCCTCTCAGGGTTTGCGCGCTAGCAGGGGCAGCGCGCAGACTATCGGGGGCCGGCTCGCTGCTCGCCTTCCGCGGGCGGCTGCCCATCAGGAGCCACACAACATCGGGGGCCGCGCCCGCTGGCCGGTTTTCATGGGCGGCGTCAACATCTCCCGCGCCCGCTGACCGAACCCGCGCCCGCTGGCCGCGCGCCCGGGAGAAAGCGCTCGCGCTCGCCTCGTCCACGTTCATCGGACTGCCCAACTGGCCAACCTGAGTGAGAGACCGGGCGCAGGCGCATCGCGTTCGTTGCCACCCTCACGGGCTGGGCTGCGCGCTGCCAAAAGCCGCGCGGGCGCGCGCGGCGGGCGAGTCACCCGGAGCCGCGCCATGCGGGGCTTTTGCTAAAAAACGGTTAAAAATTTTACGGGTCGCGCCAAAAGCCGGGACCCAGGCAGCCGGATCACCACATGGCGAGAGCGGCCACAAAGTTGGCCTCAGGGCGCGCCTACCCGCCCGGGGGTCGGCATCGAAGCAGAACGACGGCCGCTATCCGGCAAAGGCCAAGCGGGCAGGCACGCCCGCCCCGGTCGGACAAAGAGGTGGGCGCGGCACCGGACACAATTAGCGAAATCCACGGCCGCCTTGAAGGGGGAAAAGGCAACACACCCCGCCAAGGGTCAGGGCGGTGTTCCGGGGCGTGGTCCACGCGAACGCGCCATCCTTCACCCGGGCCTCGCGAAATTAAGAGTCGGGGAAAAATAAGAAGGCGCCAAGGAGCCGGGCCGCGGGCCCTTGAGGCCGCCTATTCGTCCCACTATCGGCGGGCTTATTTTCACGGCCCGAAAGTTGGCGGGCGCCTTTTTTGCGATTTCGTGTGCGATTTCAGTGTGCAAAAAAATAAAAGAAAAAATAAAAAAAAAAATAAGACCCCCCGGCCCGTGGCCGGGCGCGCAATAGGTGGGGGAATAAGAGAAAAAATAAGCGCTATTTTAGGCGAAAAAAATAAAAGAAAAAAAAAAGACTTAAAAATAAGAAACAAAAGTAAGACCAAAAAGTAAGACCAAGAAATAAGATCAAAAAGTAAGACCGAAAAGTAAGACCAAAAAGTAAGACCAAAAAGTAAGACCAAAAAATAAGACCAAAAAGTAAGACCGAAAAGTAAGACCAAAAAGTAAGACCAAAAAGTAAGACGCAAAAACGGGCCAAAAAACTAAGAGCTTGGGCGCGGCCCTTAATTAGAGCGCAGCAAAGGTCTCGCGCACAAGGATGACACCCCGCCAGCTTTCTCCCAATTCCGGAAGTGCCTCAGGTGGGCGGCCGCAATGCAGCAGAGACCCGCGAAGAGCAAAAGGGGGCGAAGCCAGAAGCGAAAGCCTGTGCCGGAAAGGGCGAAGGCCATAAATTTTTTAGGCTTTAAATAGGGCCGCCTCCGCAAGGCGCGGCGCAGGGTGAGGCGAGCGACCAGGGGCGGCCCGCCCCCTGGGGCAGCGCGCTGCGCTCCGTCGCTCCGCTTCGTCTTGCCTGCGTTGCCCACCAACTGCGCCCCGATCAGCTGCCACTTGAAGCTGTGCGCACGATAGTAGTTCAAGGGGGCATATAGGGCTTGCCAATACCTGGCGCGCTTGCCGGGGCTGCCCGCTCCACCACAGCCGGGCTGTGCGCCAGCGGCGCTGTTCCTAGCCAACCGCGGGACGGCTTGGAGTCAGTCAGCGATTTGCAGTCGTTCATCACGGACGTGCAGCCGCAGAAGACAGCGAGGATCGGGAGCAAAGAGCTCTTGAGTTCGAGCAGCGCATCGCGGTCAGCCAGTCAGCCCTCTGCAGCCGTCCGGGGCCACCGGTGGGAGACCCCCTGGGGCGAAAATCCGTCGGCGTTTGCGCGACGACGGTTTTTTTTGCGCCTCTCCCTTTTCATCTGTGGCACCAGACGCCCGCCCGCCCGGCGGGGTTGTTTCCGGCGCCACCGGCCGAAAAACACAGGCGCCCCCATAGCAACGAACCAAGCGCCCCGCCGGCCTACCTTGCCCCTTGCGTAGGCCCGGGGCGCCGCTGCGGGCCCCGAGAAGGTGCGCAACACATTCGCGCTGCGCTTCAGGTCGGGCGCGCGCAGGGCGGGAGCGGCGAAGCGACCCGCCACGAGGTCCAGCGCGGCCCCGGCATCTTTGCCGGCGCCAAAACTGGGCCCGCTGCGTGTCTTGTTGGAGATAGGCCCGCGCTTCGGCGCGGGCCAAATGGCAAAAGCAGCGCCCACGGCACAAGGACCGCACGGCCTTGCGCGTGTCTGGCGCCCTGCCTGGCGCCATCTCCTTGAACCGCTGACGCATGAAGGGCGCCAGCGTTTTGTTCCTATGGCCTGGCGAGCGCGTCGAGTGGAACCCCTCCACCTTGGCAACAAATGGCGGCAGGCTTCCAAATGCCTACCCGTGTCGGCTAGTTTTCACTTTTCCGCCCATTATTCAAAAACACGTCTCCCATTCAAAATTTCGCTGCCTACCACGCTCGCCCATAAACTTCCTCGGGCGTGGTGGGCGAGCGAGGTTCAAACTTCGCACCCTGGTACGCATTGCGAGGATAGTCGTTGTCGTTTACACGATTACGCATTGCGAGAACACAAACGGTCGCTATCATCATCAGTCAAGACGCATTCTACCGCGACATCAACATCACTATAGTTATCCTCGTCAATACGTGCCTTTCTTTCGTATATTGCATTGCATTCGCATTTAAATCCTGTTTCGGCTCGTTGAGTTCTTCTTGTGCGTTGTTCTGTGCTGAAATCGAGAAGCATTTCTTGCATTACTAGATGTTGCCTGTGTTGCATTTAAACAAGCGCCTCCACGATCATGTTGCGCGACCTCTTTCCCCCTACTCTTATTTCCGCCATGACCACTGTCCCTTTCCAGCGCTTCCAGGAACCTCCCCAGCCGGTCGGCCTGACACGGATCCATCGTTAGTCTGATGGTCAAGAGCCGGCCGCAGTCGGACACTTCTTGGTCCTCGTCCTGCAAGAATAATCCCTCCTCGTGCAAAAACGCGGACACCCGGGAGGAAAAGCGCAAGTCGTACTGGAACACGTTGAAATTGCACTTGTTTCGCTTCTGCAACTCTGCCTCAATGGTTTCCAACAACACATCAATCCCCTCGCCTTGCAACGCCGATATCGGGACGATGGCTTTTGGTGGGTACTTTTTCCCCGCCGTCTCCGCATCCACAAATTTCGGCTCCGCCGGAAAGGGATTCGTGGTGGTCGGGTTTTTCGTGCCATGATCTTCTAAGTAGCGGTTGGCGGCAGTGGTGTTCGCGTGGCCTTCTACGTTCGTTGTTGACTCAACATCTTCGTTTTCCGAGGCGGAGCTTGTGAGACTGAGATCAAGATCTTCTGTTGCGCACCAGCGGACTTCGCTCTCGACCTGCCTCTTCAGCTGCTTCTCGTGCCGCCTGGCCCCGCAGGAACGTGGGACGGGCACGGCGGTAGTCGCAGACGAAGATTGCTTTTGACTTAGAGTGGAATGATCCAATGTCGCGGCCTTGTTCATGTCCGAGGCCGTCGTGGAGATTGCATTCGCTGATCGACCACTTGTTTCTGGAGCTATACTCATTTTTGACGCAGAAGCCGCTGCCGGTCCTCCATTATACCTTCCCTGTCCACTTTCGAACGCCGCCATCTCCTCTTGCATTTCTGCCCACCGGTTTTTATCGTTTCCGTATACTGGAGTACAAAAGTATCGTCGCATTCGTATGATGAATTGACGCGTTCTACTTGAAGGACAAATCGAAATCTACTCATTTTCTGTCTGAGTCTGCATCAGGAATTCCGATTTTTCGTTTCTTCTGAGAAGCAATTTCTACTGGAACGATACTTTTGTCCTCTTGC
Organism: Amoebophrya sp. A120; assembly: GCA_905178155.1. Lineage (NCBI taxonomy): Eukaryota > Dinophyceae > Syndiniales > Amoebophryaceae > Amoebophrya > Amoebophrya sp. A120. Next base: position 1,453,107 of record CAJINV010000011.1, on the reverse strand, counting down.
ATATTCCCCCAATCAAATCGATCTTGTTCCACACTTCAACCACCGGCGTGGACTCGAAATCAAACCCGGCGAGGGCCAAAGTCTGCAGCACCGTGTCCCTCTGGGAAGTGCTGTTCACGTGGGAGATGTCGCGGACGTGGAGAACGATGTCGCACTCCAATAATTCGTGTATCGTCGTTTGAAACGCCTCGAAGAGGAAGTGCGGCAAGTTCTGCACAAACCCGACACTGTCCGCCATAATCGCGATTCGCTTGGATTTGGGTAACGTGATTTTCCGCAGTGTCGTGTCCAAAGTTTGGAACAGCAAATCCCGCGCGCGCAGTATGAAAGCCTCAGGTTGGAAATCCTCAAAGTGAAAATGATTTGTAATGCAAAAAAACGACTCCAGTTGGAGCACCTTTTGTAGTCGGCGCATGACAAATTTCCCGGGCACTCAGAATGTGTCTGCCATGCTAGTTAGGCAAAGGGGTGCCGTTCTCTCGTGCTAATCAGCAGCCCAATTCTGAACCCGTAGAAGCACAATAGTAGGCCTCCATTGCGTTCTCTGCAATACAGTCTTTTTGGTGTCGCATTTCATGCATCACAAATTATTTCCACTTTGAGGATTTCCATTCTGAGGGTGTCATACGCAGCCTCTCCTGATCGTTGAACTGCTTCTCGTTGCTGACGTTGTTTTTTATTCGGAGTTATGCGTGGCAAAAGTACTATCGTACTCGTTCGTACTAATCCCAGTTATGCATGACAAGTCTGGTTTTCTACCTGAACCCGCATGACAAATGGCAACTTTCTTGTTGAGAAAATTTGCCATGCGAAGATTCGGACTAGTGCGATGCTTTTGCCATGCATAGAAGTTTGTTCATCAGTTCCGTCTTGCCCACGTTCGTATACCCCACCATGCCGATCGTCCAGACGCCGGACTTTTTGCGCGTTTCCCTTTGGTTGTTCCGCATGTTCTCCAACACCGCCAACTGCTTCCGCGTTTTCCGCTCGTAGTTCGTCAGCAGCGTCTCCTCCGTTTCCGTGGGCTCGCTTTCTAAAGCGCCCTGGCAATTGCGGTTCCGGGTCATTTCGTCCTGGCCCATGCCGACCTTGCCCTGCTGCCGCTTCCGGTCCGTGAGCTCCAAAACCGCCCGTAAACGCATCTTCGACCCGCGGGAAAGTCGCGTTTTCACGAACCGCAGCTTCGCGATCGCCACCTGCAGCTTCGCGAGGCGGGACTGCGCGCGGGCCGCAAAGATCTCCAGCACGAGGCGGTTCCGGTCGCAAACCTCGATGTAGGACGGGCAGTGCTGGCTGAGCCGGTCCTCCATGGGGGTGAAGTTCTCCTGTTCCTGCTTCCACAAGTCCTCGCCGTGCTGCCGCAACGCTTGGTGACAGGTATGAGAGTGCACAACTCCCCCTCCCCCTCATTTGTAATGCAAAATACCAAATCCACCCTTTGCCTCTTGGCACTGTTTGTATGACAAGTTCTGGTAGACCAAATAGTACTACAGTCCTGTGCAAATTTGTCATGCAAAACCGGCAGTCTTGCTGATGCTTGTATTGCCGGCCATGCTATACAAATGAGGGGAAGGTGGAGTTGTGCACTGTCATAACAGGCTTCCTCGATGTACAGCTGCTGGGAAACGGACAGGGCGGCGTTAATAAAGACCACGTCCGGCATGGTCTTCTTCACGTGCTCGAGGAGCTCTTCGTGAAACAGAGTTGCGGGGAAAAACGTCGCGGGAACGGGCTTAAAGCCGGGGATGAAGGTGAAGCAACTTTCCGCCCACTGGGTTCGGATCTCCGGGTACTCCGTCCAGGCGACCTTATCCACAGAAAAAACTTAAACACCATCCCCATCCATGTTTTGCATGACAAACACAGCAATTTATGCATGTTTTGCATCACAAATTGGATGGGAATGGGTCCTTTTTTCAGCATAGACCTCGTCGCAATCGTACTCGCTGCTCTCCTCATCGACCTTGCCGTCATCCAGGTGCCAGCCCTCGGGCAGGCTCTTGCCACGGTTTCGCCGCTGCTCTTGAACGGCAGTAGCCTCTTCGATCAGATGTGGAGGGGGGTTTTTATGTGTGTTGTTCGGAGTGAGATATTTTATCAGACACGGTTTGTTCTGCTTCTGTCCTACTGCAGTGCTCAAAAGTTGCATCCATAATTGTTCAATCATGATGATCAAAGGAAATTGCAAAAATCTTCGCGATCATTTCTCTAATACCAGCAAGCGCCTTTTCGTTCCACCCACTGAGCGGTACCCTTGGCCCCGGCAGGATATCCCATTTGCACGCGCGGGCAAGCCCAATCGCCTCCTCTGCGTCTGCTAAAGTGTGCACGTCGTTGCAGTACACTTTAAAAATTTTCTCCTGCGCGAGTTCCTGGCTCAAATGCTCCTCCGTGCCCAGTTCGGCGGTGACGGGCTTGTATCCTGCGCAAAAGTATCGTATTGTATTCGTAAGTATAAATCTAAATGCAAAAGTTGCATTACAAATCTTTGTCTAGTCTTTTTAAGGCAAATCTGCGTTACAAATTTGAATTTCACTTATCATGCTGGGGAACTTTGTAATGCATTTATACGAGTACGATACTTTTGCAGTTCATAGCTTGAGCTCCGGCGCAATGATCGGATGCAGCATATCCTGTGCAAAAGTATCGTAAACATACTATTAATCGCATTCATGCATTACAAGTTTCTTTCTTACTTAAGTTGAATCCGCATTACAAATTCTATTTCTCAAGCTGAGGAGATTTGTCATGCGAAGATTGATACTAGTACGATGCTTTTGCATGTAGTACAGCACGAGCGCGCGCAGTTTGCGGCCGTGAAGCTTCGAAGCAAGCGTCTCATCGTACAGAAACCGTTTCTGCTGCCGGAGGTTCTCGTGGTTCTGCCACACAATACTGGGCAGGCGAGCTGCACGAAAGCACGTCGTGGACGACGAGACAGCTAGAACATCTAGGAACGCCAGGCCGCGGCTTGTAGGATCTAGTTTCGAAATGGAGAGGTTAATTTTTCAGACGCGTACGCACCGAAATCATAATCGAACACCATCTAAAACTACATCGAATTCCACAGATACGCATTACAGATTCTCTATCCCAAGTCTAGTTTTTCCATTGTCTTATGCTAAATTCGTATTCCTAAAACGCCCGTAGCCGTGGCTCCGCTTGAAAGTAGTAAGAAAATCCAGTTTGTGATGCGGATTCACAAGAAATCAGACCTAATTTCCTTGCTTTTCCTTTTCTCTTCGTCTCTTTTCCTTTTCCTTTCGATCGTGGCAAGATTTCCTTTGCTTTTCCTTCATTTTCGTTCTGTTTTCTTGCTCGATCGATTTCTTGGCTTTCCCTTATCATCCTGTTCATTTTCTGAGTTTTGATCTATGAGAAACAGCGTTCAAAACTAGTTTTCATTTACACAAACCGCCCCCAACGCTTTTTCTCATAATCAAAATCTAAAACCATGCATAAATCTCACAGAAGCTTGAAACGGAAACTACTAGCAATAGAAACTCAGACTCTACATCCTACATGAAATTCTAAGTCGTAATCGAAATCTGTTTAGCATAAATCCATAAACTGCTTCCACGAGCTTCGTCTTCCAATTCTCATCACATCATCTTCTCCCATCACAGCATCGGTTTCTTCTCATCGCAGCATCGGTCTCTTGTCGTCGCAGGTTCCCATCGGCGATCCAATTGATTCGTTATCGTAATCTCCATCCGCAAATCCCGTTCGATATCGCAAGCACCAACTGAAGGATCCCACTTCCAATCCATCGCCGCGTCCCAAGTCGAAACATCTCGTCGTATTCAAACGCCTAGCGTCCGTAATCAGCAACACAAATTCGGATCGTCGCCTTCGCACAGGATCAGGCTCTTCATCTCGTCGCCCAACAATTATCGAAATCCAGCATCACAAATTCCGATCTCCTCTCGTCGACAGGATAACTCTCCGTCGCGTTCTCGAGAAGCGAGTCCTTGCTCGGATATCTTGCGTCAGAAAATAATCAGCATCGGCGTCTTGATCGAGATCGGCATCGGAAAGTCTGCGTGCGGTGGTCGCGGGCGTAATCTTTCGTCGGTTCACAACAGAGACAAATCCTTCGCCCCCCGCGTAAACCTGCATGACAAATCTCGAATCCGGAGTCGGTTCGTTTTCAAGCCTGAAAAGCAAGCTCACGCCGATCAGTGTACACAAAGTCGTCGCGAGGGATACTTGCTCCGCAAACAGTACTGGCATCGCCTGTGGTCGTCATGTTGTCTTCGATTCGAAATCCCGCGGGGTCATCAACAACTCTTCCAAGGCGGTCGTGGTACAGAAGCAATTTCATTCCCACTGGAAGAATGGCGAAGTTGTGCAAAAGCTTATCGACCGGCTGTTGGTAGCATCGGCGTGTCGGATGGAAAACGGGAATCAGGTTGAGGTCGATCGAAAACAAATCTCTCCAGCATCGGCAGGCGGCACTGCCCCCTAACGCCATACGAAGTTCTCCACCGTCTATCCGAAAACAAAAGCTGCTCGCATGCTGCACTGCGAATTCTGAAAACCCTGCATCCAAAAAACTGCGCGTCTTTCTATCGTCACTGCTGCTGCTGGTCCTGCGTTCAAATTTCCGCGTCTCCTGGTCCCTGCATTTGAAAGCTGAAGTCAAGGTCGTTCCGCGCCCCCATTGCTGTGTTCCAAAATCTTGCATCCGAAAGACCGCAGCGCCTGTTGTCATCACTGCTGCTGCTGTTCGCGCTACTATAACTGTATTCCATTTTCCCTTTTCGTTCCTGCGTCTAAAAATCGTAGTCAGTGCTCCGTGCTGCAGCTTGTTGTCGAAATCGAAATCGTTCTACGCCCCCATACTGCTCCATGTTCTTGCTTCGTGATGTCTCGCGTTCGTGTCGGTGGTCTCTTCCGCTGCGTACTGTTCCTTGTTTCGTTCGTCCTGACTGCTGTTGTGCTTTCTGCTGTCCGGGGTTTTTCTTTTTGTTCTCCCGGCGTTTCCGCACCTCTGCACGTGTGTTCTACGTTAGCTTGGCTGCTTTTCGCCAAAGTCTACTAGTGCCTAAAATCTCGAAACCCGATATGAAGTCATCAGCAACATCTTGTAGTCGTGCTTCTTCCCCGAACATAAATGGAGACTAGTCGCCAGCAGCTAGTCACACCGAAATCCCCCAGCGGCCGCCCGGAGCTGTCACTACGAACACTAATTTCAAATAGTGAAGCTAATCATCAATCTTGAATCCCGATAGGTCAAGTACTGCTACTGCAAAGCGAATCCGCGAAGGGCACTACATCGGAAAAATATTGAATCGGGAAGGGAACACCATCGGAGGAAGAAGTTGCAGTCACCAGCAAAGTCGCACAGACGACTACACGCCCCCTGACTGGAACTTCTTCATCGTCTCATCTTCTCATCTTGAACTGCGACCCAAAAACGAAAATCCATCTTCTTCATCTCCTACCGGTGCTGCAAGCACAACTATGGGCGAGACGGGGTCTTGACTCTGGCATCTTGATCTTCATCGTACAACTTTGGTGCCTGTGTCTTCGACTGCGGAGCGCCAATCTTTCGCAGGCTTGAACTGCGAAAAGCCAAAAGAAAATCTTCTCGCCAATTTAGTGCGCTTGCCTCTAAAAAAGTATCCTTCTTTTAGTTACTACTGCTGCTTCTCCTGCTGCTCTGCCGGTTCTGTACCGCGTGCGCCGGCTTCTGTAGGGTGGAGAGCAAGCACGTCGTGGACGACGAGACAGCTAGAACATCTAGGAACGCCAGGCCGCGGCTCTTTCGGTTGTGGAGCAGGTGGCAGGTAGAAGGTTTGTTCTCATACCGATAGTACCACGACGGACACGAAGAAATACGCAAATATGGCGAAGATGAAGAAACGAGACGAGTGAGGTCCTTGCTGGAATAAATCGTCCTTCTTGACATGTTGGTTCACCTTTGTCGTTTCCTTTCGTCCGCATTCTCAAATGAAAAGTGCAGCCGCAAAACAAGTGATTCTACTTTTTCTACTTTACTACTACTCAAGACCAGCTCGTCGCAATAGTCTGGAGCTATCTTGGCATTTTTTACGATCTGCTTTGTGATCTTTCTCCCCCTGATGGTGAATGATCTTCATCGCCTCCTTCCTCGAAACCGTTACTTGTCGATTATAATGATCTGGGCAGCCACGACTGGCCTATCTGAGCTGATGATCTTGATCAGCCACCTGGGTGTTTATCTGGGTATTTTTAAATTAGAATTACACTGACTAAGACTGAAATCATGTGTGTCGCGTCTATTTTCATTCGGGGTAAGAACACATCATCGACGAAAGCCTCACATTAATAGCGGGAATTCGAATTCGGCTTGCCCAGGTGCTTTTGCTCCTGCAGCACCAGCAGTTAAAAGATGAAGACAAGTAAACTTTTTTTTTTCTGCGAAGAAGACAGATCGTGGTGCTCATCTTCGTGGCTGTCTTTGTAGGAGTACCATAGTACCATTTTTCAAGTGTAGTTTGTTGCTTCTTTATGCGATAAAAATGTATTGACAAGATGATGATAAAGTTGAAGGCTATTGACTCGGAGGTGGCTTGAAAAATAGTTCTTGACTTCGAGTACCAGAACAAAAGCTTCCTCCATCGTCACTGTTTAATGTTCTAAGTGTAAGTGGTACTTGCAGCACTGTCCCCGCTATTCCTTCGCATTCCGCTCAGGCTTCGCGTCTCGTCTCTTTCAACAGTGAAGCGTCTGTGTGTTTTTCATGTCTATCTTGTCAGGATGATGTAGTGCGCCTTCGTATAATCTCCGACGATGTAAAAACAGAACGCGCATCAGCACTTTTACATCGAAGGATGAGAATCTACTTCATGCGGACTACTACGTCTTCCACTACTGTCTAAAAATCTTACACGAGAGTGCACAGAGCGTGGGTGGCATTACAACAATTCATTTCTTCATAGACACTATCAAATAAAAATAGTGCCCTTCCTCGATAGAGTTCTTTTTGTCTCAATCAATCTTCGTTGTAGGGAACTAACAAAAGCAAAACAGCTACAATAGCTGCCTTGCGTCAGGAGCGTTAACCAGCGCGAGAGCAGTAACCGCGGACATGTAATGACCAAAATCCGTGGTACAGCAAATAGAAAAAGTTACGAAACCACTCAGATCGTTTCGATTCCTTCATGACCGGCTTTCCGGTTACTAAACAATACACCAGATGACCTACCAACATCCACAAGCAGGACGGTGAAGTGAATACGGAGAATAAGCTCCGCATTATATCTAGTAGAGATGAAGACTGTATCCGTAAAAACAGCAGCAGGATGAAAGCGATATGATGAATCGAGTTCGAGGTCGTCAGCATGTGGATCCGAAAAGGCCTCCCCATCGTGCTGCTGACGCAGAACTAGTTTCATCTGTGCATGTTAGAAACTAGAACTGAAGTAGACAGCGTGTTTATAACAACGCGTTGTATCTTGTTCAAGAAGAAATATATAGTACTAAAGCCTACTCCGACGACCAGTGCTACAGTTTGCTGCTCACCAATGCAGCTCCTGTAGGCAGCGTCTTTCCAACGTTGCGCAGCATGATGATAGAGGCTCTGAAATTACAACATCTTCTATCGTGGTCGTTCTTCGTTACAAACAGCGCTACAACTTGTGTATCTACGGCTCCTGCTTTTAGCTTCACTTTCTCATTCCCGTAAATGGCAGCCACTGGAAGTAAAAACAGTTACGCAGGAAGATTCTTTTTCCCACGGAGAGACCTTATCCCTACGCCAAAGGCAAGGCTCTCTTGAATGCGGACTACTACATCTTCTACTACTGTCTAAAAATCTTACAAGAGAGTGCCACACACTTTGGCAGAGCGTGGGTGGCACTACAATTAATTTCATAGACCACGATAAAAGTTAGTGCCCGTCAATAGTAGAGTTCTCGTTGTGTCAATTTTCGTTCTTCTTCTTGTAGGGACCTAGTAGTATTAACAAAAACAAAGCAGCTATAGCAGCTGCCTTGCATCAGGAGCGTTGACGAGAGCAGTAACCACGGACATGTAACCGAAATCCGGGCTAAAGCAAATAGAAAAAGTTAGGGCCACCAAGATCATTTGTTTCTTCATCACGACAAAGCTGACCTGCGGACGAGACCCTATCCCTACGCCAAGGGCAGGGCTCTTTGAATCAGAATCGTATGAAGCTTGGACGAGATAATCATAATGTTTAAAAAAAAGTAGTAATAAATAGACAACCAAGAGGAAAAATCGCTTCACTGTGCGACGTTCTGCAGCGGCTTGAGCTCTTTTCTAGAGGCCAGCTAGCTGCTTCATCATCCTCCATTGGCAAGATAGATGATTCATTATTCCATGTGCCGGATAGTCAATCGCTAATAAAGATTGCCAGTTCCAGTGCTTCTTTTTTAGGCACGCTAGAACTCCACCATCGAAATCGAATTTCAAGAAAATCTGCACGGCTATGCAGCGCAATAACAAGTACGACAGGCCGATAAATGTCTATGTGTAATTACGGTCCGCCGAAGCTACTACGTGCAACCTGTGTAAGTAGATACAACTGGCACTGAGTAGATATAATTTGAAGTAGAAATGAGCACAGCAAAATGCAAAAAAGCCAGCACTACTTCACGTGCCCTGCCCGTTGCGCAATGGCGGCGCTGTTGTTTTCTGATCCCAGGAGGTGCTGAGCTGCGAACAAGTCTGTCTAGTCTTTATCTCGGCGGCGTGTAGTAGTAGTTTCATCTAGAAGTCGACGGGTAAGCAGTAGAGCTTCGCTCTTTCACTGAAATCTCGTTAGTGCTGGCCGATTACGTTCGCGGGTTGTACCCAGCATTGCGTCGACCCAGGTCTGCGGCAAATCGCGCAGGGAAGCTGCTGCAGAGGCTTCGTTCTGTCGTCCATCATCAAGCCTCCTCAAATACTGTTCGCCCCGAGTGCTTACTTCCGTGACGGGTCCCCACGTTTGCTCCTCCGCAGCTTCTTGGGCGGCCCCCTTTCGCGCCAGTGCTGTGACGGCTCGGCGCACTGCCACTTGTGGAGTCGGGTGCAGGTCTTCTTCCCGAAGAAATAAAATGGGGTCCGGCAATTGCTGCCCGAATTGACGCGAAGAGGTGGCTATCAAATTCAAATATGTCTGGGCCTGCAAAAAAAGACAAACAGGTGGAGCTTGTTGCGTGTCACGCATTTACAACTCCTGTAGAGCAACGCTACGTGTGAGTCCTCCATCTTGCATGACAGACAGATCATATTAAGCCGGCAGGACGTTGCTCTTTCTTATGCAACAAGAGCGCAATTTGTGATGCGCGCTACGCATGTGTTGTAGACAACGTCCAACATAAAAACCAGACTCGGCAAGCCGAGGCGCACTTCTCCAGAAAAGTCATGCTCGTGTCTGAATGATTAGATTTTATAAGCACAGTTCAGCATGACAAGTTCTTTCCAGACGCAAACATATATACTGTTTGATAGCCGTGGCTTCTTGCTGCAACGGGTCGACACGATTTTCCTCGGAAGGCGGAGCTGCGCTGCCACCTCCGGTTCCTGAAGACACAACAGAGACAGGCTCCTCTGCTTCTACATCAGAGGAATTGCCCGAGTGTGGTCGTGAGCTCGTTTTAGCACAGGATACCAGTACGGAAGTCGCCTCGCTTTCCGGTTCGGGCTCATCGTCATCGCGCCTGCTCCTGCAACTTTTGTTACTTCCTTCCTGGCCCTTTTCCGGCTCCTCGTCCGTCGGGGGTGCGCTAACTGGGTACTCGCAATGTTTTCCAACTTTTTCGTCTTTTTCTATTTGCTGCTCAGCCGCTGTAATATCGCACCAGTTTCCCTTTCCACTGTTGCTCTTCTTGGTCTTCCATCCGCGCGCCTCGATGTCGGGGATCTGCAACCGCAACCCATGATCGGGAGCAAAACTTCGAAAGGTCTCGTAAAAGTAGCTATTGTGTTTCGCCTCGAAGCCTAGCCAATGCCGTGCCTGCGCCACCGCAAAAACGCTTTCCAAGATGGCATAGCAGTCTTTGTGCGCAGCCCGACAAAATGCGCGCGCAAACAACACCAGGTCACGGGGGAGCCAGGGACTGCTCCGCTTGGGATCGCGATCCGTCGCCAGCTGCGCGAGCCCTTGCTTCGCGAGCTCATCGAGAAAGGGCACACCCTTCGGCTTGATCCAGGGCCAGACTTTGGTAAGTACCGCGACTGCAAACGCGAACGCGCTCAGACTCAGCTTGGGCCCGTATGAAATGCAAACAAGTCTGGGTTTGGCAATTTGCAATGCTGATCGCTCCATGCGACACGATTAGGAACTTCCGTACCTCCTAGTCTAGCATGACATGAAGGGTCGTGCAGCGTGCGCAACTAGCATGAGAAATCCAGCTTTTGTATGACGGACTACTGGCGCCGGCGCGACTCATACGTCTCACCACGCATCAGAGATTATGGCTTCGTTCGAAATGCGCAATGCAGATTTGTATATTTTCTGCCAGACCGAGACCTTTTTGCACTGGATATTAAGCCGATCATCGCCGCGACCACGGCTTCAGGCCACGTCTCGGAACCAGGATCAGGAACGACGCGTCCCGTTACAAGGGCCACAGACTTTCTCACCTGTACCAGCACACTCTGACGCAGAACCTTGTCGGCGTCCTCCTCGCTGCACTCGTTCTTCCTCGAGTCCTCCTCGCGCAGCGCTGCCATCGTGCGGTCCAACAGGCCACCATCTTCCATCAACGCCCAGAACCAGAAGTGGTCGCCGCGGTCGTCTGCACTAGTAGAGGCTGCAAAACTAGAGGGCCGGCCCGGGGGAAACGAGGACACCGCGACACCACCAGCTGGCGGTGTCGCTGCCGAATCGACAGAAAGGCGACGCCGCTCCTGGGACGGCGCTCGACAGCGACGCCGCTCCTGCTCACGAGTTCCACATACCCTACGGGTATTATATGCATTGCAAATATATCTGGGTCTGGATCTGGAAGACTTGCAAAACTTGTGATGGTGCAAATAACTCTGGAACAACACACAAAAAATTTGTTTTGCATGAGCGCCAGAAGCTGAAGCTGCCCATTTTTTTGCTACGCAAGTCGGCAGGTTCTTATGCGGGACAGGCATCAACCGGCGTGGTCCGCAAAACCTGTATTGATGCTTTTGCGTGCATCAAACACCACTTGGATGGTCCGAAAGATGCATGAGAAACAAGCGGGCTGGGGCTCTTCCAGACCCAGACACATAATTTGCATTTGATAGGGCACCAGCAGCACCAACGTCTTCCTCCTGCGGGGTGGGCGGTGACGCGGTCGCGTAGGCCGCGCGTTTTTCCCGTTCTTGTCCCGTGGCGCGAGAGTCACCACCTGCCCGGCCGCGTCGTCCCGTCTGGGTTCTATCTCGAGCCGCCGCGGCGATTGTTGCTAAGGCGCGTTTGGTCGCTCCACGGGTATCGAGTGCCAAAATTATATCGACGCACAACTCGTCGCACTGATCGCAATTCAGCATGATAGTAGATCTGCTCTCTTGCTTGAATCTGCATGACAAGTTTCACTCTAGTTCGTCTGCAAAACAAATTGAAATTGCCTATGCGTATGCGATTTATAGATACTACTGCGGCCGATAATTACATTTTTGCGATGGATAGAATTCAGAAGGAGCCAGCGCCCGGAGCGCCGCTATGAGCTCGGAGAAGTGCCTGGGCTCAAACCCGGCCCAGTCAGAGTAGCGCGCAACGCGCTCAAGCTGCAGCAGGAGCGGCGTGAACCGACTAGGGGGACGCGCTACCGCTATCCCGAAGGCGCGAGCGAAAAGCGTCAGATTGTCCGGAGTCCAGTTTGCGGCTTGGTCTTTTGGGGGGAACTTGTTGTCCGAGGGAGCCCACCTTGCAATGTCTTCCAGGATTGGCAAATACCGAGCCTCCGCCTGCGGATTGACCCGCTGCATGGTTGCGAGTACGAGCGCAAGCCTGGCCAAGGTCTGCCGTGATTGCAGGCGACCAATCTGGACGTCCCCCACTGGTTTCCCCACGTATGTGGGGCCGCGTTTAATATTGCCCCTCCGTTCACTCGCACTTGCCGACGTTCTTGCAGCTTCCTCATCAACCCGCCGGACGCCACGATCCAGACGGAACAATATCTGTGCCACCACAACCCCGAGTCGGTCGCTGTCCAGGTTGCCCGGGGTCGTAATCATGTTCCCGCTTTGGTCCTCGTCCTCGTGTCTGCCCGCACATGTTGCCAGGCTGTAAGCACTGTCGACGAGTTCGTCCACCTCGTCCCGCAGAATCTGCGCACAGAACTTCTTCGCATCCCCTCTGCTTCGACGACCAGGACGACCGCCCTGGTTCCAAGAACAAGAAGACGAACTCGGCCCCCCGCTTTCTTGACGAAACCCGGACTTCTGGTCTAGAGCTTTAACATCCGTTAGCGTGAGAAGTTGCGCATTTGTAGTGAATTTTGCATGACAAATTGCAGGTGGGTCCGCCGGTACATTGTCCCTCTTGCCCTTCTGGGAAGTGCGATCTGCACACCGCAGAATTCAAGGCTTATGCGGCGGGCAGCTTCTAGACATGGCCTGGGTGCCGTTCTTTGGCCATGTCTATTCGTCTCCCTGTGCTCGCATAAGAGCACTGCAGCTGCTGCCAGCAGCCGGGGCAGAGACGCCAAAAAGAAAGCGCTGCGAAGCAAATGCAATTAGGCAAGAAGGCGCGAAGGCAAGGGCGAAAGGACCCGGCCGAGAGCTTTGACGCGTCTATCCGGCAGGCGCGTGAACTCTCCGGCCGTTGTGAGCAGAGCACAGCAGGCGAAGCAAGCTAGCGCCCGCGGCCGAATCGTGCCTCCCCTTCCACCCGAGGCTGCTCCCAGATATCCAAGTCCAAGCCGAGCCAACCACAACTCGTGAGAGCATACATGTTGAACTAGTGCCCCTGTGTTCAGGCGTCGCCCTCCCTTTCGACCATTTCGGAGAGGAACTTCTGAGGCAGACGCGCAGAAGACTAAGAGCCCCCCGACCCACCTTCTCTGGTCGCTAGATACGCACTACACAGCCCGGCGAGCCCCCGCAAGACCACCTCTTTTGGTGCTGCAAGCGCCACCACGCGACGAGCAGCCCTTCAGGCTATGTGGTATGCTTGGGCTCGTGTGTCTAATACGTAGCGCTCTTCTCTTTTAAGTAAATGCAAGTCATGCAATACAAATTCACTGCAAATTCACACTTCTGTACGCTAACGACCGTTGAAGACATAGAGACGAACTCGGCCCCCCGCTTTCTTGATGAAACCCGGACTTCTGGTCGTGCTCCCTGTCGTGGTTTTTGCCGCCCGAACCCGAAGGAGGTTCAGTTTGAGGAGTTGTCGTGTCCCCACGACCTCCTGGTGGACCTCCACGAGCTGCTGTGCCAGGGAAGATCGTTCGTCCTTGTTGCGAGGCACGCCGCAAAGCGCTCCAAGGGTGCCTATAAAATTTCGAATCACAATGAGCAGCTCCAAGTAGACCTCCACCCGAAGCGCAGCCCACGTTTTGTGCAGCAGAGCAGATATCTGGTTGTTGTTCCTGCTCGCAGAGCCAGGGGTTCGGGCGTGTTCGTCCGGTTGGGCGCCAAACGTACGACTGGCCGCCGGCCGTGCCTGCTGGTACTTGATGCCCCTGCGTTCTTTCTCCTCCCCCAGGTGTATGCATTGCAAAAGCACCGCATTCGTCTATCAAATTGCAGTCATGCGCGACAAATCTCTTTCTAAACCTAATCCTACAACAGAATTACAAATTCCATTTCTGTTCTTGCGGAAATTTTTTGTGATGCTATTTATACTGGTACGTTTACGTTACTTTTGCAATGCATAAGGAGTTCTTGTAAACAGGTTTTGATCGTACTGATGGGTTGTACTATTGTTTCCCTGCGGTAGTTCTTGAACCTCGTCCACAGCAGGAAGAGACATCGCACCACTATTCGGTGACAGCACGACTCCTCCTCCTGCGCCGGCTGCCGGACCGTAAGACGACCAAGATAAAGGTGAAGCAGAAGCGTAGGAGCCTACTGGAACATGATGTTGATGCTGCTGCTGGGTCTGCCCCTGCTGGCCCATCGGGTTCGGGACGTAGACGGGGACGGGGACGGCTATCATGGGACAATAAACCGTGATGGGAGTCGGCGACGCGGCTCCCGAGGTCGAAGAAGGGGATGAACCGCAAGCGAAGCCGGAACCTCCACAGTAGGTGTACTGCTGCTGCTGCTATGCATTGCAAATATGTCTTCATCTGGGCCTGGAGGAATGCAAGATTTGCAATGCACAGAAGCATCACAGATTTTGCGCGACCCAAGGACCCTCTTGATCATGTCTAACTAAGTACTCCGCATGAAAAATGATCCACCTTTTACCTAGGAAGAAAAGGGCAGCTGCTCTTGGGGTTCATGCAACACAGATCTTTTTGGGTTCGAGACTTCGCATGAAAAGGCGCATTCTTCCAGACAATATCCAGGGATATTTGCAAGGCATAGCTGCGCAAAAGGACCACTCCCGGAAAATGGGGGCATCAGCGGGCCGTCGGTCTGGCTAGAAGGAGAACAATCTCCTCCGTACGGAACGTAGTACGGCGCTGGTTGTTCTTGTGGATGTCCACCGCCTCCCTCGGGAGCTGGAGCAGCCGCAGCTGCACTAGCACTCATAGGGCTCGTCCCAACATGGACCTCACTAGAAGTCGCGCAGCTTCTAGTACGCATCTGAAGATCCGGACAGTAAGCGGACCCTCTGACCACAGGTCCGGGCAGTAGAGGCACGGCATCATCATCCCGCCCCGAAGTTGCAGTTGTCGTGGGGCGTCCGCGTCGGCGTCTACTTGTGCTCGGCGGAGGCTTCTGCTGGTTCCGCGACTCCATTGCCGCGGCAAGTTGAGCGGACTGGCCGAGAGATAAAGCTAGTACTTGCAGTCCGAGCAGGGTAAAAAATGCCGCGCCCCGGAGGTGACCACGAGCAGCGCCCCAATAAACGTCGCCGGGAACATCAAATTTCGAAGATCCCAACATGTTCTCGATGTTGTCTCCTTCTAGTTCTCGAGAACTACCGCACGGCTTCAACAGGTTCTGCGTGGTCTCCATTTTGATTTTGCTTACAGGCCTATAGAAGTTTTAGAAGTTTTTCGGAAAGAACGATAACGAAGTAAAGTTCTTTCGACCACGAAGTTGTAGAGTTCCAATGTTGATAGTTTACGTTGATACTTTAGCACCACCCTCGTCCCCGCGAATGCTGTTGCTTATGCTAAGTCTCACACTAGTAGAATTACACCGGATGATGTTGGCGATGAGTTAGTCGGTGAAGACGGACGACGATATACACTCCCGCCTCCTGGAAGTGAATAGTTGGTCAAGTTGTAAAAGGAAATGGCTTGCGTGATTATTTCCAACGACGACGAACAAGTCGAAGACGAAGATAAAAAGTAGCGAAAAAGTAAAAGCAAACGACAAAGTCGATAGCGATACCCTTGTAAGTTTTTGCGATAAAAAAGTCGTTGTTGTTGTAAGAAAATACGAACTGGCCGTATTTTGAAGTAGTAGAGTTGAATAAATTGAAATACAAGACGAAGTCTGTAGTAGTTGTCCCAGATGATCTTCATCTTCCGACACGAAAGCCTCTACTAAGTTTCGCAGGAAGTAGTGGTCCAATAGCTGTTACCCTGGTGTTCAATGTGGTCCTCCCATGGGAGAAGTGCATTTTTTCCATGCGGTGCTTCTGCTTGCCACAGCAAACAAGAAGTTGTTTTTGTTCTTCCATGAGTTGCGAAGGTGTTTATGTAGATGATAAGGTAAGGGCACGAACTGATATTTTGCTTCCCACGACCGGTGAACCAAGGAGGAGGAGCCCAAAATAACTAGTAGTGCATTTAATCGATCCGGAATTTCAAAAGATTCCGATTTCGCAGTTGAAGTAGGAAGTAAGTCCTGACGCATTTTTGATGAAGATCATTTTTTGGTACTATGATTTGCATTTTGCTGATCTAGCACTGCTCGAGCGTCCTTGTCAGAAATCTTCCATATATTCATTTCGAACAACACACAGTGCTGGATGACATAACTCTAACTTCTCGACCCAAGAAAACTACAGCGCCATAGCTTTCATCTCGTCCCTGGCTGCTCCTGCGAGCTACCAACATTAACAAGAAACTATCACGCTGATCAATGTCAAGTTTATTTTCATTCGGGTGAACACATCGACGAGAGCCTCATCATAACGGGAATTCGAAATCGCTCCTGCCGCAGAAAGATGAAGATAGAGGATTTTTTTTGTTTGCGAAGAAGATAACATGTGGTGCTCATCGTGGTTGCCTTTGTACCATTTTTTGGTACTTCTACGAAGTGCTAGCACTTCACTGTTTCTTGATCTTGTCGTCGATGGGTTTTTATTTAGGGCACTACCTCGTCTGTTTCTGTTTGCTCCTCGAAACAGACGCAAAATTATACCATGAGAATCTAAAAATTCCCATGCAACAGCAAATGTGTAAATCATTTTCAGTTCATGTAACATAGAATTGTTAATGTTATTCGTATTGTACGGCAAACATAACAGAGGAGGAATGTACTGAGTTACTTAATTAGGTGCAAAATCCAAAAAGAAAAGCAAAAGATCGATTAATTTTATGTGTGGAAAACAAAGTTTCACAAGATCAGCACTTTTTGAAAGAAGAAAACGAATAAATATTTATACGCAGGTAAAAATGTTCTTGTTGGCTCGAACACTCTCACATTTCATAGAAAGAACCACAAATACGCTACTGGTACTCTTCACTTACGTAAAATTTTGATTTTCATTTTCGCTGCAATCAACATAACAATTTTCTTACACTTGAAAAGTTGTAAACTCCTCTACCGTACAATCCTGCCAGTCAGGATCATGCGTCAGGAAGACCTCCTCCTCCCAGAGAGTCCCGTTCACCTCGCCGGGAAAACAGAACGTTCGAAGCACTTCGAAAAGAAGCTTGCCGCGTTTGTAAGCACGGTTCATCAGGTTCTTCCCAGTTCAGACTTGTACAAAGGAAGTGCTGCTGGACGAGGCCCGAGCCTTGGGGGCCCCCGTCTTCCCACCGTCCGCTTTCTCCCCACAGCAACCGCCGTCCTTCTTGTTCTCCTCGTCTTCTCCTGAACCCTTCTTCGCCGTCAGGAGAAACGAGGCCGCACCAGTCTTGCCACCGTTTTTCTTTTCATCCCCAGCAGCAGCACCACAGCAGCCCTTGCCGTCCTCGCCCTTCTTGTTCTCCTCGTCTTCTCCTGAACCCTTCTTCGCCGTCAGGAGAAACGAGGCCGCGCCAGTCTTCTTGTCGTCATCCTTTCCCCCACCACAGCAGCCCTTGCCGTCCCCGCCGTCCTTCTTGTTGTCATCTTCTGGGCCCTTCTTCGCCGTCAAAAGAAACGAGGCCGCGCCAGTCTTCTTGTCGTCATCCTTTCCCCCACCACAGCAGCCCTTGCCGTCCCCGCCGTCCTTCTTGTTGTCATCTTCTGGGCCCTTCTTCGCCGTGTCCTATCGTGGGGAAAAATCCCCCGACATCCCCATTTTGGAAAGGTGCGTATGCTTCTGAGGATTTTCGATGCTGATTTGTGGCCGCGCCTGTCTTCCAAGAGGGCAGCGCGACATTTTTCAGAGACAGTAGAGAGTCCGCCGCATAATCATGCACGCGGTTTGCACAGCATAGGCTCAAACTGTCTTCATGCTAAGAACCTACACCGGATACATAGAACATCCGTGCCCAGGCTTGACCTTGAGATGATCTACTTGCAGTCCTTTAATGCTGCAAGACAAAGCTAATTTGTGTAGTACGCAAATCCCAATACTTCACCGCCGTGGTCGTGAAACAACGACAAGTTCTTTTGCGTGCAACACCAACATAATTCCAGCGTCGCAGATTATCTAATCCTGAGGGGTTGGGGAACTTTTTCTTCGAATAGCTGGAGAAAGGAGGCACCCCCGCCTGGACCTTCGGCGATCTTGCAGCATGCCTTCTTGACCTCTTCGACTCGACCCGACCTTATCCGAAAATAAAGAAATAACGCTGCTAAGCCTTGAGCGCCCATTCTGCTCCGGACGATGATGTTGGTCTTCTGATGCGAGCACTACAAACAAACAGAAAGAGACAGACTACATACATGATTTGCATGTTGTCTATGTACTATTCTATCTTGTTCACATGAAATAGTCATCATGCTGTAAAAATGGGGTACCAGTTCTTGCGCTTATTTGCTGCTGCTGTAGTTTTATGTTTTTTGTTTTATAATCATGCACCGCACAGCGTAGCTGCGACCACCCTGGTCGACCACCACGTCAAGGCTTGTTATTTAGCGTCAAGACTTCATTTCGGCAGGATAAGCTTCGCAATTTTCGATGCGTCTCGATAAAACGCAGCCCCGCTGTCGCACTGCACGCTCACTTTGGCCAGCACCGGAAGCTTGTCATATTCCTCGCACGTCAAATCAGCGTAGGGACCAGCAGCAGCAGCAGGGGCAGTTTTTGCTTCGTTCTTCGCTTCGGGGGTGCAGCCTTCCTTCTGCTTGTTCAACATGGATTCGCGGTTCTGCTTATCAAATGCAAATATGTCTGGGTCTGGAAGAATGCAAACTTCTCATGCATATTTTCCATGCCCCATGAGGTTTGGAATGCAGGACCTAGCATGACAGAGTCTGTGAGATCTATGACTATGTCATGCCTATCCTGCATGAGAAACTCCCTCCCAACTTGGTCGAAAGAGGACAGCTTTTGGCAGTCATGCAACACAGATTTTGATTTTTGCATGATTTGGTTTTAGCATGACAAGCTCCAATCTTCCAGACCCAGACATTTTTGCAATTCATACTGCTCCTTCGCCGTGTCCACCGCTCCCACCAAGCTGAAATTGGGACCACCGGCCGATGATCCCAACAGCAGTAACTGCGCGGCCGTTTTGGTTCGCAGCATCATGATGACGTCGGTGGCTTACTTGTTCCCAAGACCTTCGCTCTTGATGTCGACAGGAGAGTGGTTGTGTTCCTTCAGTACTTCTTCTACCCTGGATGTTGTTGTAGCAGGCTGTACAAGAACTCTGAGGCTGACGTAAGTTGTTCTTCTTGTACAATGGTATTCGTTTGCTTCTAAAAAAGAGATGAGATGCTGTCTTCAAAAGCCAGCAATCGAACAAAGTAGTATAGTAATGTGCTGAAATTCTTGAAATACTAGCGCAAGTTGAAGATTTATATCTTCTTCGTTAATTCTTCTTGTTTGTGACTTTGAGCAAATTGATGAGCAATTAGAGGATATTAGTAGAAACCAAAGAGTCTTCGGGTCCTGATTTTTTAGTTGCGTTCTCTACAACATTGTTGCATCGTAGTAGTTTTTCTTGTTGGTCTTTGAAAGCAGCAGAGACGAGCGCACCGTCAGTACCGCGAAGGACGAACGAAAGGTGAACGAAAGGCTGAGAGAAAGGACGACGCGGCGAGTCACCGAACTACAAAGAAACTCACTTCGTCAACCGATGAAAAACTGTAGTTACTTAGTCACGCATTGCATTCAACCGAGCCATTTTTACCATAAAAAGCGGCCCAGGAAGTGGGCTGGCGTCATGCTCATGCACGGTGCTTGACGCCAGCAGCCCACTTCCTGGAGTAAACCGATTTGAAAAATTTCGGATGCAAAAGTTTAAACAGTTCGGCGCCCGAAAAAAATCATGTATTCTAATCTTTGTTGTGCCTGTGCCTGAAAAAAGTACAATTACCATTCGCAGATCTTCATTTGTAGCTTACTTTCTCCGATGACTGAGTGCTTGCACTTCGGCTCGAAAAGTAGTTGTGCTTGTTCCAATTTTAACACAACCCAAAAGAAAAAGGCTCTACATTATAGTAAAAACTCGTGAGCAGCAGGAGCACATAGCAAAGATTATAGCAATCAGCTGCCTTGTTTGTTGTCGATGACGGCTGACCTCCCTCGTCACGTGTAGTCCTAGAGTAGATTCACATGCTTCAACATTTTTGAAGCCCCCAGTCCCATTAAGATGATGATGCGGCGTAGAAAACAGACAACCACATTGAGAGGACCAACGCGACAAAAATCGAAAGACTTCATCTGCAACAAGCGACAGCTAATACGGTAGGTACTTCGTTACTTAAATGTATTTTCGTGATGAAATTAATTTCCTTATTCTGCATCAAAACAAAGTTTCACAAGGTAAAGAGTGTCGGTGTCATGGTCTGCTAAAGCTGCTCTGATATTTAATTTCGATACAACGGAGCATCAAATCGACATTGATTTTTACGTAGCTTTTCAAAAATAGAACGGTAAATAAACTGTGCAAGCTGAAAATATTTCGAGAAACACAAGCACAAAGCGCGCGCTTGCTTTTACTGCGAATTAAATACGTATGCACGACGTATTTTTGTTTACTCCTCCAGACTCATCATCACAAGTCGCATTCATCGCGTTCCAGACCGCCCAGACATACTTTCACTTTTATTCTTTGCAATGCATATACTCATTTATGCTTGCAAAAAGGAGGCACTGGACGACGAGGTGGATCGGGCGGCGGGTGGTCCGGGTACTATCCACTGCAAAAGCAATATCGTATTCGTACTCATCGCAATTATGCACGACAAATCCCTTTTGCATAGTTCATGCATGATAACTTTCATTTCCCCTTCTGGGGAAATTTGTGATGAAGAAGATGCGATCACTAATCGTTGTATTGGATACATAGCTTTTGCAATGCATAAGCACCATAGCGGGCTTCGCGCAGCATTTTTCCGCAAGGGTCTTGTCATTAGACGCCCAACGCGGGTCGTCCTCGTTAATGAGAACCTTCGTGTCGGAGTCGTGCAAATATTCTAAGCCTCCGCCCGCCCTTTCACACAGTACTTCTGCCCACAGGTCATGGGTCATCCGCGTGTCCGCCAATCCCGATTCCTTCATGTGCAGAGAGAGTTCCTTGCACGTCGTTTCCGGTCCGCATCCAGAATCCTACTTACAATTCCAGCAACCAGGATATGACAGTGGTCTCAAACGTTACTACACTGCTCTCAACAACTGTTAATACATCGGGATTTGTCGTGGTGCAAAAAACCTATCAGCCTCCGCACAATCAAGACTCCACTTGGCATGACAAATTCTTGAAGCGCTAAACGGCATGCCATAGAAATGTTAACTAAGGAAAAAAAAAAAATCAAAAAACTTCTCCAACTCCGACAAACATTTTTCCAACTTCGGGCCAGCTATGGCACTGGCAGACCTGCCACGCATGGCGGACCCGCAGTGCCTGGCAGACCAGCAACGGCAGACAAGCCATGGCAGACCAGCCATGGCGGGCCAGCAGATGTGGCAGACCTGTAATTTTGCGGACAGGCAGCTCCTGCGGCAGACCTGCCATGGCGGAGCAGCTGTGGTAGACCAGCCATGGCGGGCCAAGCAATTGTAGCAGACCGGCCAAGGCCGGCCAGCAGCTGTGGCAGACCTGCCATGGCAAACCAGCCTGCCATGCATGGCGAACCAGCAGTAAGGAGAAGACCTGCCACGGCAGACCAGCCATGGAAGACCCACCAGCCATGGCAGCCCAGCCATGGCGCGCGGACCAGCAGCTGCGGCAGACCTGCCATTGCGGACCAGCTGCGGCACACCTACCATGGCGGGCCCCCAGGCCTGCCATGCATGGCTGGTCCGACCAGCAGTGCGTGGCAAACCAGCCACGGCAGGCAACCCATGGCAGACCAGTCCTGGCAGACCTTCCATTTTGCGGCTCAGCGACTCCTGTGGCCGACCTACCATGTACCATGGCGGAGCAGCTCTGGCCACAACAGACCATCTGTGGGTGGCATCTGCCACAGCAGCCTTGGCAAACCTTCCAGGGCGGACCAGCAGCTGCAGCAGAAGTGCCATGGCGGACCAGCGGTGGCGCCAGATCTGCCACAAACACGGCGGGCCAGCAATAGCAGACCAGCCACGGCGGATCAGCAGCGGTGGGCAACTTGCCACGCCCGGTGGACCAGCAGCGGCAGACTTGCCACGGCGGGCCACCCAGCAGTGGCAGACCAGCCGCGGCAGCCCAGCCTCCATGTGCATGTGGCGAAGGGCTTTGCGAAAATCGGGGGAAGGCTTCCGCGCATTTCCCAAGGCAAACACAACGGAAGCGACCCAGCTCGGAAAGGGCTCGGGGCCAACTCCCAAAGAAAAGCGCGCGGGATTGAAGACCTTCCAGGGCGGACCAGCCACGGCGGAACAGCAGCTGCGGCAAAAGTGCCATGGCGGGCCAACGGTGGCATCGACCAGACCTGCAACGGGCACGGGGGGCCAGCAATGTATGGCAGACCAGCCACGGCGGATCAACAGCTGCGGACAACCTGCCACGCCCGGCGGACCAGCAGCGGCAGACCAACAGATGTGGCAGACCAGCCACGGCGGAACAGCGGCCGTTGCCGACCTTCCACGGCGGGCCAACTTGGCATGACATATTCTTGAAGCGCTAAACGGCATGCCATGGAAATAAGCTGTGCCGAATTTTTTTTGAAAATGCGGGACACGACGACGCATCAGGCTCCCTCGCTGCACGACTTTTGCTCGTTTTGCATCGCAAATTCGTGTAACAACAGTTGAGACGAGTGTAGTACTTAACGAGTTTGAGAGCGCCTTACAGGACAGGAATCGCCACCCATAGAATCACGACCCTTCCTATTTGGATCATAAAGAACGAGACGAGGTGCCTTGTTCGAGTTGGTGCTGTGGTCCACCGCTTCTTCTATCGGAGTGCACAAAAATTCCCTCTACTTGTACTTCCCCTCAACCTTCGTCATGCACATAAATATCAAATTGTCACACTTTTTCTTCTCGCTGCTCTTGGCTCTGCTCGCTTGACAGGAGCAGGGGGGCGATCCGGAAAATAATTCCGAAATAACAGAATAAGTACTTCTTGTCGCAATTTTTTGTCGCACGACCACATCTGGAGCTCCTGCATCTTTACCATTACTGGCACTTTTGTTTTTGCTGTGAAAAGAGCCATTAGTAATATGCAACTGAGGGCACGACGTGGGGATGAAGTTGTGCACTCTACTTTTCATACCGATGCCACCCACCCCGAAAACAGAACCGGACCATGATCCCAGCAACAACCACTGCGCAGCTCCTGCCTTTCGTCGCAGCATGGGGCTGATACTTGCGGCGTTTTCGGCAAAAGCTTTGCCTTCTTCGTGCTGGCTGAGCCAGGCAGTACAGTGAAGGGACGTGTTATCAGGAAAATTTTAGTCTTTTCTTCGGAGATGCAATGACGACGAGAATAAGGAGCACGACCAGATAATTACCGTTAATTATAGTTGTAGACTATCCAGACACTTCTTGTTCATCTGTAGGTTCTTGCAATTACTTTGAGAAGATGCAGGTTCTTTTTTCAATTTCTTGGGTCTTCCCATCTATATTAGGCGTAAAAAATGCATGGCTTGTTCTTTGAAAGATAATATTACAAGTTAAAGCTTCATCAAAAAGCAATCGGGCGAGAAGGGTCCTTTTGTGTGTTTTGATGTGTGTATTCATGTGATGCTTTGTTGATGTGTGTTTTAGTGTTTTGATAGAGCTACACAAACGCGGCGGCTCCGTATTTTTACGTGGTCGTCTTCCACGTCGTCTAGACGATCGCAGGCCGGTCCCGATTTATTCATCTCTATCACGACTTATGAGGCGTAACCGAATCCAGGTGCACTTCTTGAACGAAATACTGACAACCGAAAAACAAAAAACAAAAAAAAGCAAACCGAAAAACCCTACCAGGTGGTAAGAATATGCTCATACAGCGAAACCGAATGGACGACAGCACATCAAACGTTTTATTTTGCAATTCTATCATGTGCCAACGATGTAATCTTTTCATCTTCTCGTTCGCCCGCCGCGATCTGAGGTCGTTTTTCGGAAAACGTCTTACTTTCAGAGGGTGTGGTGGAACAGGTGCTGCACTTCCGAAAGTTACAGTATCAAATGCAACCGACACGAGCACCACCGCGCGACGCCGCACCCGCAAGAGGCTCGCACGGGCACGCATTTCCTTTTGCAGAAAAGAAGCCCTCTCGTTCTTCTCTGGGCGAATAAAATAGTGTAGTACTTCTTGTTGTCGCGCTCCTGCGTGCAGAAAGAAATTGTTACCCCTCGTCTGCACAACTTGTTCACGAAACTCTTTACTAGTGCTTCTGTTCTGGTTGTTCTTTACTTACGTGGTCGGTGTATTTTAATTTTATCGGCATTCTACTACAGTTCTCAGTATTTCTTTTCTTTGATGCCAAAACGTTTAAGAATTGCGGTACTTCTAGTTTGAAATGTGAATGTTGAAATGGTGCAAAATATTCAAGTTAAAGGACTGGTTAAGGTGGTTATGTAAACATGCTATGAAAACAAAATTAAAGGTAAAAAGAAAACAAAAAAGTAAATAATGTGGATGAGGCCGACGTCTCAAGACAGGTACAAATAATCTGTGGAAGTGGTGCTGGTGGTAGTATCGCGCAGCTTCGATATTGGTCTTCTTATTTTCGTGCTCACCCCCCAGACTCCACATTCTTCGGACACCGTCGTCGTACTAGCAGCAATGCAGAAACTCCGCCGGCTTCTCGTGGTTGTAACTCTCCGTCTGGTAGTATAACAGTGCACAACTCCCCCTCCCCCTCAAAATATTACTATTTCATAATATATCAAATTTTTTTTGGTTACCAAATAATGCGTTTGTATGTTGCCAAGTGATGCGCTTTTGTGTCATCAAATCGCGCACATTTCGCCTCCAAGCTCGCAGCGATTATGTTGCGTTTGGTGGCAGCAAACGCGAAGCAAAAGCCCGCGCTTCCGGAGCGCCTTCACGCCTTTGACCGGTCGAGTCGAGGACGAGGCCTGTGATCTCCGCACATCTGGCGCAGAAATCGGGGCCAGATGACTGCGTCAGGAATGAACAAGGAAACGGCAGCAACCAAAAGAGAAGGCCGGGCGTTCTTCTGCGTGTAACTTGATAAGTTGCCAAACTTCATCTGGCAAATGCTCGCCAAATCATGAGGCTTTGCGTCGTCAAATCAGGGACTTTTTAGGGACCTCGGAAATGAGCTCAAAAAATATTACTCTTTGATCGCTAATCGCGATGCTATGGGCCCACTCCCCCTCATGAGGGGAAGTGGACAGCTTTGGTGAGGGAGAGCGAGCCTAAACCATCGCGATTAGCTTTCACAGCATAGCGAGAGAGTGCAAACTTTTGCGACGCTTTTGGTCGCACAAAAAGCAACGCAAACGCTCCGCATTTGGGGTCGAAATGTGCGCGATTTGATGACATACAAGCGCATTATTTGGTGACATAGAAGCGCGCTATTTGGTAACCAAATAAATATTCAAATACTAATATTTCGAGGGGGAGGGGGAGTTGTGCACTTGTATAGTCCTAGCAGCAATGCAGAAACTCCGCCGGCTTCTCGTGGTTGTAACTCTCCTGCTGGTAGTATATCAAATGTAAAAGTGTCTGGGTCTGGAAGAATGCAACTTGTCATGCAAAATCTGAAGCATGCAAAAATCTGTGTTGCATGATTACCAAGAGTCGTCCAGTTTTGACCAAGTCGGGAGGGAGTTTCTCATGCAGGACAGGCATGAGAGAGATCGCACAGAATCTGTCATGCTGGGTCCTGCATTCCAAGCCTCATGGGTCATGGAAAAGCTGCATGACAAGTGGCGCACTCTTCCAGACCCAGACATTTTTGCATCTGATATAGTATCGAAAGGAACAAAAGCGCCCCACCTTCCCCGGAATCGAAATTCAAAATGCTCAGCACAAATGCAAATCCCTTTTTTCAAATGTAGAGGAAGAATTTACCGTGTTGTTCGTTGGTGGGCTCCCGCTTCACACTTGTAAAGGCAAGAACATTTGTCATTGATGTGGGATGAGCTGGTAGAACCTAGTATGCCTAAGTACGCCCGAACGGCAACGGCATCTTCACGACCACGAGAAAATAGAAAAAACGCGTCCTCGACGCATTTTTCCTTCTATGTAAGGCGACGAGAGCAAAGTCTTCATGCATCTTCAAAACGTCGTGGAGACTCATTTGCATCACAAACAATTTCATTTCGCTGTATGGGACGTAGATG
Source organism: Amoebophrya sp. A120 (assembly GCA_905178155.1). Taxonomy (NCBI): domain Eukaryota; class Dinophyceae; order Syndiniales; family Amoebophryaceae; genus Amoebophrya; species Amoebophrya sp. A120. Next base: position 1,427,069 of record CAJINV010000011.1, on the reverse strand, counting down.
GGACACGCTTTTCATTCTCATAGCTTCCTGTTCACCTCCTGCTTCGTGACCGCCTGCTGGTTCTCGAGAAACGACGAACTGCTGGAGGAATCTATGCACCACGAAAATCAACGCATTGTCATCATATCACCAGGGTCGCTGTCACGAGAGAAAAAAATCAATTCAGGTAGCCATATCAACCTCGCAACTACAAGGATAAGGAAGTAGAAGACATCAACTTTTACATGCTAGATTTATAGAAGTTTCATCGTGATTATCTCCCAACCCGTCCACGTGGGTGCTTTCATATCATACTCCCTGGCCGGTGAAAGTAGAGAACATTGAGTACTACTTCTTGACTGCTTCTGCATTTTTCGGAGGTCTGTTGGTCAACAACCTCTAGTTTTTCCCTACGGTACAAGTACAATTTCGACCCTGTGACTGTGCGTGACAATCCTAATCCTTTTCTACAATGCATAAACGACGAGGATGAAGAAGAGGCCGCCGCCGTGGCCGAGCAGCAAGCCTTCGCGAGTGCTCGATAGTCTTTCTTTTTCACTCTCTATGACAGTGCACAAGTCCGCCCCCGCCTGCTCCCCCTCATTTGAATGGCCGATGAGTAGCAACACAACCAGCGACACCAGAAACTAGGTGGCTCTCGTATGACAAATCTTATCTACTACACGCGAATTCTGTAGAACTGTTTGAAGGGGCAGAGGCTCCAAAATTTGTCGCCATGCAGACTGCGCTTAGAGGCACGACCAGATTTGGACGCATTGGTATCTATTTTGCATTGCAAAAAATGAGGGGGACGAGGGGGAGAGCAGTTCTTGTGCACTCGGATATTGTCCCGATCAAGTCGTCCAGTTCGGTCAACTCGACCGTCTTTTTGTCATTCCAGACGGCATTGTCGCCGTAATTTTTGCTACAGAGCAGGTTCCGGTGCTCCTCCGACAAATCGCTCCCGCCTTGCTCGGAAATTTCGGCGCACGAGGCCTTACGCCCCAAGCAAGCCCCGCAGGAGAGGACCGAGTCAGAGACGCCGGTGTGGGCACCCGTCTGGTGTGTAGCTTGGTTCTGGGATAAACCCACCTTCTTGGCCGCCTCAGCCTCAGCCTCCGTGGTTTTGGCAGATTCGGAGTGGGATTCCGATTCAGCCTCAGCCTCTGTGGTTTTGGCAGATTCGGAGTGGGATTCTGATTCCGCGGTGGAGGTGGCTTCCGATTCGGATGTTTTCGTAGTAGCAGTCGCAGTGGCTAAGCCGGTCCTTTCGTGCATGTTTTTCTCCGTGTGTTTCAGCGCCAATACGGTACCATGCTCGAGCAGGAGCAAAATTGTTGTACACTGCAGGAACAACCTCACAACCAGAAGCATCAGCATCTTATTTCTTGCGCCGGCGATTCTTGATATCCCTCCATCATGGGCGCCGCTCATGTCGAAAGTACAAGTGGAGAGTCCTCTACAGTGCCGCGTTGTCAGAACCATCTGTTGTACTGCAGTGGGGTATTGTTCTACCTGCTGCTGATTGCGCTGTTGTCCGGCCGGCGCGTCCGTACTTCCTCGGTGCCTGGACCTGGTTTTGAAGATGCTGATGCTCTTAATACGACTACTCTATTTCTTCTCTCTTCTCAGTTCTCACGGGGAAGAGGGGTTGGACTCTCTGGAGGAGATGAACCACGACCCTGCCACTACTCCGACTTGAACGAAGGGATGAGATGTAATTTAGAACAGGTTCTTGCGCAGGCATATTTTGATGAAATTTAAGACATGCTTAGGCATACTCTAACAACTTGAAAAAGTAAGTCATCGGGTGCAATATGATGCAAAAAAAATGAACAAAACGAGGAAATAATAAGTGATTGAGTTTGAGATGGAAGTTGTGGAGCCAACATCACGACGGGTCCTTGTGTAATTTTGTGATGTAGTGCGAGATGATGGGTCCTGCAAGGGAAGGGAAACGGATCTTGATGCGGATGAAGTACAGACTTTGATAGATGATGCGAAGACGAACAGAAAATGATAAAGGTCAAGGAGGAAAAACGACTGGAAATTAAACCGAATGCAACCCAACGAAGAACCGATGGATTATTATTAGAAGTCGAGGAAGAAATTATCAGAATATTTTGTCTATCGACCACGACCACCGACGACAATTTACCGACGACAATTATTTGCAAAATAACCGATTAGACGGCGCTGGACGGGTTATGCCGAACCAATCTGAACCGACAACTTCAAAATTAATTATCGACAGTTCTACCTCTCCTACTTCCAGTTGAAGAGGAGACAGAGCTGTAAAACGATGGACCGAGGAGCATTTACATTGCACGCGGCAAAATAAACCGAAAACCGATGCGCAGAAAGAATCTACCGAATGCATCTCAATCTTCCGCCGGGTACTATCGACACGCGTTAACAAACCGCCTGCTCAGCGAGGTCAACGATGCGTAGCTTATTTTACTACCGAGGTATTTAGAGTTAGACCTATTTTATACTACAGACGAATCAGGGGTCGGTCGTAAGGATGATGGTTCATCATGTAGCACGCGGCATCTCTTGTGCTACCTCTGTGTGAAGGTGAAAGAATCAGAATGCAATAAAGCGACCTTTGTCAAATGAAATGATATAATTGGCATGCGTGGTAAGGTTACAACAATAACAAGCAGAGTCATTTTATTACGTTGAAATCAAATCAATACTCTACGAAAATGAAAAATCAAAACGGAAATGCAAAATAAATGCAATACTGAAGTTGTGGAGGTATCGTGAAGCTACGGAGATGAATTAACTCAGATAAAAAATTTCATAGTGACGCGGTGAATCGGCCCTTCACTCACTGATGATGTTGGAGAATTTCTTCTTTGCGATTCTTCTTTTCTGCACAGGACGAATTTCAATTTGATGACTTTCCTCGTCCTCAGTGTGTGCAAACTGAAAATTGAAGTGAAGACAAGCGTGAAGAAGACAAGAATACAACAGAAATAGAAATGCGTTGCAAATATAAAAAAGAGAATTTGAGACAATAGGCAAAATCAAATTCATGAAAAGAATCAAAAATCATCTTCAGTTTCTTCACGGGAGAGATACTGCCCAGCGTCCTCCTTTCACTTCCAGAAAGGCCGAGTCATCTTCACTGGCTTTTGCTTTTTCGAGGATACTCTACAGAAAAGTACACCCATAGAAACGGAAAACTCTGTCATGGGGAGACCACGAGAAACATGGAAGTCTACTATTTCTCTCATGCAGCTGCAGCTGGATGAAGTTTCTTTTATGCAGTTCAGTAATTACTTACAGAAAGAGATTGTCATGCAGTTCAGAAAAAGCTTGGATTATGCAGTTTAGAAAAAGTTTGTCATGTTGAACAGCCAGAAAGACAAAGACCATGTGTGTGAAACAAAAATCCGCACAACAGACTCAATTTTTTCCGATATGGGTGTAAGTACTTTTCTGTAACATACAGGAAGGCTTCCGAGGTTTTCCGATCTTCGATTGCCAGCACCTTCGTCGAAGTCGAAGATCTTTGCGGATCAATGCTATTGTTATTTTTATTCTTCGAGCTCCAGCGCCCACCCTCTTGACAGCAAGCGTTTTTGACTTTCGAGTCGAGAAGCGTCTCCTCGACTTTCAGTTTCGTGGGTGAATTTTTCCGCCATCTCACATTAGCGTCTTTGCTTCCATTCACCTCATATCCATTGCAAATACAGTGTCTGGGTCTGAAAGTAGTAGAGTGCGAATCTCGGAATCGGATGCTAGCTGATCTCTAGGACAGAGAAATCTTCTGTGGTGCAAGAGCACCAAAAGCTAGTTGTACCCAGTTTTGCTGGTCGCCGGAACTACAATGGCCGATTTCGCATGCAGGATAGTAGGCATGGACGAGTCGTGTCCTGAAAACTTCTTCCTGGTGAAGATGCTGAGGCGGCCTTGCAAGCCTCCTGAGTCATGCTCATGCAAACGCTTAAGCTGCATAGATTATAAGTCTAAACGTCCGCAAAAACGTTCCGGACCCAAACCACATGTTTGCACTAGACATAGCTCCTGTGCGCACCATTCGTTCTTGGCGTCTTGAGTGCCATCGCCGCGCCACTCGTTTTCGGACCAGCCGGGAGGGCATATGCTTTGCAAAAGTGTCGGATTCGTACTTATTGTTAATCTTGCAGTCACTCATGCAAGAAAGATCTCCTATCTATACATCAGCATTACATTTACAAATCTTACGTGTTCTTCTTGCCAGAATTTGTGAAGATGCAATCACTACTAGTACGATAGATACTTTTGCAAAAATGCATAGGACCGAAATTATTGCAATACCTCCATGGGCTCGATCCACTTCCCTCCTCGTCGTCTTCGTTCTCACAGTCGATGCATCCGAGGCTTTTGTCGTGTTTTTTGTTTTTTTCGTCCTCGTCATCCTTTTCGTCTTTTTTGCTTTTCTTCTTGGATTTTTTGTTTTTCTCATCTTTGTCGTCGCTGCACTTGGTCTTCGTGGTCTTCATCTTCGTTTCTTCTACGGCCACAACGAAAAGCTGGAAATGGTGCGCGCCGCTTGCAGAAGATCCAGGGCCTTTCCGTTCTATGGAAGGGAACTGAGTGACCTCTTGAGGACTGGCGCTGCTTGTGGTTGCAGGCCTATGTAACATCAGAACAAAAATTTCGAATGAATATGGTTATGGATGCAGCTGCCCACCTCGCCATAACCATGTTTAGAGACAGTATACATAGGCTTAGGCAATCACCTCTATTCTCTTTCTATCTGAATCTGGACTGACCCGCTTCTATCTTTTGTGGCGTCCTGTTGCTGTTTGCGATTGCATGAGCATCGCACCATTATAAATCACGTGAGCGTCGTCCTCTACGGAAACCCACGACCATTGGTGTATTTTTTTCTATATACCTAGCAGTAGTTTCGTCCGCAAAACATCACTCAGACTTTTCCTTCCGATACCGTCAAGGGAAGAACTTGAAGAAAAAAATGCGGTCAGCGCTCCCACGACGGCTCGTCCGTTTCTCGGTAGTGTCATTTTGCCTGGTGAAGAGAAGCGTGGAGTGAGTTAAGTAGCGGAAGCAGAGTCCACGAGAACTACGCGATTTTTCGCTGATGTCCTTCGAGAAAAAATAAACCGGGTTAATGAGACAGAGACAAACTAGAAACGCATGATGAAAATGATTCTACTCCTCTACGTCAACAAGATGAGAAAACGAATGCATTCTTTCTGTTATATGAAGATTGATAATATTGTACCCATTACGTAACAACCTCACTCACGACACATCAGGAGAGGTTCTGTGTGGGTGAAAGAACAATCAGGAGAAACGTTAATATTACGTTTGCGTCGGAGATTTACTTTTACATGTTTACAAACCATGCAACATACGGTATGTAGTTACCGAGTAGCAGGTTCGTTGCAGGACAAGAAGCACGACCACGACCACACTTGCTACATCGCCGCGAACAGGCAAAAAATACCGAAATTTTGCATTCGCTTGATAAATACTTTACGCTTTTGCTTGCACGTCGACCGATAGCAGTGAAAAAAAAGAAGCCACCTCATTGAAGTACACCTAAACATCATACTTAACAACGACTGCACTTGCTGTAGCACGACGTCGGGCGCCGATTTTCGTAGCGCGGTTACTGTAGTTGTACCGAGAGATAAAAGGATGCTTCGCAATTAAACGAAATTCATAAGCGGCGCATCAGGTTGGATTTCATACGCGACCAAAATATACACGATCAGCTGTATTTGCATTCAGGGCGGACGACACAAAACCGAAGACTTAGCTCCTCTTACAATCGAACCACGACAAAACCGACCGCGATATACGTTTACGTCGCACGACGAAACGAGACAACTACCGACAAGCTGAAAATCTTCACACTCGGGACCGATGTCGCAACAGTTGTTGCGACTTTTCGAAAGCAAAGCCCTGTCTAGCCGTTAAGGACCCGTTGCTGTGAAAAAGAACAATATCGCCTAAAAAATTATCAAACGCGGTTCCCTCACACATCTTCTGGTTCTGGTCGCCCGACGAGCAGCAGGGCGTTATTTCTTGCTCCAGCGGCTTTATGTTTATCATCCAACAAAACGAGCAAAGGAACGAAAGACAACCACATGTCCCGAAATTCATCTGTCGTGTGTTTCGATATCGCACAAAAGGGCATTATTGAAGTGGCATTTTGCAGCTGCGCGAGGATCGCTGAGAACCGTGCTCGTGGTGAGGCAGCAGCACCGCAAAGACGCTACAAGGGTGGCCTGCTACTGTCTGATTTATATTTCTTTCCCAGCCCACGACTTCTAATGCGAATATTCATTTGAGTGTATGGTTACATTACAGTTGGATAGCAGTTTGCAAAAAAGTGTTGGTATAGCTTCATCACGTCAGAATATTCTCAACATGACCTACAAGTGTGCTAGTACTAGTTTTTCCTTATACAACCTGCCGCTACAGCAAGATTTTCGTTTTTTTAACTCCGACGCTTCTGCACCCGCAGGCAACTCGCAAAGGATTGGCGTGTCAGTGAAAAATCAGAACGGTTCTGGCTGATACATTCTTGCAACATATTTTTCACGATGTCTCGCATTATTTTCACCTTAGTAGCAAAATTTTGTTCATGTATTACTACGAGCGTACTGGCGCTCAAGAAGAAAGCAAAATGTCGTTGGTTTACATATTGTACTAGCGCAATTTCGGAGAATAGAAGCAGGGGCGCCACCTGTGGCGTTTCGTATCACAGAGTTGCCCGATTCGCCAATCGATGGCTACTTACCCATAACCGTAGTGACGTTTGATCTACTTGAAAGACAAAGACGTACATGTTGTTTGCTTCATTATTTTTTCAATTGTCGTTGACAAAAAGATTCTCTCAAAAAGAAGAGAAGTGAGCAACTCCGCAGGTTCAGCACCCACCGCTCGCTGTTGTTTTTTAGCAGCACCATCGTTCATCCACCTCCCGCTGATGATGTTCTGTTCACACCACGCCGCCACCAGAAATTTTCGGAGGCGTTTCGTGCCTCCTACGGCAAAGGTTTGGCTCCCGGAGCAGCTACATCCTTCGTCTTTTCCGCGAGCACTTTTCTTGGCTCTTGTCCTTGCCCGACGCTCGGATCAGAAGCGGAGCCCGAGGTGGAGGTGGAAGCCGAAGAACCACTGCTCCTCGCCAGCTCTGCTTCTTTGGCTCTCTTCTGACTGGCCGAGAGCAGGGGCGCACTCTGCTGGGCGATCAGGGCATCCGCCTTGTCCGTGTTGGTGGAGGCCAAAAACCAGGGACGGAGCTTCTCGTAAAACCCGCCTTTTCCACCCGGGAGTTTGTCAAGAGCGTCCTGTAGGTACTTGATCCGCAGGGTGCCCAACTGCTTCTTATGCATTGCAAAAATATCGTACTAGTGGAATAAGCTGCATCACAAATTTTTTCAGAACGAAGGAAGAACGAAACCTGTCATGGGGAATTAGGTAGAAAGCCAGATCTGTCATGCTGTGCTGCGATTAGTTTTAGTACGAGTACGATACTTTTGCAGATGATACTTCCGGTCCGCGAGCAGTTTGTCCAACGTCTCGCGCGATTTCACCAATTTCTTTTCCAGAAACTTGTTCACCTGTTGCAGGTCACGTTCCATCTTCCCTCGCTCCAGCTTTATGCGCTCGTCGAAGCGTTCGCGCCGCGTGGCCGGGTCGAGCTCCTCAGTCAACTGCTTCTATCAAATGCAAAAGTGTCTGGGTCTGGAAGGATGGAACTTGTGATGCGTCCTGTGGGTCACACAAAAGTCTGTGTTGCGTGATTACCGAAAGTTGTCCTTTTTTGACCAACATGAGCGGGAGTTTCTCATTCAGGAGAGGCATGATAGAGACTTCGCAGAATCTGTCATGCTAGGTCCTGCATTCCAGATGTCATAGTCATGGGGCATGGAAAATATGCATGACAAGTCTGCATTCTTCCAGACCCAGACATTTTTGCATTTGATAGCTTCACAAACTTCACAATGTCCGGGTCGGCCTCTTGCTGTTTGCGAAAGCCCTGTGGTGTGATGGAAGTTGAAGATCGATGTTGTTCTGGGTCATTTGAAGAAAATCGTTGGCCGCGGGGAAGTAGATCTTCTTCAAATAACTGCAGAAAAGGCCAGCGGGGGTTTTATTGTTGATCACAACTACCACAAACGGGAACAAAATCAAATTGAAAATCTGAAATGTTGTGGTCTCTCTCTTTTACTGTTGAAGCACTCTTTATTATCATTTAAGTATCTGGGCGTAAAGTACTACTACAACACGTACCACAGTAACCAGCGGATTCCAGTTTCGCTCGATTGCCAACCGATGCTCGAGCTTCATCGCGAGCTCGCGACTGGCCGGGCCCTGGGACGTTGCAGTGCGGCTCCTCACATCATGCTCCGGAGCACCTGCCCTCCGAGCCGTTTTTTTGCTGCAACCGATGCGATTCATACGCGATCGCGCCAGCTCCTCCACGTCGGCACTGAATGCTGGTTCGTCAGCACCATAGTCCACACCAGGCTGTTCACCTCCATGAAGATCTCCGGCCTGCATCGTTCTTCGCCGGGCGGACAGCATCGTGGACAGCTCGGCGCACTCGCGGCCGCTGACGCCTGCGTTTTCTTCATCTGCTGCCAGATAGCCACCTCGATGACCACCAGTCCTTGCTGTGATACCGGTTTGTTCTACACCGACGACCCCTCCCGCAGCTTCCTGGCTTGCGATCCGCTCCCGCTGTGCCTGCAGTCGTGCGAAGAGCTCTGTGGTACTACTTGATGTGCTGCCGTGGGAACCCGGAGCAGGAGAAGTGGGATTAGTAGAGGCTGCGGACTTATTGTTTTCCCGTTCTTGTTCCCCAACCGTACTTGGCAGCTTGGGACTCTTTCCTCCTTGAACATCAACAAGCAGGCCCTTGTTTTTGCTTCGCCGTGTTGCGGAAGACGCGCGGCGCAGGTCGGCTTTAATGTTGCTGTTCTCCCGTGATCGTTGTCCACCTCGGATTTCTTGTGTATTTTGAAAAAGTGGTCCTTCTCCTTGGTCAACACTTTGTTCAACACGAAAGACCGCCTGGTCTTGTTCGTGTTCCCCCATCGGTTCATTACCATCGGTTCCCGTGGTCACATCATCAGCGGATAATGTTAATGGTTTCCTCGTTTCATTATCAGTGTGTACTATTTTATTTACTGCGCACTTTGTCCCAAACAGGCCACACAGCTCGTCTTCCTCCTCTTTCTCCGAGGAACACGTTGAAGCCATGCGCGGATGATCATGTTGTTGACCCCTTCCAACATAAGCTCCTCGCAGCTGCGCTACCCCGACACTCAGATTCGCGGCCCGTTTCCGCGCCGTTCCAGATATCCTGTGCAAAAGTATCGCACTCGTAGTTGTAATCGCAGTCATGCATTACAAATCTCCATCCCAAGGCAAAACAAGATGACAAATTCCATTTGTCATGCTGGGCTAATTTGTATTGCAATTACTACTAGAAGCTACTAATACGATACTTTTGCAGTTCATACCAGAGGAAGTAGACTGTGGCACCACCACTCCGGCGTGCTCCAACCGGTTCCGCAGCACAAACTGCATTTCGCGGGTCACTCCGGCCGAGAACTCCGGCTCCCTCTTGACGTTCCGCACAAATTCTTCCGCGGTCCCCGCGCCGCCGTGCTGCCGCTCCAGGCGCGCCGTGCTAGTTTCCCGCTGCCGCGCGCCCTCCATCTTACGTTCGCGCGAGTAGTACCGCAACCGCGCCGCGCGGAGCTTCTCGGTGCCCGCCAGCAGGGCGTCTTCCATCGAAAGCGTGCCGAGCACGCGCGGACCTCCCGAGGAAACTACAGAAGTTGTGGAGGAAGACGCAGTAGGAGAGGAACCTGCGCCACCAGTCGCAGCAGCTCTTGGTGCGCCAACACCTCCTCCGGAAGATTTTGACAACACGAAGCCCGCAGGAAGATGAACTGTGGCAGGTGTTGGAGTCGGCGCTGATGTTGATGGCGTGCTACTAGTACCCGTGGTTCTCGGCGACAGTTTATCATCAACCGTATTTTGTTCCACCTCCTCATCGACATCCATTTGCTCGTGGTCTTCTTCATCTCCCCCGACGAGTGAAGAATTCTCCTCCTCTTCATCCTCGCGAATCGCCCCGTCCAGGCGCTCCTTTGCGCTTTGAAAAGCGTCACTCGGAGGCAGCTGCTCCCACATCTGCATGGACGGAGCGGCCGGCGTCCTGCCCGCGGGCTCATCGCGGGCGAGGTCGGCAAAATCGATCGCATTGAAGCCATCTTCTTCGTCGTTCATCTTCTCGAGGTGGAAGCTATCGCCGCTCGGAGGTATTGGACCCATGGGCTGGGCCTTGTGGAGTCGCATTTTTCCGAAAACGGAACGAAACTCCCCGTGGCCCGCCGCAACAGCGACGAGCGCCGTCGTGGTGTTTGCCAACATCTTTTTGCGCAGCATGATCGGTTCTCTATTTCTGCTTTTTTTTTCTTGGAAAAAGTACGTTCGTCAAAGTGGTGAACCAGTACTAGAAGCCCAAGAAAGTGCAGTAGTGCTCAAAAATGAAATTAGGCCGAAGTACAAAACAAAGGAAAGCCGGTGGCGCAGCTGGATTGTGGTTACGTTCTCATTTTGGAACAAGAACAGGATCAATGGAAAGAAGGTTGCGTTTGTATTTTTTACTGTGCAGGCACTCCTCGAGACCATCAAAACTTGTCAAGTAAAAATGAAAGTTTCAACCACCTCCCTCTACGGTTTTCTATGGGTTCTGCTGCAGCTGAACGCGTAGTTAGTGAGTCTGATCTTTACGGTGTAGTTGCGCCTATGCAGTAGATCCAAATCCAACATCAGAAATGAAAGAAGTTGCTATTCCCGGAGGTCGTGAACAGCCGCCATTCAAAATATTCTGACGAAGAACATGAATAAATGGCGTTCCTCCAGCATGATGTTGTGTCCTAGTGCAGGTACCATGCTGCATGATCGCTTTTTTTCAAATACAAGACTCCATGATCCTCAGCACCATGCGGAAACGAAGTAGGGTGCATCTGAGTGAAACAACAGTCCGCAGCATCTGCCAAAGATGGAAGCATAGACGTGCTGGCAGACTGTCGACAATTTCTATCCACGACGTCGCTCGTGCTTGTGAACTACGACAGAGAAAAACTTTTAGGAGGCTGTGCAACAATTGGACCCCCTTTCGCCATGGCGAAAGGGGGGGTAGCGGCCCGCTGGAGACCAACCTCCCGGAAGCGGATGAAATCCTGGCCCACGTAGAGTGGCAAGGTTCGTTTCTCCGGCAAAAAAATCGGGACGCCGATGTGGTACATATTGCAAGGAAAAATCTCCCCTCCCCATATTAAACAGGGACACTTCTTAAAATTTGTGATGCCGATTTGACACCACACATCGTCTCTGTGTTGCAAGAAGGCAAATCCGAAAACTCCTCCGCGTTGTTCTGAAGGCAATTTGTAATGCTGGATGGCCTACGGAGGATGGCCTACTGTCGACAATTTCTATCCACGACGTCGCTCGTGCTTGTGAACTCGGGCATATTCGGTGAGCCAGTCAAGGCACCAATATGCAAACCCAAGCCGCTGGCTAACAACAACCTGCTGATCGTAATCAGCAGGGCGATTTTCAACGAAAGTATCCCTTTCAACATTCTTTCTGTCAGCATTTTGCTGCAGAAAGGATTTCGCTTTAGCACGGACCTGACAAAGCTCTTCCTCCCCGGCCAGGAGAAGAAGAGCGTTAGCATTCATAGATTCCAAAATGGTTTGTTTTATGTAGTTTTCCACAAAAATACCTCCAAGGAGGAGCACACGTGTCTAACTTACAGCTACGAAGACCACTGCCGCAGCGCACACATACTGCCATACCGCGGGTTCTGCCAGAGTTGCACGATCTCCAGAGCAGCAAAGGCTCCACACCGGGCGGGGCCGCGGGATGACCAGTACGAGGGCCGACTGACATTCAATGACGAAATCAGCACGGACCTCTGCGGCCCAATTCTACCGGAGTCCATACACGGACACAAATTTGCGATGACCATAGCGGACAAGAAGACGCGGCTGCCGGAGGTGGCGCCGTTGCGCCGCAAGGCTGACAGCGTCAATGGCCTGCGACTCTGGATCGCGAAGCACACCGCCCCGCGCCGGCTGAAGTCGGACAATGGTGGCGAATTTATTTCGGAGCGGTTCCGGGCCGAGTGCCGGGCTAACAGAATAGTCCAAGTCTTCACCTCCTACTACTCCTCGCCGATGAATGGCGGCGCGGAGGTGTTGAACAAGCTGGCCCTCGCGGGCACAAGAACACTCATCGCTGACTCCGGACTGCCGAAAAAATTGTGGTGCTATGCGATAAAGCACTACGTTTTCTGTTTGTCGATAATGCCGCGAAAGTGCCTGAATGGCAGCAACTCCCACCGGGAAGCCTACGGTGAGGACTTCGACACGGCCAAACTTCTTCGCTTCGGCGAGGAAATATTTTACAACACGAAACCGCAGGGCAAGACTGTGGACAATTTCTATCCACGACGTCGCTTGTGCTTGTGAACTACGACAGAGAAAAACTTTTAGGAGCCCGTACGATTAATCGACCCCCTTCTCGGTATCGAGAAGGGGGGGGTAGGTGCGGTCGGTCATCCGGTCGTCGCAAAACCTCAGCGATTTACTCCGATCCAAAATCGGATTTCAAAAATCCAAAATGCTTCGACTGGCCAAATTTGATTTTAAGCGCGGCTTCTTAGTCTCTTACTTTTTTGACCGTGACAGACGTAATTCTTGCACGGCGAAGTCTGGTATGGTTTGAAGTGGTTCGCGCGCGGCGCGCGAGCGAGTTTTTTCTTTTGACGCGTGGGGGCGCACGGCGCTGAGGGCATTTCCGTGCGCGCAGCGCGTGAAAATTTTTCCATGACACCCTGAAGAAACAGGGCCGTAGCAGAGGGAATTTGTTTTAGCTCCCAGAAAGGTTCGAAAATTTGTGTTGCGGAAGGGAGTTTTCGGCGATCCAGCGCGCCGTCGGTTTTCGACGTGAAACTGAACTCGGCAGATGGATTTTCTTTTAGGTTCAGTCGCGTGTCACTGACACCAGGAAGGTCGAAATTCGCGTGTAAGTCGATTTTCGACTGATACTAACTCGCTGGATCCCCCCTTCCGCGTTGTAGTGCCATCGTATTTTTCTCTTCTTAGTGGAGCAGAAGCTTTTCTTGGTGTGGTTAGCACCAAGATGACTTTTTAGAAACCACATCAGGAGGAAATACATCAAGCACCACCGAAAGAGAGCGGAGTCATAAGTGAAAAACTGCGATCCGCAAGCGCGCCACAAAAGGAATGGGCGCGAAAAAATCTGAATACTAAAGCCCCGCCACGCAATGTCAAAGAAGCCAACAGCAATTGGCCAGGGGCGCAAGCAAGCTGCTGCTGCGCTCTATTGTTTTTTTTGTCGTAGAGAACGACCCGCCTCCATAGATAGGACTGTCGACAATTTCTATCCACGACGTCGCTCGTGCTTGTGAACTACGACAGAGAAAAACATTTAGTTTTCTTTTGCTCTTGTTCGACCATGCGAAATTTGATCGCAACTTTCAATAGAAAGAACCAGCCAACGTTTCATCTACAACACCAAGACTTCGGGTCGAGCCCAACGCTTGCCGTGTACTCCGGAGCTGCGCCTAGCACGCTTTTTCCTCGTGGCCGTCGTTCTTCTTTCAGAACACGTCGCCGGTCACTTGTGCCGCGGCCTTTTGTTCTTTGTTCGTCGTTCGTGGTCGTGGTGCGATGTTGAATCTTCTGGTTGTGCTGTCGGATAATGGTCATGCTCAGAAACTTGAACAACTTGTTCCGTGTAGGGGCCGCTAGTGCTGTACCTGCTGAACATCGCCACCCACGAGCCGTGCACCTGATTCTCTTGTACATGACAAGCGCAAAAATACAAGAGCACAAGCGAGAGGAGAAACAGAAGAACCCCGAACCCACCGCACAGAAACACGTGACCCTGCTGAACGTATGCACGATGAGCTTCGTGGTCAACATCTTGCTCTTGCCGAGATGAGGAAGCGCGTTCAGCACGGGATGAAATGTCTCCCGTCTTATTGTTTCTCCTTGTCTTTTCATTTCCGCGAGGACCTTCCCGCATTTTGTTGTTCTTACCATGGCGCAGCTTCTGCTTCAGAGCACGATCACCATCTGCCGCTGTCGTGCTGTCGGCTTGATGACGATCTTCACCGGCAGAAGAAGTTTGGTGATCTCCCTTATGCTCTTCCTCACCGCGGTCTTTGGCTTTGCCCTGAAGCTGGTGGTGGTCCAGCGGACTGTTGAGTCGATCATGTGTGCCTTGTTTTTCCTCTTTTTTCTCTTGCTTCTTCAAAACTGCCCCTCCACTCGCCGTGGTTGATGTACTCGCGGTGGACGACTGGCGCTCGGTCGAAGGCACGTGGTACTGAGCTCCTTCTACCTCGTTGTTCTCTGGTGCGGATGAACGACCACCAGGTTCTCGTCTTGGACTTTGTGCTTGCTTTTCATCTTGGTCACCTTGTTGTATCTTCTGCGGATCTAGCGCGTCAACAATGGAGACCTGATGCTGGCTCAGAATGTAGACCCATGCGAGAATTATGGTCAGGAAGATCTTCCTTGATCGCGCTGTAGGGGTAGGAGCCAGCACATCCAGTCGCGCTGGGCAGAGTTGACGTTTCGAAAACATTTCGTTCAAGGGCAACGTGGTCCCTGTTTTGCACAATACTTGAATGCAGCTGCCACGAACCTAGTGCCCGAGTGGGCACGACTGAGACGTAGAAGTGGCCGAGTGGCAGAAAAAAAAGAGATCCTGAGTTCGCTGCAGTCGCTGGTTCATCTAGTACTCCGAGAAGATCGCGCTCTACTTCTTGAAAGATCCACGACGTACAAGTGTAGGAGCTGTTCATCTTCCGCTTCCTGCTTACAAGTGTGGCATTCTGCAACGAGCTATTTTTTTAGCGGTTGTCATATACATTTCCCTGGTGCACGCCCACGCCCATAAATGCAAAACAAATACGTATGTAAAGGACGACACCAAAACCGAACGTAGACGGAATCGTAGACATACGCGTGAAAAATTCAAATGATGACCACTGCGACGATGACGACTCCTCCCCCTGCGACGATGACGACTCCTAATTATACCCCACACTTACGACCCTTATGTGACGACTTGACGGAAGATATATTTTGTTTTTTTAGGTACTATGTCCGACAGCATCTTCAACGACAACAGCAGGTTGCCAAGCACGATGAAAACTCGAAAGTTTTCGAATTATCTAATCTCAAAAAAGGGTGGTTTCCATTTTTGTAGTTCCCGTGGTAATGTGAGTATTAATGCGGTTTTCTTATTCTTTCGGTTCGTAGTCTTTTCTTCTGCTTCTTGTATGACCTTCATTCTATTCTACTATCTAAATCTATCATGTACTTAACTACTGGTCTTCCTCGGCATTGAGTATGAGTACTGGCACTGCGAAATAAAATCAATATGCATAGACTTCCTTTCAGGGAACCACCAATTCCCCTGCCTCCATCTGGTATCGGTCCGGCACCCATCCAACATCCGACACCAACACCTCGGGAAGCATCAAACTTGCGGGCTCCGGAGGTGGAACTATTCCGTCCCGTTTCTTCGCTCGGTTCACCACGAACAACACGTTGCCCCCGACCTCGTCGAGCAACTGCTTCTTGTAGTCATCATAGGAATCTGGAACACGACCTCCAGTGTGCTTCCTTTCGTGATCGTGGTCACTTTGACTTTCGGTTTCGGTTTCGCTCGTGACGACTTCCCTCACGTCGCATAACCCGCTCCGAATCGACCCGTCTTCGATGTTTTTCACTTGGCCACAGAAAATTGCATCCTCTAAACTGTTGCTGTCGACGGACAGGTACAGATCGAGGGTTGGATGCTGCGCTTTTTCTGGCACTTCTGGTGTGGAGGTCTCAACACGTAGTTCCTCTGCTGCTTGCATCATCTGCTCGGAGCAGCAATCCCGTGCCCAAATCGTGACATTGACCACTTTCCGGTGCTCGCGCAACTGCACCCACCAAAACGCGTCCTCGCCGGGCTGCATGTAGTTTTCGTTCGTGGCGTATGCACAGTAAAAAATTTCTCGGACACAACGCACACAAACAAACGCAGTTTCATCTGAGAGTGAGATTTTTTTCTCTAGTTGCATCATGAACTACCCTATTACTCAGTAGATTGCGATTGCCAAGTTGTAGATTGATATAATGCTCTGAAGTGGATATTTGTATTTTTACAAAGTTTGCGATGCGTTTTGTCGGTGTAGCTGCGCGGTAGGTTGAAATTTGTAATGCATATGTGGTATTCATTCGGGTGGTCTTGCAGAATTTTCCCGTCGTTCGCTTTCTGTGTGGGACTGTCGTCCCGTCCCGGGCTGCCCCCGCAGGGCTGGTGCGTCGAAAGGTCGCCGAAAAAGTAGGAACCTTCAGCGACAGGACCAGACGTTGAAATCTCGGTTGTACTAGGTTTTCTTGCAAGAGTTATCGGTTTCCGCTCTGCGACCGGGACCGATAGCACCGCGGCCAGTCCCGTCCGCCACTTCGCCGCGTTGTCCATGGTGACTTTCTGCGAAAACTGCCGCATTTTGCGGGAAATTTGCGCTAGCTTCCCCGCGGAGTCACTGTTCGGGTTGAAGTGCTCCACCAAGCCTCGCAAACTGTCAAATTCCGTGATGAACGGCCAAGAGACCCATTCGCAGAACTGCACCCAGTAGAGGAAGGCGCGGAGGTTGGCGTGTTCTAAAAACGGGTGGTACTCGTGGGACGCGGCTGCTGGTGCTGGCGGGACGTCGTCGTTATTTTCCTGATCTGCTGCTCCTCGACAAGGAACTTGATCCGAAATCACGTAAAATTGGAAGCGGATGAAGTCCTGGCCCACGTAGAGTGGCAAGGTTCGTTTCTCCGGCAGAAAAATCGGGACGCCGATGTGGTACATATTGCAAGGAAAAATCTCCCCTCCCCATATTAAACAGGGACACTTCTTAAAATTTGTGATGTTGCCGATTTGAGCCTTAGTTCCCCATGATATCCGATGAGCCTTAGTTCCCCCCTATGATGCCGATTTGAGACCACAAATCGTCTCTGTGTTGCAAGAAGGCAAATCCAAAGGCTCCTCCGCGTTCTGAAAGCAATTTGTAATGCTGGATGGCCTACGGAGGATACGCCTGTCTTGCCACGCGCCTAGACCAAAGCGCCCCTACTCCGGCTTTGTATCTGGTTGCAGTCTTTCACTGCAAGGCAGAGCCGATTTGTGTACCCAAATCCCGCATCACAGATTTCCATTTCGATATGGGGAGGGGGGATTTTTCCTTTTGATAGTACAGTTCGAAAAACCAAAACTGCGTGTAGGCGTAGGGAAACATCACGACCGCCTTGAAAGCGCCGAAACTCTGGTAGTCCGCGGAATTGGATTTCGACAACGAAGTTGATTCCACGAACTCAAAAGTCGGCGGGTTCCGGTAGGAGGAGGGGGAGAAGAGGGCGCTGCTGGTAGGAGTGGGAGCGACACTTCTAGAGCTGCCGGACCGCCACGAACATGATGCTGTTGCTGGTCCCGTTCTTTTTGCACCGGCTGATGCTTTGTCGCATTCATCACTATTCCCTTCTGTCATGCTTAATACCTTGCTTGCTGCTCCTCGCTGGTTTCGTTCGCCAACTTTCGCTTCATCACCATAAACGAAATCCCGAAACCCGGACTTTTCGTACAATTTGCGGCCGTGGAACATGACTCGCGAAAACGACTCGTCGTTTTCTCCCAGCCCCCGGCTCATGTCATCGTACCCCTTTCCCAAGGCCGCGACATGGTCCGGAATCTGTCCTTCAATAGAGAGCATGCGAATGGCCTGCTCCGTCAATATTTCCAGCGTGTAGTTGCGGCCGTGGGGGAAGGGAGAGAGGTTCGAATTGGACTCGTCGTGGGAGAGTTTGAGAAGATCAAACGTGGTTTGTGTTGCAGTTTCTGGAAGATCTGTTCGTGCCTCTCGCTCCCGCGTTCTTGCGCCCTCTTCGTCAAATTCGCCATCCTGTGGCAGGTGTTTTTCTTGTGTTTCTGCCTCATCGCGGCCACGATCATGATCCGGCTCTCCAATCAGGCGCCCGTTTTTGTCCACGACGCGCCAGTACCGCATGGCCATGTCCGACATCTCTTGCAGGAAATCCTCACTGTCGCTGTAGGGCTTTCGCTCGAAAACTTTTTCCGCGAAATACCGGTCCGCCGCGCCAGGATCTTGTCGTTCAGAAGCTTCTTGACTACTTACACTTGTGCCTAAAAGGACACTGCTCGGATCCGCAACCCCCATCGCGGGTAGGTCCAGCACGATTCTCCCACCGTCGTTGATGTCTTGCTCTTTTCGGATCAACAGTGACCCGAGTCGATATAACACTTCCTCGTCCGCCACCTGCTCCCCGCTCGCGTCCCGCCCGAGAACCATGCCGATCGCTTCGTCGGCGCCAAATTTTTTATCGGGTTCCTCGGCCTGCCACCAATCAACCTGGCGCAGGAAATAGTTCAGAATGCACTCCGGGTCCCAGAACAAGCTCACTTGGCGGAGTAGCAAAATTCTCCGAGACTTCATCCCGTGGTAAAACGCACCATTCAAGTACACCGCGTTGGGCGTTATCGGAATCGCCGGGATTCCGGCCTGAAACCTGTACCATTCGCTCACAATTCTCCCACTCGTGACGAAGAGAGAGTGGGGAAGTTGTGCGAGTTGCAAATATTCCCGCAGAACCTGTTGCGCCAATTTCGGCTATCAAAATGAAAAATCCCCCCGCCCCATATCGAAATGGAAATCTGTGACGCAGGAGTTGTGTACACAAATCGGCTTTGTCTTGCGGTGGAGGGCTGCAGACAGATACGAAGCCCGAAAAGGGGTGGCTTGGGGTAGGCACTTAGCATGGCAGACGTCTGCCCTAGTAGCGTAGCAGCGTTACAAATCGCCTGCGAAATGCAGCGGAAGCCCTGGCCTTGCTCTCTTGCAAGACAGACTCGATTTGTAACCACAAGCATCTTCACAAATTTTGAAAAGCATGCCTTTTCGATATGGGGAGGGGGGATTTTTCCTCACAATATCGGCTCGTCCACGTACATGGTGATCTGCTGTGCGGAGTTATGAATTGCAAAAATGTCTGGGTCTGGAAGATTGGAGGACTTGTCATGCACATTTTGCATGATCCATGATGTCTGTCTTGTATGCGCTAGCGTCACAGATTTTATGAAGGCTTCCTGATGCCTATACCGCATGACAAATGCCCCCTCCGCGTAACAAAAACTGGACTCCTCTTGCGGCTTACGCAATACATATTTTTCTAAAATCCAAAGACAGCATGACAAGTTTCATCCTCCCAGACCCAGACATTCTTGCAGTGCATAGGAGTAGGAAACAAGCGACGCTCTCGGAAACGCGAGGTGCATCACACGGCACAAAACCAAAGGCTCACCGCAAAGCAACACGTCTGGGTAGAGGGCTGAACGCCGTCGTGAAGACAATGATTCAGTCTTACCTGTGGCTGTGTTTCTATCTCCTGCTGGTGGAGTCGTGGTTGTCTGACCTTTCGTCCTCGGAACTACATCCAAGTCAAACGGTTCGACCAGATCCCATTTGAACTGTTCAAACACCTCCTGCCAGTTCTCCAAACTCTGCAAAATGGGCAGTTTACTCGCGAAGCCGTACCTTCGGACCTGCAACTCCGCATTCATGGCGACGATGAATTCCTCATTCTTCGTGCACCACTCGGGAGAGTTGAACCGGCAGTGGGATTTTTTCTTCAAGTCTTCTACCGAAGTCGCCCCCGCGTCCAGAACGTGAATCGCGCGCTTCAAATACTTGTCCAAATCGAGCAGGTGCGCAAACGTCTCGAGCGGCTCGCGAGCAAGGGAAACGTGGTAGCCGACGGCGAGAACTTTCAGGGAGGGTCGTGTAGGGACGAGATGTTCTTGCTCAAGTAAAGATGTTGCAGCAACTTCTGGACGAGAAGTTTGGTCTCCCGGCGGGTGAAAATAGGGTGACGGCGCCAAGTCCTGTGCAGAAACGCCGAAAATGGCAGTCAGCGGATCAGCGGACCTCCTCGCGGCTGTAAGACCTGCTCCCGCAGATGTAGTTGACAACCCGCTAACCACGACCTCGCTTTGCAGCAACAGATCAATGATGCCCCGCCAAGAACCGTCAAGAAGTGAATCCCCATCCTCGGATGTTGATGTTGTGCTCCAGATTTTCTTCGCCGGGAGCGGAGCCAGCTTGTGAACAGGGGTCCGCTGATTCTGCTTCTTCCTCCACTTTGCGATTTCGTCTTCTAAGGATTTTTCAATGTGTATGCGTAGATCCTCGGAGGAGGAGGTCTCGTCAGTGCTTTGAGATGATGCTGTAGTACCCGCATTTTTAGCAAGCGACACGAACCCCCCACTCTGCTTCTGCAGGTTGTACGCGGCTTTTATGTAGTCCCACAGCGACAAGCCCCACCCGCTGTCTTCCGCGAAATTCAAGGAATTGTACGTCAAGGAAGTTACCAGCCCCTGCCTGGCTACTCTTCCCCAGTTACTGATCCCGGCGATCGTGTCCAAAAGCGTGTTCCCGACCTTCATACCGATGTACTGCGTCGTCATGAACCCGTAGTGGCAAAAGTTCGCGACTTCCGGGTCCAGCTTCAAAATCTTCTGCGGCCGCCCCACCGTTTCATACTCAACGAAGGCTTCGCAGATGGAAAACCAGTCCCAACTATTGACGGCAGTTGTGAACTGCTGTTCCCAGCGGCGGCCGAGATCGTTCGCGGATGTGAACACGTCGTAGAATTCCGCGGAGTCCCGCATCTGCTCGGTGAAAATCCCGTTCTCCACGAAGTCCCGCCCCATCTTCGTGTTGAAACGGATATGCATTGCAAAAGTATCGTACTAGTAGAAATAGCATTTTTACAAGTTTTCCCAGAAGGAAAAATGGAATTTGTAATGCTGAATAAGCTAAGGAACCAGATTTGTCATGCATGACTGCGATTACTACGAGTACGATGCTTTTGCACAGGATAACGGAAATGGAGCCACAGCTTCCGGAAATTTCGCCACTCCGGGATGTGGTCGCAGGTAAAAAAAGTCGGGAGTTCGAAGGAGGTGGCTTTGGTTGGGGCAGCTGCTGCTGCGGAGGAGGATTTCATTTGTGATGCAGCGGTCGTCGTCGGCTCTGCTTTTACAAAATGTGGTGGTCCAGAGGAAATCATTGTGTGCGATGTTGAAGAGTAGAAAAACGCACCGAAGAGACCAGTTCCAACCCGTGCTAGTCGTACGAGGAGAGTACGCAGGACGCGCTCGTCCCGAGGATTTCTTGGCCGCTGAGAAAGCGGCATTATGTGTTTCAAGGTCAACATGGATGAGTCGGAGTTTGATGTATATCTGCCGCAAGATCTACTTCGCCCTCCAGGCACTCTCTCTGGATCTGCTCTTCTTGTTCGCGCCTTTCTTGTTGCGGTTGCCGTGCTTCTTCGTCGGGTATCTTCATTGTCATGACCGCAGTTTTTACCATGTCGAACCCGACCCTGTTTTCCTTGGCCGCAGCATCTTCTTCCAAAGGGTCGCCGGCGCGTGAAGATCCCCCGCTGCTCGCCAAAGGGTCGGGCGTAGAAGTTCCTGTGCTTGTCTTGGGGGCCTCGGACGTTTCGTCCTCCTCGTCGACAGCTCGAGGCCGACTGCAGCCTCGTCGGCCAGCATGCTGGGGCTCTGTGATGATGCCGGGTGCGCGCTCTAGTTCCATTTCGGGTGATGTCATCTTTTGTTTGTACTTGTATCTTAGGTGGCCGATGAAAGTGATCTTCAGCCGCGCAGCTTGCGCTTCTCGCTTGGATCCTTCGTGGAGAGAAAAATGATCTTTGCGGCGTCACCAGTTGATCTTGTCCAAAAGTAGAACAAGCTTGTAGCGGCGACGTCCTTGTTATTTCATGATCTGCAAGAAGAGGATGATCTCTGGCTCTTTCAATCGCGAAGACCTCCTCCACGCTAGCATCTGACATCTATGATTGTTGGAACTTCTGCTCATCTTGCTTTAGATGACATTTAGCAATTACGAAGGAGGCAAGGCACCGATGGAGATGAAAATGTGCAAAACCGGAAAGAACGTTCCGACCAACAAATTTCTATACGAAAACGAAATAGAATCATGTTCGTCACACTTCGTCGCTGCCGACGGCGACGCAGCCTTCATCATACAAAGCAAAACCACGAACAGTTGCAGCGCCAAGTCCTACTGAGCCGGGCTTCGCCGGAACATACAACTTTTATTGTTGGCGGTTTCTGCGATTTGGAAGCGCGTACAGATCAGCGAAGCAAGAACAGATGCAGTTCCCAGCGACGAAACCAAGCACGCCACTATCATGCAGGAAAAGCCCACTTTTTTGTCTTAAGGAAGCGACTACGAAACTGTCCATGTACTCGCTGTACTAGTTCGTCTGCATCTGCTACTTGTTCTGAAGCAGCGACATTGCGACTATCTCGATGTAGGGCTGTCCTTTCCATGCTCACCAAACAGTACAAACCGAACCCGAACCGAGCGCAAAGTCGGCCTCATTTTTCCGGCGCTGGGTGGTTTTCCCCCAGTGGTCCACTGTCCTCGGGCACCTGCAGCGGTCGGGAGCCCTCCTGTGCCCCTCGTGGTTGTTGTCCTGCAACCTGAGGATTGTTTATTGCAGCGATCCACTAAAAATGCCTGGGGGTTGTGCTGCACGTGCAATTGGCACCGCTGGCAAATCTAACTTTTCAGATTCCGCTTGAATCTCCTCTACTCTGTGTTGAAGAGGAAACAGCTCTTAGAGCACACAGGAAGGCCGCGTCTTTTTCTAAGTCGCTTTTCTGAAGTCAAAGTGCTAACTCATACTCAAACTCAATTTATAGATTTCTCTACTGAAAAAATTTTTACGCTAGCGGGTTGGCCTGCGCTTTGCCGTTCACTTTCGTTTTGCAGCTCCTGCTGTAGCTGTTGCTCGTCGCCTTCTGCATTTTTTATGTGCGATTCTTTGACGGTGGTGGTGGTTCCACCTGGTGTAGTTGCTGTACTCTTCTTCTCGCCCGGCTCAACCAAATAAGCTGTGCTCGCAATAGCTGTCTGCCCGCTTTCATGTCTACGCTGATGAAGATGCCCTATCTTATGTTCTAGTTCTGGATCATCCTGTTGCTGACGCAGCGATGCGAAGTCCCCGCTGGCTGACTTTTGATTTTTTTCTCCCTTCTTGTTATTACCCCCGCCACTAGTAGCTTCGTCGGTTTTCCCGTCAGCCGGGATCCCGTTGAGATTTGCAAACGCTTGGCGCTCCTCCTCCGCCTCCACGCCCGCGATGCTGCTCTGGAGCGTGGAAGGTCCTGCTGCCCCGTCGGAAGTAGTCCTGCTCATCACTGCGCTGCTTGGGATGAGCGGCTCAGTGGGGGCCGTGCGGCCAATATCGTTTCTATCACCTTCGGTTGTTCGCGTTGTACCATCACCGGCAATAGTACTAGTCGCTGCCGCCGGAGCAGTGTCCCGAGCAGTTGTGCCTGGTCCTGTTGCTGAACTGGGCATGCTAGCCACGTCGTCTTCTTGCGGCACAACAGCGAGCTGCGAAACCGGTTCTGCATCTGCTGTGCTGCTCGCAGTCGCAGAAGCGTGTTGTACTACGTCGCCACCTTCTTCTTGCACACTCAGGGTTTTTCCCTCGGAAATAATGTCGTGCACAGGAGTAGAAGTAGTTCTTGATGTGGAGGAAGGATCGTCCTCATCTTGATCTTGTTCGTGTGATTTCGGCATTAACTTGCCGTCTTGTCGTCCTACTTCTAGAGCAGGACCAGCGGCGGGCGCGCCCTCACTGAACCCTTCGTCTCCTTGGAGTCGTTTTTGTTTGATGGCTTTCTGAGCAGGTACGTCTTCCTGATGCTGTACTGCGTCGACGTCTCCTGCTGCGAGAAATGGCGTTTCGACGACCATGTCGTTGATGTTGTTCGTCTCTTTCTTTTTGTTATCCTCCTGGGGCGGAAGTTTCGTCGGCGCAGCCACCACGACGTCAGAGTTAGCGGAAGATGAGCTGCTCCATCCTGTGCAAAAGGATCGCGCCCGTTCGTAGTAATTGCATTTGTGCAATCCCTTTCTTAAGGTTAGGCTACGTTAAATCGTGGTAAATACGCATTACAAATTCCATACGTCAAGTCATGCTAAAGCTAAGCTATAGTATTGAATTTGTATTGCAAAAGTTCGAGTGCGATACTTTTGCAACTCATATGCTCGTGGTCCTACCGAGGGCTTGGGCTTTGTCAAACTCTACATCTTCTCTACCGCGGCCAGGGTCGTTCTCATTGTCGTTCAGATTCTTCTTTTCATTAGAGGCGGCAGCAGGAAGATGTTGTTGACGCTTGTGGTCCTGGGCGCCGCTGTCTTGTTCACCAGCTGCAGTAGTGGTGCCAGAGGTTGCCGCTTCGACTGCTCCTGGAGGTGAAGCTGCGGGAACGCTCCCTGTCGCCACAACTTCAAGGCCCGCCTGCTGAAGATGCACCGTGGACGAAGCTGCTGATGATACGACAGACGCAGCAGTAGGAGTAGCTGTGGCGGTTCCGAACGAGCTGCTGCTGCGACTAGTGAATGATGCTAGACTGGCTGAGCTATCCGAGTTACTATCACCTTGATCTTCTTCCACCCCCGACTTTCGTTTTACCGCTTCCTCGAGAGCATCACGCTCGTCTTTGTCCAATCGATCCAAGTTGGCCACACCGCACACGGGTTGTGTTTTTTGTATAATCACTCCAGCGGCACTATTCAAAAATCCTTTGGCCCCATGTGTCTCAAAGCGCCGGGCGACCCATGGCGGCCCCGCCCAGAAAACTTCCGGGTAGGCTTTCATGTAGTTTTGGCGCGTGTCGACAAGATCTACCGGGTGGCCGCCCAACGTTTGCGCGCGCAAACGCCGGGCCGGTTGAAGCGTCGGCACCGGTAAGAGGGAGAACGGGCCGCGATACGGAAAAGCGCCGCGGGGTGCCAAGATGTCGCATACTCGAGCGACTGGAAAAAAGTTGGAAACATAACACGCAAACGACTGGCAGTTGCGCGCCAGTTTTTTCACGGACGTGGACCACCAGGGTTTGTGTTCTGGGGCGGAGATATACCTATAGTAAGGTGAAGGTCGAAAAGGGCTGTCTTTCACCGTTTTCAGAACATCGCCCACGTCTCTCCACATCCCGTCGGGTACAATCATCTCGACCACACTGTAGAAACTGCTGTAATAAGAAAAACTGTTTTGCACGATTTTCTTCAGCAATACGTCCCCCTCGAGATCAAACACGGGAAGCATTTTCCGATTTTTTGGGCACAGTTCCTTACAGGTCCAAAAAACCTGCGCCGCATCCTTCTGCAGGAACAAGGACGAGTAGGGTACTGAAATTAGCGGCAAGGGTTTATTCTCCAACTCCAGCGTGTTCGAGGGAGAAGACTGCTCTTGTTCAGCACTACTGCGCTCAGATTCAGAATACAACTCATATTCCGAAGAGGCATCCGAAGCAGCATCATCTTCGGCTGGCGAATCCAAGTGGTGGCCGAGCATCGCCATTTCGCAGCACGCTGGTTCTCCACCTTTAGTACTTGTTCCGGGGTAGACGGCATATAGCGCTACAGGTTGTAGTTGCTTCTCTTCATCAACATCTTCCCAACGGGCGTTGAGACCGCCTTCTCCGACAGTCACGGCCGGGCGCCGACGCATGCGGACGAATGAAATGAAACGCACGTATTGGTGCTCAAATATTCGGTAGTAGGTTTCGTCGATACCGGCAGCGCGCACCGCGACGTGCAACAGTGATGAATCGTAGTCCTCGTTCTTTTTCTTGTCATTGTTCTGTTGATCCGCATTAGTTTCATGCGTTTTGATTTTCTCCGCATACGGATTCTCATCTTTTGGCGCAGAGGAGTTCATCTTTTCTATTTCGATTACTCTGCCTATTAACGCGTCTTCGCCCGCCGCAAAAGAAACGCAGATCTCCATTGAATGACTCGCACACGGGGAGGCGGAGGACGCCGTACCGGGTTCATGACCCTGTTCTCCTCGACCTGTTACGTCGACGGGTCCAGGCGCGGAAGACACGCTCAACCCTTCACTGGTGGTTAGCTTCGGACGGCAGCACCTATTCAGAAAGTCGGCGAGGGCCTTTTTTTGTTCTCCTTCATCTTTGATCCGCT
The DNA here is from genome assembly GCA_905178155.1 of Amoebophrya sp. A120. Taxonomy (NCBI): domain Eukaryota; class Dinophyceae; order Syndiniales; family Amoebophryaceae; genus Amoebophrya; species Amoebophrya sp. A120. The sequence goes on along the minus strand of CAJINV010000011.1, from coordinate 1,400,914 downwards.
CGCTGATTTTCTTTTTCATTTCGTCCCACGCATCCTCACCTTGTTTTCGAATCTTGAAGAACGCTTTCTCCGCCTCGTCAAACGCCTTGGCAGCATTTTCCAAATCCACAGTTTTCTGAGCGTCTTCACGCTTCCGCTTCGCGTCATCTGTTTTTTGCTGGCTTGTTGCTGCACTTTCAGTTTGTCTGCTTTCGATTTTTGCTCGCTGTTCGATGAGTTGAAACAGCCATTCCTTTTCCCATTCTGGGTTGTATGAGGCGTCGTTTTCGCCTGTCTCTAGCATTGATGTTGCAGCTTGATGTAGTACTGAGGGTCCTTCGTTGGTACTACTTGCGCCAGTTGTAGAAACAGAGGATGGACGAGTGAGAGAGTGAGCTTCGACGTCCTTCACGGCTGTAGCGACCGAAGCCTTGTTGATGGAGGCCGCTTTCTGACTCGAAGAGGAAGGGCGGGACGTGGCGCTGTCAGTTCCCCTACCGCCATGACGACCATCTGGGAAATTTGCTGGAGCAGAATCAACTTCACTACGATCACGACTTGCGGTAGCTTTATTCTTCCCGCGGGAGCTTTGGCTTGATGCTTCTGCTGCGTTCAATTTCGTCTCCCGGGGCTCGGAGGTTACCGCGCTGTCCTCTTGATCTTCTAATTTGTCCGGGCCTTTCGGCTGCTGTGGGGGTGGTAGTGGTTGTAGAGGCGGCGACCCAGAGCCTCGGCCAACTTCATCACTTGTAGGGGCACGTAGATCGTCCTGTCGTGATGTCATTACTGTAGTAGCCGCGGTTCCAGGCACAGTGGCAGTGTGTATGCTAGCAGCAGAAGGAGCAGCAGCAGCGAAATCCTGATCGCTGGCGTCATCCCTAACCCTTCGGCTCGTCGCGGCCTGCAGTTTTTTACCGTCCTCCGGCTGCGGGGGCAAAGACGAAACCTCTCCCACAGGAACCATTTCCGCCCTGGCCGCTGCCGCATCACCAGCACCCGCGCCCTCTTGCGATTTCGTCGAGGAGGCTGGCCACTGCAGGAACGTGGCCGCAGCTGAGTAAACGAGGTCAGCGACTGCCTGAAGGGCGTGCGCAATGGGGGGCCGCTCGACGGGCCTCGCGGCGCCGCCCACGCGCCCCACCATGCGTCGCCCTCGTCGGGTTTGAGACGAACGAGCAGGCTCGTACAAAACCAGCGCCGTCGAGGAAGTGGAGGTGCTTGTGCTAGATGATGGGGGAGAGGCGGCAACGTCTCTACTATTTTGCTGCAGGATTTCCTCTTGATGTAGTTGCCCGGCAGTCGTTGTAGTAGCTCCCACATCTACTCCTTCAGTGTCCCCCTCCCTGTGCTTCGCCTCGTCGGCATCATGGGTGGTTTTTGCAGCGCTGGTGGCGGCTCCTTTCGGCTCATGCACGACGCCAAGGATGGTCGGCTGCAACACTGCGGAAAACTTGAATAACCGCGAGAGGTGGCAGAAACAGCAGCCCGGGTGGAGTTGGAGTAGAAGAAATATCTGTTGCAAGAACTTACACAGTCGGAAACACAGCCCTCCCGGCTGAGGAGAGATGAAGCGTTTAGCTCCTGGACCCGGCATACCGATGTTAAGCTGGTTTAAGATCAAGACATCCACGGAGAAAAACTACCTGTTTAGACAATTTTTATTTTTGCTTTGTCTCGGCCCTCGGGTGCGGGGGAAAAAACAGCAGTGCAAGAGACATTTGAAACATGGTCATGCTCACTACACGCAAGAAGAAGGGAACTCATGAAAAAAAAAATGTAATTTCTGCTGTGATACCTCCTCAAGTGGTGAGATGACCGCAGCCGCGGTCGACGTAAAAATGCTGGTGAATTAAATTGGTTATGGTTTCTTATTGCAGCAACGCGAGCGGAAAAACCGTGCCCCAAACTGACTTGCCGATGGTGTGCGGGAAACGTGGTGAAGAAGTAGCCGTTTGCGAGCCTGCGACAGCCTTGGTTGCTTGTCTGCAAGAGGAGGATGATCTCGGACGCTTTCAGTCACGACGACCACACTTCTAGCATCTGACGTCTACGGTCCACCTTGTGGGAACTTCATCTTATCACGTTGCTTAAATTAGCTTCGGTCAAGAAAAGAATCACCTTTACCGATGTGAAAACTCGGACAAATAAAGCAATCAGGACGTTGCAAAAACTTTTTCAGCATCTGTGATCCCGACTATCGAAAAACAAAGCAGGTGAAGCACGAGCAGTTATCTTCTCAAGACGTCACGTCGTTTATCACAGGACCAACGCAAGTGAGTTCCTGTGATATCCGAAACAAAGCTCCGCTAGAACAACGTATCAATCTTTCGTGGGGGTGCCTCCTATTGGAAGCGACGAAAAAGATGCTGTGAATCGAACGCAACTTCTGCCTGTGCGTCGAAGCAGCTAGTACATTAGCATTCCGATATTCCATCAACAGGACGATATCCTCGCAATGTGCTGTCATTGTTCGAGCGGCGGAAATAAGAACCGACACGCGAAAATAAAGCCACACTGTCACAACTACTCCGGAGCAGTCTGGTAGTATCTTCCAGGAGGTCCTCCATGCACCAATCCTCGCTATCCTGTGCAAAAGTATCGTACTCGTAGTAATTCCAAACATGCATTTACAAATCTCCATCCCAAGGTAAAACAGCAATTTGTCATGCTGAGGTAATTTGTAATGTAATTACTACTACTACGTTGCTTTTGCAATGCATACTCGCAAGCTATGCCCGATCTCCTGTTCGAGCGGAGCAGTTGCAGCCTTGTGATGAAGCAATTGATGGCAATGCAAGGTAGTGATCGACCATAATTCGAAGATTTCGATCGCCCTGCACGACCGGAGCATAATTGCAGCAATGGCACGCAACATCAATCGAAGAGCAAGAGGAACGAGAGAAGATGTTGACTACGAGAAGATGATGATGAAGAAGTGCAGTAGTTCGCATGAGAAGTGATTAGATCACATCAAGTATTTATTCAAAATACTTTGATGTTTTTTCCGGGGCTTGATGTAGTTCTGCCTTGGACCACTTTCTGCTCCGCCTTGGACAGTTTGCTATACGTGGCTCCTCCTTTTGCAGAGTTCATCTTGTTCTTTATCTCCCCACTGTGGTCATCAACCTCCAAATTTGCCATGTTGACCTCATCGTCTGGTATAATCTCGATCACTTCCTCCAGATCTTTTGCAGTATGGCTCGGCTGATGCCCTTGATGTCGCGTCCTCCCTTTATTTGCAGTCCTTGTTCCGCCCGAAGCTGCAAACGGCGACCTGTCTTCATCGTCCAAACTTTCGATGTCTCCAGTGTGTTTCAACTCGTCACCAGCAAAGGAACCAACATCCTGTTCGTCGGTGTACGTCGTTTTCTGCTGGTTCACAATGACCATGTACCAGTAACTGCCAAGGAGGCACACGAGAAAACCGAGACCGTCGTACAGGCCGACTTGGTCGCCAAAAAGAATCACGCCGGACAAGACGATCGGAATGCTGTGCAACAAGCCGAACACGCCGAAGGTGACGGTACTTGTGATCTGGAGCAACCGGAGTTCTGCGCACACCATGACGCACAAAATGGCAGCGATGGAAGCCAGTTTGAAAATGAGAACACGGTCGACAACCTGAGGATTTATTTTGTACACTTACACAGTGCAAAAAATCAAGTACACCTGTCGATATCAGAACTACATTTTGAATGATATAGACCTACTAGACTACACTAGGCCGCCGAATTTTTTGGCTTCGCGTCTATAATTACCCACGTAGTTTATTTTCATCAGCTATCCAATACCTGGTACAAGTTCTGCTCTCTTGCTTCGGTGCAGAAGGACAGCAACAAACAGGTAATTCCGCTGTAGGTCATGGTTCTGCTCCCGACACTGATCTTGTCTAGCACCGCTATGCCCGGTATCCACAAAAAAACAACCATCGGCATCGCCATCCATTTTTTGCATGACAAGTAGTGAAGTTTGACTTTTAGTTTATGCATGTTTTGCATGACAAAGTGGATGGTGATGGTTATTTTTTCTTGGATACCCGGCGCTCGCTGCAACGAATGCTGCATCAAGCATCCCTTGTTACTGCTGAGCAGCATCGCGGTGATCTGCAACAGGAAGCCGCTCATCCCGGAAATAGTACCACCTCCCGAGTCGGTAGCAGAATCGTCTTCGTCAGAGGAGTTGTCGACATCAACATCTTCATCCGAAGCGGTGCCAGAAACGTCTGCAGTGGTTTTCGAATCGTCCGCTAATAACAGCCTTGGGCGGGGTGCAACAGTCGGCTTCGACGACCACCACCAGGAACTACTCTGATGCCCACCACTAATGAAGCTCGACGATTTACTATCCGCAACTTGCGGTGCCATTCGTCGCTCCGAGCGAACATGCTGCGCGGCGGCGCTCTGCGCGGCGGTCGCTGACGATGATGTGCTAGCAGCATGAAGACTGTCAACCATTCTAGCTGCACCGCTTGAAGTTGTAGACGATGAACTTGCTGCGTCGCGCTTTTTCTTCTTGCTTGCACCCTTGCTACTCGCAGGATGTCGCTGTTGTACCATCATTCCCGCTAGCGGCACAATGCCGCCGCTGCTCTTCGTCGCATCGTCCCGGACCGCGTTTGCCGTTGGCGACGATTTCGTTGGCTTCTTCTTCGTCGAGAAACCACCACTTGTCCCGGCTGCTGCGGCCGACGCTACGGTCGGTGTCCCAAGTTGTTCACCATCTTCATCCCCGAAGATCGCCGGGACTTCGGCCTCCCCCTGCGAAGACGCTTTCGCCTCCGGTACGACCCGACTACTTGTCGAAGCGATTTCCGGCGAATCGTGTTGAAACGTTTGCAGTCCCTGCAACACCCCTCCGCACATGAGCACGCCACCACACAGCAACAGTTTCGGGGTGATCGCCGGGGGTAGTCGCCAGATGAACGCGAAGACCATTTGGAACAGCGTGGAGCTCGAGCCGAGCATCTGCCGTGTGGCGAGGGGGAGGATCATGAGTGCCTTGTTGAGAATTCCGTACTCGATGCCGTTCAGGATTCCGAGGAGGACGAGAAGCAGGGACTCGCCGTGGGTGATGGGAAGGTAGAATGTGTTGGGCTTGCGGCTCAACGCGGATACCGTGCGGTGGTCGAGCGAGTAGTCGTTGTTTTCTTCATTCGTGATGTCGAGATCTTGCGTTCTTGACGTGGCGAGGGTCTCGTCGGCAACGGGGATCTCGACCTCAGGGGCGGCGGAGGTATTCATCTGCTGGTTGTATGCTTGTTCTCCTCGTCTTCTGCTCGTAGTTCTCGATGTTGAGGAAGAACTGTCAACGACTCCGCCGCGAACGTGCCCCACTTCCAGATCCGGCTCCACTTTACTATTTTTTCCCGTTCCTCGCGAAGTAGATGCCGGCTTTGAGGAGCCGTTGATCCCACCAGCATCAAAATCGTTGTTAAAATTCTCGTCCATATTGACTGCAACATCTTCGCCGGCACGAGCCAGCGGTCTGGTTTGCTGTCTGGTGCGTGATGTTTCCGCTTCGTCTGGCGGTACCTCTACCAGTCCAGATTGTAGTGCTGAAGAACCTCTGTTCCTGTTCGTGCCGCCGATCGCCAGCGACAGCATGGACCCGAACTGCGGCGCGAACATCTTGTTCCAGAGGAAGGCCAATATTAGGAAACATCCGGCGAACATGTTGGTCATATGCATTGCAAAAATTATCGTATTCTTAGTAATCGCAATCATGCATGACAAGTCTCCTTCTTGAGGTAAATACGCATTACAAGTTCCATTTCTCATGCTGAGCTACTTAACATTAACTTTGTAATGCGATTGCTACACAGTGCGATATTTTCGCAATGCATAAGTCACGCCGGTCAGGAAAAACGCCACGTCTCCCTGGTCAATGTACTTGTACTCGACGACGATCACCCCCGCAATGACCCACCACACGATCAGAAGCACCACGATTTCCGCGGTGCGTCGTTTGAGTTGGCAACAGAGAGAACTGGACACCGGTTTTTCCAGCAAGTCGTCCTCCACCCGGATGATGGGCGTCGGACCGCTCGGAGAGGGCGGCATGGCTCTCGTCCTTCCGAGAGTGACCTTTAAATCCGTACGTAATAAGCCCGATGTTGCGCAATTTCAATGCATTTCAAGAACAAACCTACGGATCCCAACCAGGGCCATTCTACCAGACAACGCACAGAATCAGAAAACGCAAAACGCGTGCCGACCAAACCACCGATAAAACTGGATCTCGACATTGTCATGGCGAAGGGGATACATTCAGACGGTTCTCAGGATTATCTTTTCGTCTCCGATTCTTGGGATTCAGTTTCATCAACATCACCTCAAACGAGAGGAAGTAAATCAGAAGTCCGCGGGCAGCAAAATGCAGAGACCCGCCTATGCAGTCCATGAAGGAATAGGCGTAGGGTTGCCGTAATTGCAGCTCTGAACATCTTTACAAAAAAGCGGCGATGTTGTTACAGCTGCCGCTGCGGGATTGGCAAAAGCCTTCCAAGTAGATCGGAAGCAGGTATCGAAACCCGTGATGTTTGATGCTATTAGAAGGTTTGAGTGCATCGAGATGTCGTTCGCAACAACGTCCTTTAAGTCGAGCAGCAGAAAATTTTCTTTTCGTCGTGTGCAAAAGCGTATGTTTCGATACCGAAGTCGGTCAAAGAAGCTGCGCCAAGAACCTCTACCTCAGCGGAGCGGGACCTACCGTCAGAAGTACTTCTACATTCTTTATCTTTACCACTTCTTGCGGCAACATTATCCGCAGAAGAATTATCGAGTTTTTTGATCACTTTGAATTCCTCTTTGATCATTCCCAAAAAGCAGTCGATATCCTCTCTCTCCACCCGCAAATTCACGGTCAGAAACACCGCTCGGAAATCCTTCTTCTGCCCCAGTTGCACGAGAATCGATTTCAGTCCCGGCCACGCTTTCCGGCCCTCGGTTCCTCCGTAGAGCACCTCGCAGCAGATGACGTACTGGAAGCCATCTTGTTGATTTCCGTTCGGGTTCGTCGGAATCTTCTCCTCCCGCCAGTCGCACGCCTCGACACGCACTTTGGGCCGGTATTCTATGATCGGCTGGCCGCGGGACGAGGTAGATGGTGGTGCAGTTGTTGGCTCAGGCATTTTTGTCGTGGCAGCGACAGCTCCTTTGTTCCTGCTGCCTTCCCGGATCGCAGCTTCGATCTCCGAGCCGAAAGACGGAGCTGTATTGGAGGAGCCTACGCCTCTGCCACCATGAGAAGCTGCTACCAAACATTCCGCCCACATATTCGGACAGGATTTGAGACTCAAATACTGGCCAATTTTCATCTGCGGCACCATTTCCGGCAGGTCGGTGAGACAAACCTCCGCCCCTTCACTTGCCAACGCGAGACCCACATAGCCACAGCCGGCGCCGAGTTCGATGACGGAAATGTCCTTCCAACTCGGCGTGACTGTTGACAGGAAGCTCAACATGCGGTCGCACCCGTCGCGCCAAAGCACCGCGCCGATTTCGTCTTCTGCTTTCGTGAGGGAATGGTGGAGGTTTGGGAGCAGGTCGTGACTAGGTTTGGTTGCGAAAATTCGAGACTTTTCTTCTACTTGATGTAGAACTTGGTGAGTAGACTGAGACGGGACCACTAAAGAGGAGCTGTCAACGCCAGCCGTTGTCGTTATTTTCGTAGGTGTCGCAGACGGTGTCGCGGTGCTCTCCGTCTTTGCGTCATCGTCTACTTCGTGTTCGCACTGCTGCTGCTCCTGCAGCTCGCATTCGAACAGCAGCGGGAAGAGTTCTTCCAGAAGTGACGCTTGTGAGACGCGCAAACCCGCCGCACCTGAAGTCGTGGCTGGTGGTAGCGACTCCTGAGATTTATTTGCAGCTTCCTTCGTCGTGATCGTGCTGTCCACGTCTGCTTTATTTAGCCGTTCTACTTCTTCTGTGGTTCCCGTCGCGCCTTTCTTTTGCTTGATTTTTTCTACCAGCTTCGCCCGCGCTTTGACTTTCTGACCGCTACTTTTGCTTGTTTTCTGCTTTATTTGCTCTACTTCTGGTGGATTATCGCCTGACCTGGCCGCCGCGCTGTCGTTATAATTTGCCAGCTGCTTTAGCGTTCGCTGGTCGAACTCTTGAAACAGGTCCCACTCGTCCTCAGAATCACTTTCCACCATTTCAGGTCGGCATTCACCATCATCCTCGTCTTCACGAATCGTGCTTACCACCTTTTTCCCCACGTCCACAGCCTGCGGATCCTCGAAGATGTAGCCGTGGCCGCAGCTCCTTCGCTCGTCCTCCGGCGCAAACAATCGCTTCATCAATGACCCGGCATTTTCGATCGTCAGGTGATTGTGGTTCGCACTGGGTTTTGGCTTCGCATTGTCGTAAACAAATTCGGAGTTCCAAAGCCAGGCGCCAAAAGCTTTCGCAAACTCCTGTTTCCGCTTTATTGCTGCTTTTGTTTGACGGTCGTTGTCGGCGGGTTTTCTAGAATGAGAATTCTGACCACCTTTACTTGCATTATGAAAATCGTCCTCGTCGCGCCCTTTCAGCTCTACGCAACAGTAGTCCCGTACGGTTTCCAATGCGTCAAGGGACAAGTGCTTGCTGATTTCCATTGCTTTGTCGGTGTAGTACTGAAACCGCCCCGACGCTTTCACAATCGCCGCGATCGCATCGATTTTTTCGTTGAGTTTCTTCAACTCCAAAGCCTTCTTCGCTTTCGTCTTTTTCACCGCATGTTTTTCCGCCCCAGTAATTGGGGTATCAGCGGCTTTGCGCGATTGCTCTAGTACAATCCCATCGTTCTCCAGTTCGTCTTGCAGTGCATTCTGCTCCTGGATCAACAGCACCAAAGACAAAACACACTCCTTCAACACCAGCCACGGTGCGAGGTAGTTCAGCCGGTCGAGGCAGACAGAATGCGCGAATCTCTTCACGTCCAGAATCTGCGATTTTTGCACTTGCTCAATCAGGGGTTGGTGTCGACGTAGGGGACTACTTGTTGATGATGCGGAGACGCTGGTGTTGCAGTTGCCTTTGTTCGCGGCATTCTCATCGCAGCTCTGGTACACGTCGAAATGCACACAGTGGAAGGTTGAGTTTCGAAACCTGGTTTTTGAAACCAACCACTGCATTGAGCCATCCACCTCTTCGGGCATTTTCGGTTTGGAAATAAATATGTGAGACTCGTGAATAAAAGATCAGGGTAAATTATAGGAAACCGTATGGCCCGCTGTGCCGTCCGAATCGCAATCGAAATAGTTAGACACCTCCTCACAGGCTTTGGTAAAATGATGTCGCTGTAAGGTGAAGCATGGAGGAGCAGAGGGGTCGATGATCGTCATCGTCTTGTTACGGTAGTACGAGCATAATTCCATATGCTTGCCAGAATTTCTGATCCAGATCCGATTCGAGAGCTTGTTGAAGGATCAGGTTCTGGAACCGGATTACGTTCGAAGAAAAGGATGTTTTTGCTTTGCTGATCTAGTTTCGTTTTCTGAGTTCCGCTGAGAGTGAGAACCAAAGATGGTACGAAGATCGATCTCACTTCAGAAGCTCTTCACTTTTTTTTTGCTCATCAGACTCAGGGCGGTGGACCTCGTGTTGGCAGCGAAGCTGCGTTTCAGGTTCAACAATAGTTCTGCAGATCATGTAGCAGCTACCTTCGATGAAAGAAGGGCACATTCTTAGAGCACTTTTCGACGACGATCGTCGCTGAGTTCTTAGTTCTCTACAGCAGTAGTTGCAGACGGAGACTCGCCATTCGGATTCGGTGTCATCATGCTGCCGCAGCCTCTTCGGCCGCGCCAGGATCGATTACACCTGGTGGTTCGTCGAGTTGCAGCTTCTCTTCATCAGCACCACCGTCAACATCCTGCGTCCCAACACTCTTCAACTTCTCCTCTAACTGCTCGAACGGAAAAAACACGTTCGCCTTCTTGTCCACAAATTCCGTGGTGCTGCTGAGCATCTGATTCGCGTAGTCGCGGTCCCGAATGATGTTTGCCTGGTCGTTCACATTGTCCGCAAACGTTGGGCCGTTTCTTCCATTGGGGTAGTACTGCTTCACGCTGGGGGAAAACTGGTTCGGAACCTTATCGTCATCCTCGTCCGGCGGCAGGAGGACGCGGACTTTTGACGGCGAGCGCTCGGAGTCCACTCCGGAAGCGGCGCCTGTGTTTTTTGACAATACAAATTGATATTGACGTTGAATAGAAGTTGGGCGTTGGTAAATGAGTGTGCCCCCCGAGAGCGGGAACAAACATGTAGATGCACATGCACGAGCACGACGCTATAATTCCACAAATCGAAGAACTCTACCAAGCCTCCTTTCCCACGGCGGCACGGCTTCCTTGGAGTCCGGAAAGGAGAACGCCTTTTCGGCGTGATGTAGTAACTCCTGGCCGCTGTGGACATATTTCCCGGCCTCAGTCCGGATCTCGTCCAACACTTCGGGCTCGGGGACAAACTCGACACTGATAGTAAGGGAATCCGTTTCTCTGTCGATCTCGGGCGCGACCTGTTGTTTTGGAAAAAGGAAGCTACCTGTGACGAGCACGAAGTGGAAAGTGGTGCATCGGAATCTGTGATATACAAGCAACTCCAACTTCTTAAACTTAAGATGAGGCCAGTGCTCCTCGTAACAAAACAACGTAAAGAAACAGAAAGTACTTGGTTGGTAAGCGGAAGAACCGTCAAAAATGATTTAATACCTCGCAGAAGTTATCCACGCCCTTGTAGATCGTGTCCAGTACCTCGTACGATTCGAAATTGCCCACCTTCAGCCTATACCGAAACCAGAAGCTGTTTCGCCTTCCGTGTAATTCAAACCTGCCCACCTGCTGCGCCATATCCGGACCGGGAATGAAGCCTTGCTGCAAAAGCCCGCCGGTAGTACTGTGGTTTTTCTCCGGGGAGGAGCCACTCACCGATCCACCTCTCGTCGCGTTTTTCCACAGAAGCGCGTCCAAGGGGCTGGCCCCTCGCGCGCCCTTCGGTCCGGACGCCAGAAACTGCTCCGCAAAGTAGGGCGGGCGCGTCCGCTTCGCAAAGTGCTGCTGCTGGCTGGCGTTTTTCTGTATTCGCGCTGCGAGTTCCGCCGGCTCGTTGGTGTTGTTCAAAAAGTGTTCGTGCACCGATGGTGGGTTGAAGGCGGAGGGGAAGATCGTTTGCGCGTTCCCCTTGGAATCGACGGCGACCACTTCGTCCATGAGGTCGTCCAGGGGAAACTGCAAAAACACGGAGCAAAAGCCGGGCTTCGCGACGATGCTGCTCCCTCGCGGGTAGAAGATCAGTTTGGCGCGGTGCAGCACTTTGTTCTTCGAGGGGTCCAGGTTCACCGTGAACTCCGGGGAATACAGCGGCTGTCCGGTCTCGTACACTTGCAGTTTGTACTGCACGTCCTGCACGATCCACTCCACCCTCTTGACCCGTTTCGCCGTGTTTTTGGTCCGCGGCCGGTAGGACTCCAGCTTCCGCATCGACGTGGACGGTGAGGACGGCATTGGGGGGAGGGTCACGGTCCGGGAGGCGGTGGACTTCGAATTGGACGGGGAGAGGAGAGGGGGGTTTATTGCTGCCATTTCGAGGGATGCTGATTTTTCCTGAGTTGTACTACCCTCGTGTGGTGCATCTGCTTGTTCAACAGCTGCTCCTATTTCCCGTCCACCTGGCTGTGCGCCGTCGTCCACCTCGGCGCCGCCAGCAGCGTTGCTAGAAGTACCTTGCGCGCCGGCTCCCGCTCCGTCACGTCCCTCAGCCGCTCCTGAAACACTAGCGGGGTCGTCCAGTATCGCCGTGTCCTTCGAGGAATTATACTCCTGCTGTGCACCATCAGCGTCCGCCCCAGCAACCAGGTTTGTTCCACCCAATAACGTACCTTCGATAAGGACGGGCTGTGATTCCCCCTCCACGTCGTTATTCAGCGTGGAATCGTCCTCCAGGACGATGTTCACGCGGTCGCGCTCCCGCTCCACCTTGTAACTGGCTAAGTCGAACAACTTCCCGGACAGTGCGTTGCGCATCTTCTTCAAATCAGCGGCATGCGTGTCCAGCCGCTTCGTTGTGGACTTCTGCAGGGTCGAGATGGCCTGAACAAATGAAGGATGTGAAGTACTATATTTCGAATGCGAATGACAATGAATGATCGTCGTGACACAACAATAAAAACTAAAACTTCTGATTCTTCTTCTGATCATACATAATTCCAAAACTCTACCTCTCGCAGCACCCTCTCCAGTTCCGCGGTTGCATTCTCGGTTTTCTCCTGCAGCAAGTGGATGGCTTGCTCCAAATGCTGCTGGGCCGTGTCGATTTTCTTGTCGATGCCGTTCTTGAATTCCCCCCTCACAAACGAGGATATTTCGTCGTCGCGCTTTTCGCATTTTTTTTCCAACGCCGCGATCTGATCCCGCAAGGCCTGAAATTTCTGCTCGTTACTCTGGTCGCGTTTGGCTTGCTCCTCCTTGATTTGCGCGGTGTGCTCCAGAAAATCCTTCTCCGTGACTTTGGTCGCGAAAAGGAAACCCATTTTGGTGTAAGGCTATAGCAATCATTTACAAGTTTTACTGTATTCTCTTTTCCTGTTCAAACAACATGAACAATGAAAAAGTTCTTTTTCTATCGCCTGCTGCAGCAACGACCTGGCGCTCAATAGGATAACGAGAAGCCGCTGCTGCAAGGGCAAACACATCACACAAAACGATCAAGAGAAGAACCACACACAACATCGCGATTTTGAAACGACACAACATCCCGAGCCCAAGCCCAACGAAAGGGTGTTATTAACAAATAAATTGCAAATTATGCCAAGCCCATGCTCACGTCGACAACTCTTCATTCACTTTCACACACACACCGGAAGTAGAACTTTGCGAATTCTCACTCTGTATGGATGGCACTCTCGCTTTCCATGTCTTGTGATTGCAGCTCGACGCACGAACGACGTCTTCGGTCCAACTGTAGTTGTATCCGCGTTCCCGAACCTCAAAACAGGTGACCCTCGGTGTGGTCATGGACAACTCCAAAACCAAAACATTCCCAGCGCGCGGCCGCCAGCGCTTTTGTGCTGCAATGGAAAACGAGAATCATCATGAAAATGGTCGAAGTTATATTCTCAAAAAATTTTTATGTCAGTGTCTATCTCGATCTCAAACTCAAATCTACCAGGTGCGCTTTTACGTCGGAGTTCTGACGCATTCTGTTTCATCTGAAACTTGGTGCTATTCTCTCCGGTGTCCAGGTACTGATCCTCACCGTCCTGCTTCTACTTCCATGTATGATCGGCGTCATTTCTTGCACAAAACCCGCGGCGAGACCAAAACGCTGGTGCCCTGTCTACTGCCTTTCAGCTGGAGAGAGGTCTACTGCCTTTTTTCTACTTTCCGTTTGAATGTCTCCTGCACCATATTGCTGCTCTCGGCATACTTTTCGAAGACGTTCGATGCCCGTAGTTTCGTTTTTTGCTTTTTTTCCATCGTCGTGCCGGTCTTCCCTAGTACTGGTTGTATTCGGTCGCGATGGAATTTAGTTGTAAGATTTGCATCTTCTTCTGTGATGAAAGTGAGAATTTTCTGCGGGTTTTGCAAGTAGTCGCGGCCTAGTGTTCTAGTTAGATTATTTGGGCTTAAAGTCCTACGGCGCTGTGTGTCAAGGCTGGGGCACTCAAGCAACACATGATCGACTGCACAGTCGAAATACCGCTTGCAAAACGCGCACTCTTGCTTAAAAACTTTATCTTCCCCATATCTAATTTCTCCCCATCCTATTTGTCCTGATGGAGCTACACCAAGCCAGAGATAGAACATCAGAGTTTCGCTCTCCCGATTTTGTAGGACCCCGGTCGGCGGGCGGAATGGTCCTAGTTGTAGTCTTCTTTGCATCATGTACTCGGAGACGGTGTTGCACTTGGTCATGTCATCTTCTTGTATCCGTTCCATCGTCAGTCTTCTGATGATGTCCGGCGTCAGTTGCTTGATGTACATGTTCGGAATTCCTTCATCATTTACTATTTCCTTCTTTCCCCCTATTTTCGTCATTTGTTCTTGCACAAAACCCGCGGCGAGACCAAAACGCTGGTACCCTGTCCGGTCTGACTTTGCCGCCGCGTTGCGGAAAGTTCCCGAGGAACCACGAGGGCCGGCGGCGGCGGGGCAAGCGTTTTCCTCGATGGGGAGGATTTATGAAGGTGCCACTGCCATCGGTTTGCATGGTCTTCGATGGCACTCGGCTTCTTGGCGGGCGACGGGAGCGATTTGTTTTCGGCAGCGGCAACTTGGTTTTGCAGGTTTGTGTTGTTTCTATTTGACGCGAATCCACCGTGAGTACCGGAAGTTGTTGATGGGCGGGTACCATTTACCTTTACATTGTTTCCTGTCTTCTGTGTCAAAATTTTCACAGGAGCTGTTTCCTCTCCATTCGAAGACGGGGTCAGCACACAGCTAGAATTGGGATCTTCCTCCTGCTGTCCCCTGGTTGTATAATCTCGGTCAGAATGGATTTCGGATAGCTGGTCGGAGGAAAAATTGATGCTACTTTGATCCTGCGGAAGTGTATGCGAGATTCTTGATTGGTTCGACGAGTAGAGATCGCAGCTGTGGTCAGCGTCAGCTGTGAAGTTCGTACTCGCTTTGCTGATGATGCGCTTGAGAAAGTGCTGGCTCCGATGCTGCGCCGCAGAAGTGGCTGTGCTAGTTGTAATCGTCGAATGTATCGATAGGTGCAACACGAACATGACGGCTACACAAACGGCTGTGAGATACGTGACTTGCTCCAGGTCGGTTGTGCGATAGTGGCCCCCGAGTGGGAATGGAAGCAGGTCCTGTGCGACTTGGTTGACTAATATCGGGATCAGCTGCTGCAACAGCAGGCGTCCGTTGAAAATGGAATGAAAAAACATGGAGCTGGTTCGGTCTGCATCCACATGGTCCGCCACTCCTGGCGGCGAATCGTGCCGAGCGGCGTCATTTGCTGACTGTCTACGACTCCGGCCCTGTCCCTTCCGTATTGCGAGGTAACAGCAAAATAGCATCGACAGTGCCGAAAAAAAGCAGAGGAGATAAGCGGCCCGCACGCTGTACAAAGCGAGTCTTTTTGTGAACAAGGTTGTGCAGCCGCGGGTCGTCCTTGGTGTTAGTAGCTTCTTTGCCCGGAGAAGTGTGTTGTTTTCATCCACTTCTTGTGAAAAGGATGAGTCCTCCAGCTGGATCTCACATTGCTCTGCGCTGTTGCTCAGGACTTCATCCTGTCATTGGTCGTCCCACTGAGGGTGTTGCAGCTTGTCCTTGTCAACCGTCTATCCGGATCTTCAAACCCATCTGGCCTACGGCTCCGCACTGAAAGGATGCTAACGCTATCCGCGGTCGAGTGGACTCGGGAATGCGAATTATGCAGGGTCTTGTCCACCTGCTCGGGGGCTCGGAATCGGTTTCCAATATTACAGCTTGGGGTTATTTCATCGTCCTTCACAACGTCACAACCTGAACCCATCTGCGGAAGAACAACGATAGAGCAATTACTCGGCGTGGGTGTCCCAGGGCGATTATTTTCGAGAATTCTAACAACAGTGCTTCCCTTGTGTAGTTGATCCTTGGTCTGCTCAGCACCAGTTGAGCTCTCTGGGCTACTATTTGATGCTGATGAGAACGAGGAGGACGAAGAAGAAGATGATGTTGATACCACCACAGCATCATCCGTCGTGGTCTTGCTTTTCTCGGCGCTCGTCAAGGCCGATGGAAGC